>JAVJAQ010003664.1:342438-784477 GCA_032362365.1 Zygogramma bicolorata
ATTTATTCGTCCACTTATTTACAAAGAACTCATACAAGTTATAGGACACGTCAACAACTCATGGAAAGTATATATAAAAAACAATTCTGTAAAATCATACAAGTCACACTCATTACATATAAATGAAAAACGATACATATATAATTCAAAATGCATATTTGTCAATGCAAATATTCAGTGAACTCTTCAATACTGTAAGGTACTAAGGACGAGTTAGCGGAATATGAATATCTTAATTTTTTCTGGTATTGTGATGATGTATCGATTCATTTTCATGAATCCATCGCGGTTTTTGTACACATATATTAACAACTCCATAATATATAAACCATAAATTGTGATAATATCATACTCTCGAAATAACTGACGACATGATGTCCTAGCAGAACTATTAGATAAACATCTTTTCGTGCAATCGCACGCGAAGTCAGTATTTCGCGTTCTCAGCACAGTCCGCGAAATTTAATTTCGCGGCCGTTACCCATAGCAACGGCCGCGAAACCAAACGTCACTTCCAAATTTGACATTTCTAAAATACTACAAAGACAAGGATTATTTTTTATTGAATACCAACAAATACATAAGTTATATTATTTAGGATGAATATTTACATTAATTGTACAGTTTGTATTATTACTTATATTTACTCCAGAAGTTGAAGCAACTACATCTAGTGTTTCTGAATAATGGTTATTGCCTACATTCAAACCAGATACCATATCGCCAGAAATTGAGTTGGAAATTTGCTTCTTATTTTCGATAGAGTCTTCTACATATCCTTCCGCTACTGTTGTGGACTTCCATCCACCGTGACGTTTAAGAATTGACATATCAGCCCCAGTATTGGCAAGCAGCGTGGCAGAACTTCTCCGAAAACAGTGACCCGTGTATGTTTCAGGATTTGGTAATCTGAGATACTTAGCAATCATACTAGGCATTTTCGCAATGGTATGCACTCCAACAACTTGTGCGGTGCACTTTCCGTTTACGTATCTCAAGAATATACGACGATTATTAACAATATGTTTTGGTCGAAGAGCTGCATATTTACGATAAATTTTTATGAAATCAATATTAGTAACAGTGAAAACACGCTTCTTATCCGTCTTGGTATCAGGAACGGTTACTATTAATACAGCATTCTCTTCCTGAATATCTTCAATGGCCATTTTTACTAACTCATCTCGTCGCAAGGCACCAGATATTCCCATTATCAAAACTACCTACAAAAATCAGTACAATAAATAAAACAATTGTAAATAACATCTCTTAACACTTACCTTCAACAATAAGTATTTTTCATCATTAGCTTCTTTCAGGAATGTATCAATTTGCTCACGCGTTAATACTTTAGACTTTTTTGCTCGATAACCTACTGCTTTTCTTTTCAGAAATGGTACTAATTTTGAAAACTGCTTGATGTCGATATTGTCTCGTATGTTCAGCATACACTTCAGCATGGAATAAATGCTCCATAAAGTTGAACTTTTTACAACATTTGATTTCTGCATCAAATAAGCCAATAAAATGTTTTCAGACATCGTCTTAACATTCTGTTTGTCACACCAATCTTTAAACTCGCCGTAACAGTTTTCGTACTGCCGTTTAGATTTTTCGGGTATTAAAACGGAAAGCGCCGAATTTACAACGCTTTTGAGTTCCGGAGGAGTGGAAGGTACTGAAATATCGCTATCAGTATCAGACATTTTGCGTTTTGACAAGAACTGTCAAAATATATATTGAAACATATCATTTCCATAGCACACGGTGATATTGTTAAATTAATTGAAATGCTGTTGATTTTAGAGCAATAATATATTTATTTACAACTATCTATTTTAATAATTTTAACGATTGCACGAAAAATAGTGTGTATGCCATGGCCGCGAAACTTTTTAACGACCTCAAGATTATCTTGCCTCGGCCGCAAGCGGCCTCGGCGATAACTGTTCTTTCGGTACGTTAAAGAGGTATTTCGCGGCCTTAGCATACAAATAACTATACTATAATTTTTTGTGTAACAAACACATCTTTCATATTAGAAGTGCTACCCCATATCAAAATTCCATATAGCAATCTGGATTGGATTTGTCCAAAGTAGAATAACAATAGTCCTTGTCTGTTCATGACATTTCTAAGCAATCTGATTCGGTAACATTTACTATTCAAACTTTTCATAAGATTCACACAATGGGTGTTAAATGTTGAATTAGTGTCCATACTGATTTCTAAAAACTTTCGATTTTTGAATAATCAAATCATTCAATTTGAGATCAAATTCTGGCATGTTTCCATAGTGTCTCAACTGAAAATGCATGAGCTGAGTCTTACCTGGATTGAGAAATAAAGAATTATTGGATAACCAACCAGAGAGACTCTGAAGGGTGGATTGAACAAAATTTTTCAAAAGATACTCATCCTCTCCTGAGAACAAGAGTGTAATATCGTCTGCATATGAACAAGAAAACGTCCCTGGTAATATTTCAGGTGACTGATTTATATATAGAGCAAATAAAATCGGCCCCAGAACCGAACCCTGAGGTACACCAATTTTATTATGCATGTGTGTTAATATGAGCTAATCGTGAACATTAAATGATTTATGTGATATTTTAACACTTTGGGTGCGATTTGTCAGATATGATTGAAACCATTCATGTGGTTTGCCCCTAATTCCTAAATTATAAAGTTTATTCAATAATGTATGATGATCAACACAATCAAAAGCTCGACTCATGTCACAAAACATGGCACAGTACAGTATTTTTTTCTTCCAGATTTTCTAATATTTTATCATAAATGGAATATATAGCTGTCATCGTTGAACGGCCTTCACGAAAACCATGTTGATTATTATGAATAATATTATTTTTCATATGAAACCCCATCAGAATAGTCATCATGGCATATTCGAAAATTTTTGATATAACAGATGATTGTGCATTATTGATAAGTTTTGAAACGTTTCCTTTTTCTCCGTGAGAGTTTTTATCACTGAACATGTGCTCTTATTCACATTAGATGATGAAAATATTTTTTTCGAGTAAAATCTCGATTTCGTTTCTTTTACTAATTGAATGTGTTGTTTTTTTTGTATTTTGTAGAATTCCCTGAAACCAGGATCATCTTTTTGTTTTTTGTAATATTTGTGCATTATTATTTTTCAGTTCAACGCTTTTATAGGGGCATTCTTGATCGAAATAAGTCATCAATTTGTCATGAAAAAAATTGAATTTTTCTTCCACTTCACCATCCAAATATATCTCTGACCAATTTTCAGTTTGCAAAACGTTCTTTAGATTTTAAATACAATGTTCATTAATCTTTCGCTTGAGTATAACATCATTTTCTGTATTATATTCACAAAGATCAATATGAAAAAAAAAAGTTTTATGATCTGAAATTACATTGTCAACTACTTTGTATTTTTCACCGCACGTTTTGTAATTGATGAATATCTGATCCAAGATCGTCTGTGATGTTCGTGTAACATGTGTTGGTTCTTCAACTGTAGGATTGAAATCAAAAAATAAAAGTAATTGTGATAATATTTGTGAATCTCTATCATTCAATGAATGAATATTAAAATCTCCTGTTAAAATAATTGGTAATTTTACCCTCAGTATTGAAGATAATAAAAGATTGAGATTATTCAAAAATACATCAAAATTTCCTGCTGTTGATCGGTAACAGGTAACAATTATACAGGCTTTATCATTACATTTCCATACAACTCCTCAAACTTCTATATCTTTCTCAAGACGAAATTTATCTAACACAAGATCTGTTACATTTAACCCTGATAATGACCAAATAGTCACACCACCACCTTTGAATTGTTTTCTTGTGAAATAACTGCTGATATCAAAGCCTGGTATTACATAGCTATTCACACTATGTTCGACACACCAAGTTTCTGTGACACATATAAACTTCATATTGAGTTTTCCATATTCAACAATTATACTATCAAGTTCATCAATGGTCAAACAATTAACATTTAATAACAACAAGTTATAGTTGTCATCATTATCCCCTAGGCTGGTGTTCTCAAGAATTTTCTCAGGTCTAAAAAACGTTGATTATGTGCTCCTTCTGGCCACTTCGAGGGATCCATGGCATCGTTGAAATGATTATCAAAAATACTCACTTTGAAAGATGAATAAACATCAGGTTACTTCGATGTTAGTTTATCACAAGATACCTCCGGAAAATGGGGTTGCAGCATTTCCTCCAAGTCACTAACGGTCATTGTTGGATCCACTCTATATACATGGAGATGTGTCATCTTTGGTATCCCCCTCATCTCCTTTCCATTTATTTTGATACTACTGTTTCCTCCTATCAGGATTTTTCTTCTTGGTTTTTTATATGCTACCTGTCTCCATTCTTCATTGACATTAGTAATGGACAACTCTTCATTGGTCGCAAGATTTATATAATATTCGCATTTCTGTTTGGTTTCATTTTCTAATAATGCAAGTGATATTTGTTTCTGCGTGATTCCAGAATCTTTCGAACAACCGGCAACATCGCCCGAATTTTGGGATTGATATTCTTTCCTTGGTACACTTGCCTGCGATACTTTTTCTGCATACGATTTTTGTTTGGTTGTTTTTTCAGAACCTACATTGTTTATCGAGTTCACTGTTTTTACATTCCCCATGAAGTCTATTTGATCATTCAATATTTTTATTTGAGAACGTAATTCGTCGATAAGCAAGTCCTTCTGCTCAACAATATAATTGAAAATATCAACACTTATTTTCCTATCCGCTGATAGGTTTTCGATGGTATCGAAGAACACCTGATCACTATCACCTTCGTTTTTACTCACTGCTTGAGGTTGAGTTTCACAACAAATGATGGATTCGTCATTTAGAACTGTGACGAAGCTACAATTCTTTGCACAGCTATTATGGTAGTAACTGAGGCAATTGATACTATTATTTACTAATGTTTTTTTACACTTCAAACAACTTTTATTTTTAGAAGCGCTCTCGTTTACAACAATGCCAGTTGCCGCCATCTTACTCTAATAACCCCCAAATATCACGCCTGTAGTCAATTATATGCCTGAAATGATTTTGCACCAACAAAATATAAGGAATATTTTGATCAACCTGGATATAAACAAGACTTGCGGATTTGATGGAATCCCATCAATTGTTCTAAAAATATCTGCCCCCAGGACAAGGAAATAACACTTTGCCTTGTAACAATAGACCAATTGCTTTGCTTTCTAGCATTTCAAATGATATGGAGAAAGAAATGAATACGAAGCTTATCAAATATCTGAAGAAATCAGGAATTATTGATGATCGACAATACGGATTTCGCCATCAATGATCGATTCACATATTTGGCAGCATTGCGTTAGCTGTTGCACTCGACATTTCAAATCGTTCGATCGGATTTGGCATGGGAGTCTCCTTTCAACACTGCCGCCTTGCGGTTTACCTCCTCAATTGTGTGCTTTGTTGAAGAGCAATAAAAGAGCAATGTGTTCAATAGGGTTCAATTCTGGCGCCCACTTTGTTTCTGCTTCATATCAATGATTTGCTGGAGAAAAAATCTTGCTCAGTGCATAGTTTTGCAGACGACAGTACTCTTCATACCAGTTTCTCCTCCAGAGTGTCATATCAGCACGAGAAAAAAGAATACCGAGAGGCAACAGCGCCAATGGTAATAACGATGATTTAGCGAAAATGTTGGAATTGGGTAACATCAACTTGCTGGTATCAGTACTGGGAAAACCCAGGCATCTCTCTTCACCCGAAGAAACCCGATCTGGCTTCATCCAATATTCAGATGTCAGTAGTACCTATTACTAAAATCATCTCGATGCTAGGAATCACGGTTAGTAATAATTTCTCACGGTAGAATTATTTGAGATCGGTCGCTTAAGGTGCTTTCCAGCAGCTTGGATTTCTATCTCTTGCGAAGAAATACTTCACTTCTCGTCAGCTTCTGATGATCAACAAGGCACAAATCTATCTTGAAATATAGTTCGCATTTGTGGCACTCGACACCCAAACATTCATTGGAACTTCTCGATTACATTCAGAAAAAAGCAATCCGTCTTGTTGTTAGTGATTTTTTCGATCACTTCTTCGAAACATCGTAGAAGGGTTGGACACTGGTCTCTCTTCTATAGATATTTTCACGGCCGGTGCTCTTCTGAATTGTCAATTGCTCCACGCTTGGCAGAATCAATACGGACGACCCGGTGGATGCAGAATTCCCACCTTTTTGTTCTGAGTTTGAAACTTGTCGAATCTCTCTTGCTCAGGGATTATTTTTCAATAGAACAGCTGCTGAAAATATGAATTCCTTACCGAGAGAGGATTTCCCTGAGACAAACGAACTTAAAAAATTCAAAGTGAATGTCAATTCGTATCTCCTGTCCCTTGATTCACGCATTGTTCTTGATATTACATTATATTTTCGTGTGAAAAAATCACGAAAAATTACATAGGGATCGCGAACACTTCTCCAAATTTCAAGCGTATAGTTACTCGAGACTCGCCTCTCGAGCAAACTTTATGAAGTTTGCGTTCTGTTCGCAAACTCCAATTCACACCTACTTCGCACACTGCTTTCGATCTGTTCACAAACTGTTCGAGAACAGTTCGCGAACTTGGTCTGGACGCCACCTTACAACATTTGGTCGCGACGGATTATCAACTATTAAATTGATTCATCGTGCCCCCTACACTACATTTTTCCGCGAACAACTGATAGGTAGGAGGACGATGGTCGCCTGCGAGCTCCAATAATTGAAAATAGAGTTATTCATCAACATATCAGATAGTTTGTCCGGCCAAACTCTTTATTGAAAATCCTATTAATAGATATTCGTTATCCACATATACAGTGCGGTCTCAAATATTTCTTCTCCTCCTACTTCACTTTTTAATGGGGCAAAATACCAAAGTCAGACAAAATTTTGGACAAAAATGGAATGGTCTGACATCATTCGCCGCAGAAAGGGCGCCATCACCTTTTGTTTCCTGAGAGGAACCAGGGTCTTACTCGAAAGGTAATTCAATTTTCTATTCAATAGCCGTTACAGCGTTGAATTCGGATAACCGGTTGTGGAGACTTGGGGAAATGATAATTCGTACCATTGTCACAGTAAGTATGCTTTTTGTGAGAAAAAAATGTTCACGGAAATGAATCGTATTTATGATAAAATTGAACCCAATATGACTATTGGTGGTGCGATATTGGTGAAACATAAACCCACATGACCTGAAATCCATTTTTTGGGTTTTTTTACTGGGAAAACAAACAAATATCATTTGAATGTCATTTAAGGAGGTAGAAATGTCCTGGAACCATTTTGTGGGTAAGGTAAGGGCCCCATCACACACTTGTTATGTATTGAGGCAAGTGCCCCTATTGCACCACCCCTGCTATGCATCCAGGACGTTCCTCAAATCCGCTACTGGTCACTTCAACAAGATTGAGATCGAACCTATCATGGTTTGAAGTCAACCTCTAGGTGCCTCAACCTCTTGTTGTCGCCCTGCTTGTGGTTCGCTTTCCGTTGTTTTGCGGGGTGTTTTTTTGCTGCCCGTTAATGACTGGCGGCAAATTGGAGTTCGATCTGAAATGAAATGTTGATTAGTTGGTATACTTACCTGGGTCGCCGGATGGCTGTCCTAGGGGACGGTCTCTGAATTTTTTTGGCTGGCTTTATGTATTTGTTTCACTCAGCGAACCTGGGGTCGTCCTGGCTGAACGCATCTCTGCATCTGAATCTGTTGGGTATGTAACAGAGAGCATTCACTGCCATCCTAAAGAAAGACATTCATGAAGCACTGGATTCGAGACCTGTAGTTTTCCACGCACTATCCTCAGTAAAGTCTTAACGAACAGCAGTTCCACATGGAGGGCCATGTTGCTTCTGTATCCAAGGAGTGTAAGGAGGCTGCTTCTGGCAATTCTTGCCATTTCCAGTCTCCCTGTTATATGTGTTTGAAACGTCAGTCTCTTCCATACGTAACTGCAATATTTCGAAGAAGCAACATTGACGATAATTTTGTCATTTACGTATCGAATCTTGTATAAACCTGGAAATCAAAGTGGAAAATCGCCCCTTGGCGACGTTTCGAAAGCTATGCTGCCTTGTTTTCAAGAATTTGTAATTAAAAATAAAATAATAAAAATAAAAGATTGAATTTTTGATGGGTGGTGTCAAAATATGATACTGACGTGTCACGAAAATAAATTTCAAAAACAATCTGAATATCAACCTTACATGAGAAATATTCATGTGATAACATTACTTATTCTTAAAGAGTTGAGAATATCATCAGTAAGTGGGAAATTCCACTCGGTATATATGGAGAAAACGAAACAGTAACACGAGCGAAATTATCTGGGTGTGGAAGCATCTAGCAGGCGCTAGAAACTTGTCAATTGCAATACGAAACGACGATGACAGCTCATCAATTTATTCGATATTGATTGGATGTAATCACATCGGGGTTAGGAGGGAGCGCGGACACGCCGTGCCCCACGCAGTATAGGAGTCGCCGCGTTTTGTTATGTAACGTGGACCCTGGTTGGGAACAATGCTCCAGAAGCGTACTATATCAGGTGTCTCAGAATTTTGCTAACACATATATTAGTCATTGAATCCTTTGGTGGTCGATGAATGAAAAGGAATGGGGTAACATGCTCCTGGCCGTTTCCAGTAAAGCTACTGGTTGAATAAATCACATATTGTTTATGATTAGTTTTGAAATTTTTGAATTGAACTACCAGTCTTATTATTATTCATTATATAGCAATGTTTTACTAAAACTCAAAACAAAAAATTTTACGATTGTGAACATATATTTACATATACATACATATTTGCTATTGATGCTTTTTCAATAAGATTATATCTTCGACAATACAATAAAGTATATTTTTGATTGATTGATTGAACATGAATAAACCATTGATTTTGAAACAAGGTTTATATAAGACTTTTTTCATACCTGATTCATTTGCAGCTTCATAATAGTATTATCTGATATATTAAAATTAATTTTCTCCACTCTTTCGACCCATTCTTGAAAAATTTCAATTTCTCATCTACTGAAAGATTCCAAATTGAATTTTTCCAAATAATTTACAAATCTTGGTAAAACGATAAAAAAAATTATTTGAGTTTCCGTATTTATAGGATATATAATTGTGGCTTCCACCAAAACTATAGGTATCATATGCTTTGAATGTCAGAATGTATTAACGAGACCTGTTGAAATCATGTGCCTGTGACAGTTCAAATAAGTCTTGCATGCTGACATTCTGCAAAATGACAAAATCTGAGCAGATGGGGGGAGGAGACCACACAGTCGAACTGATTTCCGATTGATGAAGTACGAAACTTCAAAAATAAATTTGATCTTTTCCCCAAAAAAAATTGGGTAGTTTTCGACAAAATTGAGAAGTTTGGCAATGAACACTATTTCAGGTCGGCACGAGAACTATTGTTTTTGCCACTAGCTTCTTCAAAAAGTATCAGGTCGGAAGGTTGGAAATACGGGACGGATCTGTTTCGAACGATTTTGATCGTGAGTTTATCAGTGGTTTCCTATCATAAAAAATTCCAACATTTTTCTCAACTGAGTGGCTATAACTTCGGAGTTTTCACAATTCACTTAGGAACATGTTCAATTTATAAATTGAAAAACAATGTCAATTTTGATCCAAAATCATACAAGAATCACTCGAAAAAGATTCTGCTCATAAGATCAAGTTGTATGAAATATTTCATTTATATTGTGGTAGGATGGCAAAAAAGGGATGTTGTGATCATGTATTAATTGTGCAACAATTCATGTCGAATGTGTGCGTAATATGAAAAAAACTTCGAAATTCCTCCTAAAGGAGTTTAGTTCATTCGTAAACTTTGCAAAACTGCCTGAGATACTGGCAGCACTTTCATATTATGATAATTTGAGTTTATTTCAGTGGCAGAATTTCGAATTTTCTGTTCGTTTTATATGACACTAACATTCGAAAGTACAAGTTGTTTTTATTCATGTGATGAACAATATTTTGTTGTGCAATATTGTACCTGAGTATTCGTATCACCAACTGACAATACAATATGAGTTTTGTTTTCTTTTATACAGTTCTTCAAATAATACCACATGTTTTATTTTCGGAAATAGAACTCGTCTTTCCGTAACTGAAATGTCTATATTCAATTTAAAATAACAACTGCCCAAATCGCCACACTGAATTCTGGTCTACCTCGAGTGTGTTGTTTTTTATACATTCCAAGAAACTCCAGCCTACAGGGCCGGCCTAGGCTGAATATAATACATCATTCTTCCCTTCAACTGAGCCCTCAACAAGATGAGAATTTTTCGGGTTTTCGAATAATCTCTCTCGGTCTCAGCCTTGTTGAATACTCGGTCGAATTTTCAGGAAGCCCTAATGATCCTTGTATAGTACCTACTGAATCACATGCAGAATGTTCTGAAGACAAAATTTCATCTGAAGAATTAACTTCCAATATTTTCGTCTCATTCGATTTATCGTCATCCTCTGTACAATCTACATGTGATTTCACATCCTTGTCATCCCTTCTAACAAATTCGTTTGGCAAAATTTGGTCGATATGTCTTTTCAATTCAATATCATTTTCTGTTTTCACAATGAAATTTCGATTTCCCAATATTTCTTTTATTATCGCTGGTATCCAACAAGGTTTTTGTCCTACATGATAATCTTTCGTTAGAACATTGTCCCCTATCTCAAAATTTACCTTTCTGTGTCCTCTGAAATTTTCAATTTGAGCATTTTGTTTGATTTGTACTCTGTCGTTACTTAGTGGTGATAACAAATCCAATCTGGATCTCAAAGTTCGGCCCAACAATTTTTTTGCTGGACTCTCACCGGTGGTACTATGTTCGGTATTTCGATATGAAAACAGAAATAGATTTATGATTGTCTCAAAATCCTCATTTGGATTTTGGACCCTTGCCCGAGTTATAGCCTGTTTCATAATTTTGACAGCCGATTCTGCTTGCCCGTTACTTTGTGGATGATATGGGGCAATGGTAAAATGTTTTATACCATTAGTTTGTAAAAACTGTGCAAATTCGTTTGAACAAAACGTTGGACCATTGTCTGTGCACACTGTTTTGGGCAAACCGACTCTTCCAAAAATTTCTCTTGATTTATGAATTGTTGCCTTAGATGTGATATTTTGCATTCGGAAACATTCTATCCATTTTGACGTGGAATCTCCCAGTACAAAGAAGTTGTTATTGGAAATCGGTCCGAAAAAATCCAAATGTAACCGGGACCATACTTGTTCAGAATATTTCCATGGTTTCAATTCCGATTTTTCCGGATTTGCTTGATATTTTTGGCACGCTACACATTTTTTTATGAGAATTTCCAAATCATTGTTTATTGAAGGCCACCAAACGTAAGAACGAGCTAACGATTTAGTTTTCACTATACCTTGGTGACTTTCATGCAGCTCATCCAGAATTATATTTCGGAATTTATTTGGGACAACTACTCTGTAGCCCCACATTAGACATCCCTGTTCTACCGTAAGCTCATTCTTTCGTCTGACAAAAGGTGAAAATTCTTCAGGAAGTTTATCATTTGGCCAGCCCTTAAGTACAAAATTGCTTACCTTACTTAGAGACGGATCCCTGCTACTTTCCAATTTTATTTCTCGGAAATTAATTGGCAAAAATTCTTGGACGTAGTGACAATACGAAAATTCATTTGCGGTGTCTATTTCAGTTTTTTGTAACGGCAACCTGGACAGTCCGTCCGCAATATTTTCAGCTGACTTCACATACTCTAAATTAAAATCATAAGCTGAGAGGAAATGGGCCCATCTTTGTAACCTGTTTGCTGCGATTACTGGAATACCTTTTTTTGATCCAAAAATACTCAATAATGGTTTATGATCGCTACATATCGTAAAATATCTTCCAAAAATATACTGGTTAAATTTACTCACCCCCCATTTGATTGCTAAAGCTTCCTTATCTAATTGCGAGTAATTTCTTTCCGCATCATGTAATATTCTAGAGGCAAAAGCAATAGGCCTTTGAGCTCCATTTTCACTAGGATGGCTCAAAACCGCTGCCAAGCCATACTCACTGGCATCCACCGTTAAGTTAACCTTCTTTTTTGAATCGAAATGAATCAATACTTTTCCCGTCAACAATTCGTTTTTAATATCTTCGAAAGCTAATTTACATTTCTGGTCCCATTTAAATGACACTTCTTTTTCAATAATTTATACAGGGGATGTAAAATTGTAGCTGCATGAGGAATGAATTTTAAATAAAAATTCACCATTCCCAAAGAAGCTCCCAATTCTTTGACATTTGTCGGAGGAGGAGCTAACTTAATTGCTTCGATATTTTTTTCCGATGTGTGCAAACCCGATTCATCAATGGTATGTCCCAAAAATTCTATCTGCGTTTGAAAAAATTTACATTTTTCCTTTCGGACTCTCAAACCGTTTTTTTGTAGTATTTCAAAAAGTAATTTGAGCCGCTTGATGTGTTCCTCTTCGGTTTTACCCGTAACCAAAATATCATCAATAAAAACTATAACCCCGGGAATTTTCACCAATAGATTTTCCATGATTTTCTGAAATACTGATGGGCCGGATGTAATTCCGTAAGGAAGACGTGTATAACAAAAGAGTCCCCTGTGGGTAGATATAGTGAGCAAACAGTTCCTCGACTGATATTCTCCAAATTTGGATTTAAAGTAACTGAAAAATCTCCACATATGCGAATATCCATTTTGTTGGATTTTATAACAGGGACTATAGGTGTGGCCCACTCTGAATACTCTATAGGCAATAAAATACCTTCTTTGACCAGTCTATTTATTTCTGCTTCGACTTTTGGTTTTAAAGCAAATGCCAAAGATCGATGTTTTATAAATTTTGGTACCGCCCCGTTTTTCAACTGCAGATTTAATTTAAAGTTTTTAAGTAACCCTAACTCATTTTTTAAAATATCTGAAAAATTGCCTAGAAGATTTTCCAATTTATTTTCGACTTCCAAAGAATTTATTGCCACAATCGCCAAATTTAATTTTTGTAAACCTTCTCTCCCAAGTAGCGGGGGTCCGCCGTTTTTGATTACATAGGTTTCTAGAAGAGCATGTACATTATTGTAAATGAAATTTAAAAAGACTTTTCCCAGAGGACAAAAATAATGTCCTATATAATCTTTCAATTTCAGATTAGAGCTGAGTAAATTTTTATTTCTGAAATAGGTATTGTAGAGTTCTTCAGAAATTGCCGTGTATGCAAAACCAGTATCTATTCCAAACGACATATTTTTACCTTCCACAGTTACTGCAATTTTGGTTGGATTTTGGTCAATTAACATTAACCAAAATGCTTTTACATACGTTCAGATGGAAAAAGTTTTCGGAGTAGTCTGCTACCTCCGTATCCATGTCTTCTTCGATGTCTACAAAATGGTTTCTCTGAAACGATTTCTTTGGTTGTCGGCAAACAGCTGCGATATGGCCTTTTTCCCTACACCGGTGACAAGCACTATCACGAAAAAAACACTGATCACTATCATGATTGGCTTTTCCACAAACATCACACCTTACACGCCGTTGCTTCGAGAATCCACTCGTTCCTTGATTTCCTCTGGTAGTTTTTACCCCTCTAAATGTTGAGGTACTTGGAGTCAACTGATGCACTGGACTCGGCTCCGCTTTAATCTGGTGAGGTTGAAGGAGTTCCACTTTTTCTCTCTGGGATGATTCTCGTCCCTGTGCGATTTCTAGCAGGGATGACAAAGTGGAATTTGACTTTTACTCTAATAGTCTGTCGAAGATGGATCCTGGACCCATTCCGTTTACAAAAATATCCCGTAGAACGACCTTGAGTTCGTCTCCAAAATCACAGTTTGCCGCCAGCCCCTTTAACCTGGTTGCAAAATCAGTAACTGATTCCATTTCTTGCTTCTTGGCACCGTAGAATTTCGTTCTTTCGCCAAAAAATGATTTAACTGGTTTGA
Source organism: Zygogramma bicolorata (assembly GCA_032362365.1). Classification (NCBI taxonomy): domain Eukaryota; kingdom Metazoa; phylum Arthropoda; class Insecta; order Coleoptera; family Chrysomelidae; genus Zygogramma; species Zygogramma bicolorata. The sequence goes on from JAVJAQ010003664.1 coordinate 356,478, forward strand.
AATGTTCCGTTAGTAAGGTCACCAAGTCATCAAACTTTTTATTTGCTGGATCCTCGGGTACACATAACTTCCTTAGTACCTTGAAAGTTCCTTCCGTTAAACAATTTAGTAACAGAGCTGCTTTTTTGTCATCATTATTGATTTCATTCAGGGTCAAAAACTGTTTAACTGAACACAAAAAATTGTCCAATCTGAATTTTCGTAGTCAAACTTATTCAAATGCCCCATGAATGTAGTCGGCGTCATATCGTGATCACTAATGTAGGTGTAGTACACTCAATGTTTCACTGACTTATTAATTTTCGGTGCAGCTATTATTTATTTAACCCTAATGACTGGATTCGATCAAAATACTCGTCGCCAATGTTTTATTTTCGGAAATAAAACTCGTCTTTCCGTAACTGAAATGTCTATATTCAATTTAAAATAACAACTGCCCAAATCGCCACACTGAATTCTGGTCTACCTCGAGTGTGTTGTTTTTTATACATTTCAAGAAACTCCAGCCTACAGAGCCGGCCTAGGCTGAATATATTACACCACACAATTTCAAAAACCTGCCTCTTGATGAATTGCCACTTTTATCACTAAAAGACACAATCCGTTATGTTCTGTGCTTGTGCATTTCATGATGAGCGGTTGATATACATATAAATTATCATGAATGAGAAGTTACCTTATTATTATTGACAGTCATTCACTTTTCCCGCATAATAATAACATAAACGACACATTCCAATAAACACTGAAATTTCACACACGTGAATAGCTCACGAAAATAACCAAGTTTATGTCAGATATTGCAAAAGACGACTTAGGTCGTGGACAAAATTGTAGCTGCTTGTAGACCGTTTCAAATACTAAGGTTTCCTGAACTCAAATGAAGATGGCGTACGATAATTTTTGTTGAATTAAATTTGTTTTTTGTGGTTTGAGACGAAACCGTTGTATGAAGACCTTTATACAAGGCGAAACGAATAATTTTATGTTATGTTCCTTCTGGAACAATTTTCAATTCATAAGAAGAAATTTTCAATTATCAACCCTGTACAATGAGATGTGTGGCGCCATCTCTTGGTATCATCAGGAGGCATCAGTAAGGTTTGATTTGAACTATCATAATTCTAGATAGATATCTATATCATATGCACCGCGTAAGAATCATATCTTTTCTGGATCATAGAGGGCATTCATCGTTGTTTGATATTTCAAACTTGGTGAGATTTTCACCCATTCAAAAGTTTATTTGAAAATATGTGCGAGAACGATTTGGTCAAGAGAATATTGAAAAATAAATACAGAAAATAACTCCACTCAACACTGTGAAGACGAAAAATCTATATGGAATCAGTTTCAACAGTTTGTCTTTCAAAAACTACAAACTTGAAAGTGACATGACTACTCAAAAAATTGCAGAAATTCTAGAGCGCATATGAACGAAACTAATGGCGAAACAGATACAAGAGAAATATTATTCTGAATACAAAAGCAGCTTCAATCCGTTTCAGGATACTAAATTCAAAAAGGAAGAGATTCAAGAAATGCAAAAAGAATAGAGATGCAAAGATCTGTGGATAAAAGAGAGCAGAGTGCTGCTGCACTAGAGGAAAAAGAATAGACGAGGATAATCGATTCTTTTCATGAATTAACGCCGTGATTATTTCTCATGAATTAGCCTGACGCGGAGATGAAGGTTCTAATTGCCTGATTCCTTAAAGAAATAAATAATTGGACGATTGGAATATAATCCGATATTCAGAAAAACTTGCCATGGTTGTAAAAAAGTGCACAGACACCAAAATGTCTCTGTTGCATGTCTGATGGAGTAGACGTGTTGTGGATTCGGTGCTGCTGAATTTTGCAAATTGAGACAACCTGCGAAAAGAAACTGGAAATCGATTGGTAGTGCGAGTGCATATTTTTATGCTGATAACTTCGTGATCTAATCTCCGCAGTTTGAATCTGCAGTGTGTAGTTTGAAACAGATCTCGTTATGTATACTCGAGGAACTAAGGAAATGTCGGAACTACAGTCAATGGTGAAAACGTTGGTCACAAAATTGTGCACTTCGGAAGATTTTCTCACTCAGCTAGCAAAATCAATTACAGAAACAATAAATAAAAAATTCGAAACAGAGATAAAGATGCTGAAACAAGAGAATGCTGAACTCAAACAGCAACTGAAAAATCAAGAAGAAACTATGACGTCCCTTGGGAGAAATCAGGAGAGATATGAAAGAGAAATGCTAAGCAAGAATATCAGAATTTATGGCCTGGCAGAAGTTGGAAATGAAGATGATGAGGAATGTTCTTTGAAATTTTTCAAGCAAAAAATTAAACTGAATGTTGATACTCCCAACATTGAGAAGTGTTACAGAATAGGTAAATATGATCCGGAGAGGACCCGTCCGTTGTTTGTTCGTTTTTCCACAAATTATTATAAAAACATTGTATATGGAGGCAAAAAGATCTTGAAAAACACTGGTGTCACTATAAGAGAAGACCTAAAACCTGTGCAAACAACACTGCTCCAAGCAGCATTGCAGAAAATAGGTACTCGTGGTGAAGTGTGGACAAACTTTGGACATATTTTCCTCAAATATGATAATGAACTTTCCGTCTCGAGGATCAATACTATGGAGGATATTGCTAGTCTTTGAACAATTATCAAAACTGACATCTTTCAAATTTGCTTATCCATGTATTTTTCTGTTTTGTCTTCTTCATATGTGTTTATTTGAGTTCACAATTGAATTTGTTTGTTGCTTTTCCTGATGCATATTTTCTCGTGAAATTACATTATGATAGATTTGTTTTGAATGATTCCATTCATACTCGATGTTTTCACATCAGACTTATAGTTTATTTTTGCATGTTAAAAATCAAAGTTTTTTTACTTGCAGTCCATCCAAACTGATAAAAAAATTTCTTGACCTTTTTTTGTTGTAAAGTCAAAAGTGTTTTCATTGTTATTTTTATCGGTCCCAAAATAGTCGAGATAAAGATAGTGGCAGTTTCGAAAAAGTAAATATTGTATTTTACATGTCAGTCATGGAATCTCTTAAAATTGGTAGTTTAAATGTAAGGTCACTATTACCGTCACTGAAATTCATCGGATATTACTACACCAAGCATTCGATATTTTCACTATTGATGAGACATGGCTTCATCATGACATAAATACCGACCTACTGAATCTAAATGGTTTTACAATATTCAGGGTAGATCGAGAAACTAGAGGTGGCGGCCTATGCATTTTTATCCGTAACAGTCTTCGAGGAGGATTAATCATCAATAACGGCACATCATACGAACAGCCATGGGTAAACACAAAAATAAAAAAGAAATATTTGGTAATTGGGACTATATACTGGGCTCCTCTTCAAGATAATAATTCATTTCATGATTATTTCGAGAACACACTGATTTCAATTCAAATGAATGTGGATAGCATAATATGTAGTGGTGATTTTAATATAGATTTTATGGATCACGAATGTCCAAGGGTACAAAAATTGATGGCCATTTTTGACACTTTTTGTTTGAAACAAATAATTGACAGTCCAACAAGAATCTCAGGTAACGCAGCAACTCTTTTAGGTCATTATTCTACAAGAAACGGAAACTGTTTTAGAAAAAATCTCGATAGATAGCAATGGAATTTTGATTCACATGCTGGTAGCTTGCAGGGTAAAATTAGATAGTGAAAAGGGAGGTCCTAAGATGTGTATAGAAATTTCAAGAATTTCAACTTCAATTCGTTCGAAATTGATTTATTCAATACACCCTTTTTCATGATCTTTGATCAAAATTCAATAAATTAAAAAATTAATTTTTTGATTAATTGCCTCACAAATCTTTTTTATAGACATACACCTTATAATATAACTTCAAGAGTAACCAAACCAAGGGCTCCCTGGTTAACTGAAAGAAAAGAAATGATTCGAATTAGGGAAAAGGCTCTGAAAAAATATAGAACCACAAAATCAGTTTTATAAGGATATGCGGAACTATGTCAATGGTGCGATTTATTTTTGTCATAAGTTTGTCAATTTCAGTAATAAAGAGATCTGGAAATCACTGAAAAGTAACAAAATGGTCCACGAAAAATTATCAAATATTCCTGAACACTTGAAGGATCCTGAAAATATTAATAATTTTCTTGTGAATTCCATTCCTCGCTCTGACCCACCTGATGAAATCTTAGACTTCTATAAAAATAACAGGTTGAATGATAATAATTTTCAATTTCAAAAAGTGAATGACCTATTTGTGTATAAAACTATTTGTGAGATTCGTACAAATGCCATGGGCTGCGATAACCTCAATCTAAAATTAATTAAATTATGCTGTCCTCATATAGTTACTCATGTTACACACATAGTGAATTTTTGTCTGACTGAACATATTGTGCCATCTGTATGGAAGAGTGCAGTTGTCAAAGCTTTTCCAAAGAAAAATAGTCCCACGGAGTTCAAAGATTTATGTGGAATCAGTATTTTGCCAACCTTGTCGAAAGTGCTGGAAAGAGCAATGGAATTGCAGTTGAGGGGATTATCTCGATAAAAACTCTTTGAATGCAGATATACAGTCTGGATTCAGGAAAGGTCATTGCTGTACAACTGCACTCTTGACTATCAGCGATGATATTTTTTTGGGTATGTGCACTATTTTGGTTCTCCTCAGCAGAGCCTTCGACACTCTGAATCATGAAATATTACTTAATATATTAACTTACATAGGTTTATCAGAAAATGCAATCAAACTACTAGCTAACTACCTACATGATAAGAAGCAAAAATTTCGCATTGATTTCAGGGAGTCGAGTGATCTGGCACTGGGGGCGGGGGTGCCGCAAGGGTCAATTTTGGGAACGCTGCTTTTCACTATCTATTCATCAACTTTACTGAGAAATCTTAGGGTCTGCAACGTACATCTATACGGAGATGATACTCAAATTTTCCACAGTTTTCCTCCGGGAACAGTTGAAGAGGCCTGGGATATTTTAATAATTCCGATCTTGACCGCTTCATTCAACTAGCATCGGCTCAAGCACTTTTCATTAACACCAATAAATCCAAGGTGATCATTTTTGGGTCGAAGAGCAACAGAAATAAAATTATGAGCTCAGTTAAAATTCGGATAAATACAGAAACGCTCGATGTTGTTAATGAAGCTAGGAGTCTTGGGGTATTGTTTAATTCTGATATGAGGTTCGAAAAGCACATTAATAAACTTGTTCAACGAGCATACTCCTTCCTCAAACTCATTTATGGTAACAGGCATTGTCTTTCAGTTGAATTAAAGAAAATGTTATGCGAAAGCTTAGTGCTGTCACAATTGAATTTTGCAGATATTCTTTGCCGTCCGAATCTGACGAGTATATATAAACGAAAAGTTCAGAAGGTTCAGAATTCATACTTGAGACTTATATTTGGGATCAAAAGGCGAAACAGAATTTTCCACAAGCTCAAAGAGGCGGGATGGCTGAATATGAAGAACAGAAGAAAACTGCATGCAAACTGTCTCTATCATGAGATTATTAAGTTCAAAATTCCTCCTTACCTTCATAGGAAAGTGACGTTCCGATATTCATAACCTCAATGTTAGATTCAGAGGCTTTCTGACACCACCCATTTTCAGAACTGAATCATTCAGACGCTCATTCAGCTATCAGATTAGTGAATCATTCAATGCTATCCCTACACTGTACAAATATTTACTTCCCTCACAGTTTGAACGGAAATACGAATCATATCTGCTTCAAAACCAATAGCATAATAGACCCCCAAGTTATTTTCAGTTCATATATGTTTCTCTTCGATCGTACCATCTCAGAACTATTGATTATCCTTTCGTGCTTTCATGACTGAAATGTTTGGCCACTATTCTTTGATCGCCTTTAAATCTTCTGATTACTGTGTTCATCATCAGCTCGAGCAGAGATTGTTTAGGTTAAGTGGAAGAACAGTGGAGCAGTTACCCCGTAACTGTGAAAACTGAACTTCGCCTTTTACTGTATCCATTTGTTTGAAATTCAAAATGTACCCATTGTTCTCTTTGTTACTGGTTATAGTAATAAAGACGTTTATTATTATTATTAAATGGTTGACACTTCAGATTGAAAACCCTGATCGATGCCCCATAAGACTATATAATGAGCTGATTTCACAACGTAGTCAAAATATAACCACTGATAGATTTTGTAATCCCCTATCTTTCCTGGAAAAGATGAATACCGCATGGTATGAAAATTCACAAGTGGACCAGAACAAAATAGGTAATGGTTGAAAAAATCAACAGAAAAATGTGGTCTCGACACAAAAAACTGAAACCCAGCAATATTCGAACGCTCGACTTTAGTTTCTCATATGGTGAAGAAAGGGTTTCAGGAATAAGAAGCTGTTGAGATTACAGGCCATGCCACAGCATCTTCGCTGAAGCCTTATCTACACATTAATGCAGAGCATCATAAAAATATTATGAGAGAATTTACGACAAACACGTGAGCATAATGCATTTCTACTACATTGAACGCCGCATGCTCAACATCAAGCAATGTAATCAATATCAACCAAATGACTTGGAAGAGACATCAAGTAGTGTTTCTGCTGCCCGATCCATTTACACAAACTGTGTTTTGATTGATTGTACATTTTCTAATGATAGAAATTCCTTCTTTCCTTCTCATGTTAATGAAATATTAATGGATCGAATTATAGATCCTGCAGGAAACTACTCAACATGTGGGTAAATTTGTATCTCATCTGTAAATTTTGTCCCTGGAGCATCTACTAGCTCTTTGATCGCGACTGATATAATTCTATGACGATTTTCTACCTCGTTTACTGAAACAGATCCAGTACCTTCATCCAAAGACAAAATTGTGGAAGCAACAGCAAATTCAACCCTAAATAATTCGATGAAATATCAACAAAATATCAGAAATATGTCAAAACCTCAATCTGAGAATAATTTCGGCCCCTAAAAACAGGATGAAGCTTTGTCGCTGTAATATGCGGGAAAACTGACCAAGTTTCAACATTTCCACTGTGACAATTTGCTTTCTATATTAAAAAAGTCAATCACTAAAGTATACCTCATTCCATTCTCCAGACACACGCCAATGACCAGCTTTTCGATAACTTGATTTTTATAGAGGCTGCAAGCCGAATTAAGATTGATTATCAAACACGCAACGTCGTTTGTACTCATCTAATTTCTCAATGGATTTTGGTAGGAGATAAGCTCTTGATGTTGGAATTGGTCTGATAGGAAGTAATGGGAAATAAATGAGGACATTTACGAACTTTATCTATACGTAATAAAGATATTTGTGAAAATTCTAGGCACCAATTTTTCCCTTGATTGGGGATGGGAATGAAACATAAGATTAAATTGAACATTTCAAAAAATATCAAAGATTCAATAGAATAATTTATGCCTGAAGAACCCAACAAACTATTCAATTTCATCAATAGAATTTACAATAGGGTGCTCACCTGTTAATATGAATATGTTATGGATTTCACTTTTTTATCAACAAGTGCAGCCAAAATTGATCTGAGAAGTCTCCAACATCACCCGGAAGAATAATAAACAATTCTAGGTGCTATTTCTTTCGATCTAGAAAATGATGCGGATGATTTCGAAAAAGATTTTGAAGAAGATGACAATTATTTCAACTTGGAATCAGTCTAACATGTTCCTGATTCTCCCAATGATGAAAGAAATTCTGTTCATGATTCATCTGACTATGAACTTTTCCAAATAGGTTGCCTGGAAGTGCATCAAATTAGGGGTACGTTCGAAAGCAAGAAGGAACCAAATATAGAGATTTTGACCCAAGCGTCGTGGTACTCAGTCCATGGGGATACCTACAGACGCCCCAATGAATATGCTGCAAGAAATGCAACATTTATTTATGCTTCCCAAACACGAGAACTTTTTTTGCGCTTTTATTGCGAACACATGATTTTGATCACAATTGTGACCAAAGGTATTCACCAAAGAACTGGTGTCGTGCACCATCCGAAGGATGTTATGAGAGTGTGACTCGACTGCGAAAGTTGGCTTGCAACAGAGCTGTTAAGATCATAAGAGACATTGCCTTTTGATAAAAATTATTATTTAATATATCTGTATAGGAAAAGCGCGAATGATTTTGAGGATGTAGTCAATACCTGAAATTTGGGCAGAGGTTTGAGGAAACTCTTAGTCTTATTGTCGAGCTTTCGACAATATTGATTTCTCTTATCAAGACAAATAACTTGAGATTGCGAAAACAAATTCAGCAAGGTTACATAACACACGAAGAGCAATTCTCCTCTTCTAGATTGCCGTTTTTCCCTATGGGGCTCAACAGCACAGCGATGATCGCATTCGAACAAACTTATGCCAAAACACACAAATATATCACCAACTTTTGGATGTTTATGTTGTTGATTATCAATATGATTTTCTTCAAGAATTTTCATGAAAATATTACTAAGATAGGGAATGTTTGTATTTCTATGATTCCATTCACGTTAAAATGTTATTCGCAAGACTAACAACGTTCATCCATTTTGTTCCTCATTGTATGAATGATTCTTTCCCGCACGCGACTACCGTTAACCCGAACGACGCGAAGCGGAGTTCGGGTAAGCAGTCGAGTGCGGGAAAGACACTTTCCGCATGAGTTAGGAACAATACTTTTTCTACAAGCGTAGGAAACAAATTCATTTTTTCAATTATTTATTCATGCAAATGGAAACAACTAACAAGAGTAACATTTTCTATCCACTAATTATTCGTAATATTTATTGTAAATGTACAATTTGATGCATTATGTAAATTTATAGCGGAAACCAGCATATTGTTTGAAGATGGCTGATTTCCTGAAGAAGAAGGTAACTCGGGCAATACATTATCGAAAGAAATCGAATGTGCAGGCACAGGCATCAAATCGTCGCCGATCGATATAGACGTGGATGGTTCTAAAATGCACCCGAAAGACGATGTAGTGTTCAAATTGAAAATTTTTTTGGACATTCATTTTTTTCGATTGGTGGAATCTTCTAGATACCCCTCTGCAACTGAAGTCGATTTCCATCCTCCTAGGCGTTTGATATTAGTTATACCCACACCACAGTCAGCAAGTAAAGTGGCTGAGGAACGCCTGAAGCTGTGACCAGTGTAAAGCTCTGGATTTTGAAGGCGCAGATAAACTGCTACTTCGGAGGGTATCTTTCCTATGGTATTGATTCCCACACATTGCACAGTACATTTTCCACTTTTGTAATACAAGAATAAAAGACGGTGAGGAGTCTCTTTTGGGCGTAAATGTACAATGACTGTTTCTGTTCAGTTTTGATATTTCTCATATTGATCAGCCTTTTTGATTGAACACACTGAGAGACATCGAATGTTTTAATTCTACCACATCATTCGAATGCGCTATTTCACAGTGAATTATGTGTAGATGCTGATCCTAAAAGTATACATTTACCGATGACTACTGACATTCGTATGGATAAACCCAACGCGCATCTTTCTGATTTTATGGTCTCTGATAGAAACTGCCTTATAACAACGCCTGAATTATCATTATGGTGTTTTATTACGGAACTGGTTCTGAATCGAACAACTAGACCTTAATTTTCAGGAGTTACATAATGTTGAAGCGTAACAGCTCGTGATACAGGGTTTGCCTTCTAGATCGGCCGAATAATATAAACCTTCTCTTGGGAGTGAACATCACGCGAATACCTGCATAACTTAAATAAATATTCCTATGGAACTTTCACCATTATTTATTCCATAAAAACGCTGAATCAAATGAATATTTTTGATTCGCAGTGATTTCGATTTGCATAAGGTGTTTGAGAATAAACGGAAAAACTCAAAAAAAATTTCAAATGTAATGAATATATCACGAATATTGAATTAATGATTCACTCAGAAGAAAATCGAGGTATCGTTTGAGACCATATGATTTTCCCACCTCCTCTATCACAAAACTGTAGCTCGGCTGATTCAAAAAGTGAAGAAATGAAATCTTCACGAAATGAGAAAAAGAAGGCGCGTATAGGACTCGCCGTCCTGGGGAGGAGTATCCTTTAATTGGTGTAATGATAATTGAGAACTAGGGTATTTTTATGGAGAGAATGAATTTTGATGAGTTATTTTTTGGCTTTCTTCCTCTCCGAATAAAAAAATAGAAATACATCTTTGATACTTGCAGAAGAATTATTTTTAAAATATTTTATTCACTATATTTCACCTTATATTTCAACTCAATCGTCCTCCTCATTCACTTGTATATTTATATTCCTAGTAGTTTTATATCCTTGATATACTATATCTCATTTCATACTTCAACTTTAATGACATCTTTCATCATCAAATTCATCCCTTATTTTATACATAAATATATTGATATCCTAAGTAGTTTATATCTCAAATATTTGATCAGTCAACGCTGAAACTTATAAGCTTCTGCTTTTGCTGCTATTTGCGATTTTGCTATTTTGTTATCCTGTGATTTCTGTAAATGAAGATTAATATTATTATTATTTTCGTCTAAACAAACCCAGTCGGGTCCAAACTCTCCACTGCTTCGAGCCAATGGGCGAACGAGCTAGAATCATTAGCAGATGCTCGCACAAGTTCCGACTTCAGAGGGTTGACGTTCGTCAGCTGGTCAGCGAAAAAAAACCTTTTGTAACAACATTTTTGATGACCATTCCCCACACCGAGGGTGAGTGATGCACGCCTCCAAGAATCGTAAGTGCTGAGCAGATGCAACGAACCGGGAATAGCGGTATTTTGATGGTGTTATGGTATGGTATGGCTATGGTGTTATACTGTGCTGGGTAATGGCACTTTAAAAGGTAAGGCCTCGTTGATCCATTGCTCGCACAAGTTTCGACTTCTGAAGGTTGACGTTTGGCAGCTGGTTAACGGAAACTAACAATTTCAGAATATTGAAAGTAGAATACTTTTCTTCCTGAAATTACAAATCATTTCTGCAACTCCTCCACAGGCGCATATACAAGGGAGGGTAATGCAGGTAATAACCCTTGTACACACTTTCATATATTGTATGTACTCATCTCGATCGAATAGAAGAATGTGATTGTGCACCAATGTTGGATAAGAGATATCCTCCCCCAGGACGGAAAATCATATACGCGCCTGCTTCCTGATTTCGTGAATGTTTCACAGTCAATGATTTCATTCCCTACTCGTTAAGAGGATTCGCGCGGTGTTCTTTGAATATCACAGGGCTTCCCTTTCGTGTGAATCTGCTTATAAAAAAATACTGTTTTCAAAACCTGTGGTAGAAGTCCATTGTATCTCAAAGTGGAGTGTAGTAGATTTACGATGCAGAAAAACTCTAAGTCGTCTCCACAATTTAATATTCAAAGGATGTCAGGACGGTGATTCAGTACATGTTTCGAACCTACATAGGTTCATCATCAGCTGAATTTACATTTAATTATGGAGATGAAAAAATTCAATTGGAAAAAAGGTCGCATGGTGAAGTTTAGATAGACATTAGAAAAAATATATTGAAACGAATTATGGATATTTTTGTAATTAGGGGGCAGTTATGCAGGTATTTGCGTGATGTTACAAAGAGTTGAAATTGATGAACAGTTGAGTACCCCAAAAGAAGTTACTATTGGAGTTCCACAGGGAACTGTGCTTGGACCTGTTCTCTTTCTTATTTGCATAAACAGTATCACAGATATGGCCGACTTTTGTGGTCCTCTCAATTGCTATGCTAACGACAGAGCTATTGTATGTACAGGAGAATCATCGGAAAATGTCTATAAACTTGCTGAAGACGGACTCCAGAAGATTAAGATATGGCTTGATTATAATGTACTGACCTTGAAAGTTAATAATAAGAACTTTATGACATTTTCTCTGCAAAACACTGATCAACAGAGAACAAGAATGAAAAGAAAAAGTTCGAGATGTGACTCACATAAACCATGTACATGTGACATAATAGAAAAGACCTTAACTATCAAATACTTGGTTGTTATGCTGGACCAGAATCTAAGATGGAATGAACACATAGGTCAAGACACAAAAAAACTGAAGAAGCTCATTTACACTTTCTATAATCTACGAAATAACTAGAAAGAAAGAATCTAATGATGTGTTATACATCTTTAGCAGAGTCGGTGATACGGTATCTTATGATAGCCTGGGGTGGAACATTCCATAGTACAATGACTTGCATGCAAACAGTGCAGAACACTTTATTAAAAATAATATTCAAGAAACACAGATTGCATGCAAGTGATGACAATGACCAATTTCAAAGCCTGATTTATTCGAAGATGGAAAAATATGACCATTCAAATCCAAAGTAGACTCTGTTCATATATCCGTTCGAACACCGGGTCCACTGCGTTAGAGTTCGTGAAAACAAGATGCGCGTGAACATCTTGTAACATGTATTCAAGCATACTATCGGTCTGCAATCCTCAAATTTCCGTTTTTTCAGGATTAGCACGGTTCGCTCTTCGACAAACGGTTTCGGAGAATTAGCTGCTTTCTGTTCGGCCAAGACCTCAATATTTTGGATAAATTGTAGTGGGTGCTTTTTTCACTGATAGTCACACCGTCAGGGCATGGAGTACCAAAGTACTTTGAACACTCGCGAGCTTTTCGAACACTCGAGAACTCTTCGAACTTCATCCGTGGTCATCGGTTGACGCAATATATCGGGCTCAGGCAATTGGAGCCTTCTACAAACAGCTTTGAACTGCGTCAGGCCTGGAGTGTCTGGGTTAAGTGGTTGCAGATGCTCCTGATACTCTTTCAGAAGGATTGCACTCGATCAGCGGCTGCGGATTATGCACAGCACGCAGAGGCAATTGGGATAGGTGTGATGTTCATATAAGAAAGCTCTCGCCTGCCTCATTGGTGACTTTTTTGCAGTCACTAGCATTCGTTTCCCCTCAAGGCAATGCTGCTTGATGATTAGCAGCACTCCTCTATTCATTGTGAGAAGGGATCTCCGCAGTTCTGCAGCAATTCGTCGCACTGCGTGCGTGGAAGTTCCTCGAGCCGCCGAGTAGTCAATCACACTTGGATACGAGACGCGTGTTGTCTCGTCCACTTAATTTTAGCTTTCATCTGGTGTATGCGCTGCTCATGCTTCCTGGAGGAGTCGAAGAATCGTTCAACCCTTCTCTCCGAAAGAGCCTGAACAGAGTCATATACACCACAGTTGATCTCTCAGATATCAGCATCTTCTGAAATCCACTCCACTCCAATCCAATCCACTCGGATATTTGTTCTGGCCTAAGGGGCTTCACTTTGTGAAGCATCTTCCGGATCCCGATGTTCTGGTGCTTCCAGGCGCACCCTTTCCTCCGTCAATCGCGCTGGCGATAATTCCATTGCCTGCTCAACTGACCTGGGTGGGGCACGCACATAGCCACATTCACGAAGATGGAGTGTATAATCCCTTAGATTTCGGGTCGGAAAATGCGTCATGCTCCGGGTGTGCCACGCACCACAGAGCATGCTTTCTCGCCATAAATCTCCTTGATGCGGGCTTTGAACTCTTGTAGCACCACATTAGATCGTCCCTCAATTCGTCGTTCGCTCGAAACGTTGTCGATTACCATTGTCAGAGTTGTCATTAGGGACATAATCCCTCATATTTTGGCGAGGAAAGGCGTGGGTGTGCCACGCACCACAGAGCATGCAACTTCGCCATGTATTGCCTCCGTGTGGCCGTCGGTTACTCGAAACGTTCTCCATTATCATTTCCAGTGTTGACATAGGGCTGTCAATCTGTTTGCCCCTCCCACCTTGGCCTTGACCCCTATCCGAATGGGGTCGGTTGTGGGGGCCCTGTTCTCTAGTATTTGGAACCAGAGTTGGAGGCCTGCAAGGTGGTTATCCCAGTCGGAGGAGAAGCATTTATCTCGAATGCGCCTCAGCTGCCGGTCTACCAGAGACTTTTCAGATATTTTGTTTTGTATTTATTATTATTATTATTATTATAAACATCATGAAAAAAATCTAATGTCGCCATATTAATTTGTTTGATAGGCATTTTGACCAGTTGTTTCATTTATATCAATTCAAACATATTCATTTGAAAGTGAGTCAAAAGTTGAAAAGTAAATAGTTGAGATATTTTTTTGCACACCGAAAATTGAATTTGTTGCATGAACAACAAAAATAAATAGTGAATTGTATATATATATATAAGTACCTACATTCGAAAGATAAACATCAGGCAGTGCATTCAGGTGTTGATTCGATGGGATTTTGTTGCTTTTATTATGATCAGGATATCAATTCGGGGATTGCTGGATGAAAACTTTTTTCCTCGATCAGTTATTCGGAACAGAACAAAGTGGGTTATAGTAATTCGTGATGTCACATGCAATCATCACCATATAATATCCACCCTGAATTACATTCAATGAGAGAGATGCAGATAATGAACTCCGAAATATAATAACTCCAAGGATTTTCAACCGATTTTATATAGATTCATTGAGCCGATTGGTGGCCGAATGGGCACATGCTATCTTATACATTTACTGTTTCTACCGGCGCCGTCGATTCGCTAACCCTTTGTTCCCCAACGGGACTTCAAAGTCCCATGTGATTTAAAATGCATATACAACTTTAATACTTCATAATCATCAATAACTTTCTGACGGGACTCTCCAGTGCACATTTTTCTACGGCTTATGCAACCAACAATACGCTTTGTCGAATGGTTCTGTAAATTATTTGAATATATTCGTTAGTCTGACGCAGTAACGATTGCGTCAATTGTGTTGTGCGTCTTTCTAGTGTTTTTTTGTGGTAAAACAGACAGTGCAATACAAGTGATTGTGAAATTTAATTCATTGTGATATCAACCACATAGAGAAATATCAATTGCTGAGTTAGATTGTACAAGGAAGCATTATCAACGTAATTTATATTCCGGACTCCTAAGTCCCGTCAGGGATTTGAAAGGTATGTGATTGTTTATGTGTTATTCATTGGAAATTGAGCATATCGGCCTGAAATAATGGAAATAGGCAATTGAAATTAGACGAAGGGACGTAAATGAAGAGACTGGAGGTGTATATGCTCCAGTTGCGTTTTTTTTGATAGCATGATAATAAATAAAAACAGGAAAATGTGAACTAACTCTCATGCGGCTATAAATTTAGGTAACACTTTTTTTATTTCTTATAGAGAAATGAATAATTGGCGGCTCAGACAGCCACTCAATGATGATGAACTTCTGGCTGCAGCTGAGGAAGCAGTAATTGAATTAGCAAATCTACCAGTGGACAACGAAATGATAACGGACGAAGAACAAAGTGATGAAAAATCCGAAATGAATAATAATGCAACGGTTTTATATGAAGGAAATTTAGAAAATGAAAATGCAACCTTATCAAACACAGAAGTGGAAAATAACACTCCCACCGAGGTTCCTCAAGTTTCAGAATCAAAGAAAAGCAAAAGAGGGGGGAAGACAGAAGAGGAACAGAAGAGAAAGTGGAAAAAGAGGGAGATTACTACCAACATACCTTCATACAACTTGGATGAAAATCCGATTGGAGAACACTTCCAACACTGCACAACTTACACTGATTACTTTCTTACAGTGTTGGGACCGAATACTGTAAAAGATATTGTCTTCCAGTCAAATTTGTATGCTACTCAACGTGGAAAAGCAATGAACTTCAAAGAACATGAACTGTTGGCCTTTCTAGGGCACAACTTTTTCATAGGCTCCCATACAGTACCAAGTTATGTATATTACTGGTCATGTGCTGAAGATCTTGGAAAACCAATAATAAAAAAAGTAATGCCTAGAAGTCGTTTTGAACAGTTTTCGCAATACCTTCATATAAAACGACAATTCCACAATACCTACCAACAACAAAGATAAAATTCATAAGATAAGACCTTTTGTGATAACCGTGAATGAATGACGAATCCATGATAATCTTCAAATGCCGCTCCACGTTGAATCAATATAATCCTAAAAAACTCATCAAAAGAGGGTACAAACTAGGGTGTCTAGGTGACCAAAACGAATATATAAAGAAATTCGAAGTATATCAAGGAAAAAATGAAGTATCGGAGAAAAAGTTTCAGGATTTCGAATTGTGCGAAAGAGTCGTTTTGTCTTTGACTGAGAATTATTGGGGCACTAATCGGATTATAAATTTCGACAATTACTTCACATCAGTTTTTTTTTTACTAGAAAAATTAAAAACGGAAAATACGTTAGCATGTGGGACAATTCAGCGTGATCGACTGGGATTACCATTAAATATGAGAGGAGATAAAACCTTTCAGCGAGGTGATATTGACTACAGAGTGTCGAATATATATATATCATTTTTCAAATGACGTGATAACAGAATTGTACATTTTTTATCCAACTTTCATGGCACAGAATTCACTACAGTCAAACGTCAACAAAAAGACGGTACCAAGATCGACATAAAGTGTGCTCAAATTGTCGATGACTATAATAAGAATATGGGAGGGGTAGATCAAGCAGACCGACTTCGTCAGGCATATTGTATCGATAGGCGGCCCAAAAAACGGTGGCACCGCCTATTTTTTGGAATACTTGACATTGGTTTTGTGAACATTTATATCCTTCATGAAAAACTCAATCCCGAGGAGCATCTCACCCTGCTTGATTTCAGAAGAGGAGTTGCGCTAGGACTCATGAATCAATCCAATAATTCTATTGAAAACAAAAAGCGTAGGTCGAGATCCTCATCGAACCCTCTAAACAGTCCACAAAATTTTTCAGTGTGTGTGAAACGTAGAAAATATAACTACAGTGTTTCAGACGATGTAAGACTAAGCAATCGTGGAGTGCACTGGCCAATTTTCACTAATAAACGAGGTAGATGAGCACAGTGTTCGTCTGTTGCACTAGAGTCACGACCATATTCTAAATGTTCTAACTGCTCAGTATATCTGTGTGTGAATGAAAAAAAAATTGTTCCCGAAAATATCATAATATTGCTAAATAATATGTGACAATTTATAATAAAGGTTCTCAGTATAACTACTTTTGTTCGGGTTTGAAGACCGTCGTTTTTTAGAATTTCTTCCAATGATTGGGCGATAGGGATTCTCACCTCAGTTCTCACCAGTTTCATCCCTGGCGGGACTTGCATGTCCCGGGTCCCCACTCCTTAGGGGGGTTAAACAAAAAAATAAAAAAAAGAATGTTAATCACCCACCCTTCATTTCATATGTGAAGTTTTTTTCTGAAATTCCAATGAAATCTTATTCCGGGGAACAAAGGGCTGAGGGTTCGACCTTGACCAGGGCAAGAATTTTACTGGATAGCAATTGTTGGAAGCCAAATACCAATATCGGTAGGCGAGGTCTGTTCATTTTTTACCGACGAAATTTAAAATATTGGGATTTGTAAACTGGGTGTCTAATACCAATCTGACACCTATGATGAAACATGAGAAATTTTAATATCTGCTGCCGTTCATTGGGCAAATTTGTGTAGGAAGGTGATTTTAAATGCAGTCGTCGAAAATCGAGAGAAACTAGGTGATCCAGGTGTTATCGTTGAGATTGATCAGAGTGAATTTGGCAAACGAAATGATCACTGACGCCAAAGAGTGGAACGACAATGAGTTTTTGGTGGTTTTGAGCCTGGTACTGAGAGGTTGTTCATTGTAATAGTTGAAAAGCAAAAGAAAAGTGAATTTTAAATGGATCTCTGATCCATTTCGATTGCTGGCAAGCATATGAAAGTATATATAGGAATATTATATATACAATATAAGGAATAAGTATGTGGAGAAGTTATACGTAACCAACAATATGTTCAGCTCATTTCGGCTAACCAAAATCATCAACCAAGAAAACAGATATCCAACATCCCCATTCGAGGAACTTCTCAGCTGCGGTATGATTTCTGACTGAGGAAACGACAAGACATTCAGCTCCACATTGGGCAACCTACAATACAGTACTTATCAATCATCAGTTTTACTGGAAAATACTTTACTAAAAACTCAACACGAAATAGAACTCAAGACTAACATAAAAAAACACATTGAATATTGTACATTGAATTCCACTGACTAGACATGAAAACAAATCACAACAAATACAAATACAATTTGGAGAATTACAAGAAAAATGAGAGAGATGAATGGAAAATGATAAAAAGTCAATATACCATTAGAAACCTTTATTGGAAATCATAATTTAATAAATCATGATAAATTGTACATAAGATTAGGTAAAAATGAACTGATAAGCAGTGGTTTGTGAAAAATGTTGTGAGAAAAAAAAAAGGACCATAGCAACGGTGTGGAGAATCAACAAGAAGGTACGCGTGAAATCTTACGAGAAGCCGAAAAGATTTTGAGCAGATTTTAAAACAGAAAAACCTGAAAGAAAGCTGATGATATCCTAGCCAGTAATGAGAGCCGTAAAAGAAGAAAGAAAAACTAGTACGTACCAGCTGATACAACTCCAGAGTTCCTGTAAGATAGCTGATATTCAGGCTTCAAGAAGCAGAATCATTGTTCCAATTCTTCACTATATATGTTTTTTTTTAATTTAATCAGATAGGTTGGGTTTCCCCCAAGATCAATCTATAATATATTTGAATTTCTGATTCTTAAGAAACAATGGTACCGAAATCGAAATTAGAAAAGATGTAAAACTAAAAAGGCATAAATACAGGTACAAAAATAATCTACTGAGCATATTTACGTTTTGCAAATATAATGATATTCTGAAAAACAATTTCACATTTCTATACAAACTTATAACCTAAAAACTCTCTCAATTTCTTTATTTCTTTCCCAAAATATATAAATAAAAACAGAAATTAAAATATAAAACAAATTGGCACCACAAACGTGGGGCGATGAAAAGAAAATTAGTGAGTAAAATAAATATATATATATATATTTATATATACATATATATATATATATATATATATATATTATATAATTATATTCTTAAATGAACCCAAATCAGAAAAAACATGGCTAATAACTTATCTTATCCTTAAGCAGTCTTACAGACACTGGAACATCCAAATACTCAGCAAATATCCATAGAATAGTTCATCAGACCACATTCGAAACTGGTATTCGATGACTACGAGCACAGTCTACGTTTCACAAAAAGGAAGTAGGTCATCAAAATACATCCCAAAAGGAATAAAATAGAATCAAAATGGAGATGAATAAAGTAGAGATATTTCCGAACAATATTGTGAATAGTAATATTAATTTAGAAGCTAATTTTATAAAGTAGAAAACGTTAACATTTATTGTATCTGTGCAGATAGTGCGGATAGGAAAGTGCGCGTACCTGACAACGGTAACCAGGAGGAATCAACAAGGGGACTAGAGAAAGCTGATTAAAGAATTCAGATTCAAAAAATTTTAAGAAAAATTTCAAAAGTGATTTCAAATTATATACTTACCTGATCGAAACAAGATTTAAGCCACGAGAACGTATACAAAAACTGTTCCTCAGTTCATAAAAAGACAATCTCATAGGATAATTTATATTGCGATTTTCCATTTAGTTATAAATAGAAATCAAATTCTAACCAAAACAATATTATTCTTCACTTTCCAAATCAAAATGGAGAGACATGAAGTTGGTGTAATAAAGAGAAGAAGAATGTTGTTGGCATCCAGGCCAAATGTCTGAATAGAGTCTACTGACATAGACGGAGTAAGGTAGTTAACGCAGGGTAGGTGATTTAAGTAAAAATTGGTGGAAACTCACAGATTTAATTCCAACAGAAACTATAATAATACTATTGACAGACAAATAATTACAGGAATTATGGAAATAGATATTATGCAAATATTACAAACTACAGACAAAGACCAAATAGTTCAGACAGGAATAACAATGGACAAAACAATAATTATGAACAAAATTATAATAGACAAAGGAGTAGAAGTCAGGAGAATACACACACCAATACACTAGGTACAAATACATCAACCTTCACAACAGAACTTAGACGGAATAAAGACAGTAACATCACAAAATTTTCAATAAGACACCCACTACAACATAAACAATAATAATAATAGTAGTCACAACAAACAAAATTATGGTATTTATCAGCATCCACGAGAATTTATAGACATTGAAAAGCAATTTAAACTAGAACAAAATGAAGAATTAATAAAAATAAATGGAATGATTTTCGAGAAAAATATTAGTGGACACAGGTTCAGAAGTTCCATTGATGAATGAGAAAATGATAAAAGAATTGAATTTAGAGAAATTAAGCTTTGGAATTTCCAGAACAACTTTAGTAGGTGCAAATAATAAAAAACTATATCAAGTAAGTAAAAAATATGTGGATATTTGAAATTTAATGAAACAGAAGTTGCAATGCAATTTTTAATAATAGAAAATTTATTGCATGATGCTATAATAGGAAGTGACGAATTAGACAAACATGGTGTGAATATTGACTATGAACAAGGACAAGTACAAATAGGAAATGAAATATTAAAATTTATAAGAGACAAAGACAATGACATAAATACAATACAACAACTACAAACAGAACAAGTGACTAATACTACTGAGGCAATTAAGAACATACAATGTGGTGAAAAAATGGAGAATGAGGTTGAAAACATTTCGAAAAAGTACATGAATTTGGTGAATAATGAAAATAGAATAACTAACAAATACATACATAAAATAGAGGTAAAAGGTATACAAAATTTCAAATCCGAAACATATCCTATTCCATACAAGTACAGAACAGAGGTAAATAATGAAATAAAAAAACTGTTACAACAGGGAATCATTGAAAAGTGCAATTCAAAATTTATAAATCCAATAGTTGTAGTTCAGAAATTAAATAAAGAACTAAGTTTATGTCTAGACGCAAGAAACATAAACAAGTATACAACTCCACAATACGAGGCACCTTTAAACATCAATGCAATTTTTGGAAGCATAACAGGTTCTAAAATCTTTTCAAAAGTAGAATTTAAAGCACAGTTTCTGGCTAATACCACTTGAAGAACAGAGTAGAGATTATACAGCATTTTCAATAGATGGAGTTATCTATCGTTTCAAAGTAGTTCCATACGGTCTACAAAGCTCTTGCTCAGCACTAGTCAGGACACTCCATACTATTCTTGATCCATTCAATTATTTCATTCTTCATTATATAGATGATATACTAATATATTCTTCAGATCTGGAAAGTCATTTGAAACAGATTGAATTATTGTTATTTGAATTAGATGAAGCAGGATTGAAAAAAAATATAGACCAATAAAAATTTTTTCAAAAACAAATAACATTTTTGGGCTACACATTAGATATACAAGGTATAAGTATGGATGAGGAGAGAATTAGAACAATAACGGAATATAAGAGACCAACGAATTGAAAAACTCTTAGAGGATTTTTAGGAATAATCAATTATTTCAAAAAGCTAATGCCTGACATCAGTGAAAAAACTCTTCCACTAATCACTTTACTTAAAAAACAAAATAAATGGAAATGGAACGAAGAACAAGAACTAGTATTTGAAAATTTAAAAAAGGAATTTACCAATAATCAACAAATTTATTATCCAGATTACAATTTACCTTTCATTCTCAGAACCGATGCCCCAATATACAAACTAGCAGGAGTACTATTGCAAGTACAAAATAATGAAGGGGTACCCATATGTTTCGTGTCTCGAGTAACAAAAAATTATGAACAACACTACAGTATAACTGAATTAGAATTTGCAAGTATCATTTTTAGTGTGACAAAGCTAAGATTTCATTTAATAGGATCTAGATTTATTATAGAAACGGATCATCTATCATTGGTGAATGTAATGAACAATAAACTATTAAACAATAGAATACATAGAGGTGCATTGCTGTTGCAAGAATACAATTTTGAAATAAAGCATATCAGAGGAAAAGATAACTTAGTAGCAGATGCTTTAACCAGAAATGATGAGAATGTATAAGTTGAAAAAAGTATGCAATTGGGAATCAATAAATTAGTAGAACAAGAAGGGTTATTTTCGATGAAATAATTTAATGTATTAAAATAAATGATATTTATATAAAGGAAGTAAATGATCAAGAATTATATGTAATAAGTCGAAAACTAGCCACATAAATTTTATCTAATCTATATGAAACCCAAGGTCATCCAGAAGTGAGGAAAATCTGGTTAATGTTCAGAGACAATTATTATAATGTGAAAGATCTACAAATTATAAAAGATATAACTGAATCTTGTAAGATATGTCAAATATATAAAACTAGGAATTATGTTAATTACAATCTTGCAAAGAACATCACAGCACAAAATGAACTAGAGTATAGCTATAGATTTTATAAGTGATTTGATAGAGTCAAACAGAAATAACAGACACATTCTAATAATAGTTGATATTTTCTCAAAATTTATTAAATTATACCCATGTAAAAAAACAGATGTTAAAACAACTACACTACCGTGTGGTCTCGGTAGTCTAGTGGTTAGCATATCTGCCTATCAAGCGGAAGGCCGGGGTTCGAATCCTCGCCGGGCCACCGTGCTGGGTAATCGCACGTTAAAAGGTAAGGCCTCGTTGTTCCATTGCTCGCACAAGTTTCGACTTTTGAGGGTTGACGTTCGTCAGCTGGTTAACGGAACGAACAATTTCAGAACAACAACAATTTTTTAATTAAATAAAATTTTAAGAAATACTTTTTAGAGATAGGAAAACCTAAAAGATGTATATTGGACAATGCAACGTACTTTCAAAATGACAGATTCAAACTATTTGCCAGCCAAAATAATATACAACCTACGTTTACTAGTATAAGACATCCAGAATCCAATCCATCAGAAAGATATATACAAGAGGTCATAAAGTTCTCAAGAATACAATCCAGGAAAAATCACAGAGATTGGGATGAAAACTTAGCTGAAGTAGAATTATTTCTCAACCAATTACCACATACAGTGACTCAAACGACTCCACATCACTTAATGACAGGACAACTTCCACAACGTAAATGGCTGAAAACAGAAACAACAAATTACCAAGACATAATGACTAAAGTACAGGAGAGACAAAGAAAGAACGGTATATAAAACGAATAGAGAAGCGAAAAAGGCATAAAAATGTTAAATATGAACAAGGATAATTGGTGCTTATAAGAGCAAACAGAATTACAAATGAAAGAAAAAACAATGTGCTAAGTTACTTCCCATAATGGAAGGACCATATGTAATAGATAGTGTAAATAATATAAATAGTTATGTTTTAAAATATTCAGATATAGATAGAGTTAGGGGAATTTTCAATATAAATGATATTTATCTGTATATAAAACCAACACAAGAAACCAAATAAAATAATGGGGAAACTGAACTTGAAAAAAATGGAAGTATGAGCTGTTATTTTCCCATAAATGAAAAAATAACATCTAATACTTGAGGTATTTATTATATTCTTAAATAAACTCAAATCAGAAAAACCATGGCTAATAACTTATCTTATTCTTAAGCAGTCTTACAGACACTGGAATATCCAAATACCCAGCAAAAATCCATAGAATAGTTCATCAGACCACATTCGAAACTGGTATTCGATGGCTACGAGCACAGTCTACGTTTCACACATGGAGATCTCTCAAATCAGCAGACGAAAACCTGAAAAATGAAACATTTTCAAAATCCAGTCAAAACTAACAGAAAGAACATCCTGTATATGAGGTACAACAAATTTGAACAGGAAAATCAAAGCATTCTGGATTAATAGAAAAAAAGGAAGTAGGTCATCAAAATACATCCCAAAAGGAATAAAATAGAATCAAAATGGAGATGGAATGAAGTAGAGATATTTCCAAACAATATTGTAAATAGTAATATCAATTTAGAAGCTAATTTTATAAAGTAGAAAACGTTAACATTTATTGTATATGTGTGAATAGTGCGGATAGGAGAGTGCGCGTACCTAACAACGGTAACCAGGAGGAATCAACAAGGGGACTAGAGAAAGCTGATTAAAGAATTCAGATTCAAAAAATTTTAAGAAAAATTTCAAAAGTGATTTCAAATTATATATTTACCTGATCGAAACAAGATTCAAGCCACGAGAACGTCTTCATCATACAGAAGAGTTGCAGTCAAGAAATCTCTACTAGTCGACCAGAAATCCAACCCAGGAACCGGCATTTCCAAACTGGTACTCCAAGACTCCTGTACATTCGATTAAAAAGTATTTCACAAAGAACAAAACCAAATGCTTTCCATTTGAGGATTGAAACCTCACTTCAGTCTGCAGTTCCACAAAAATTCACATCATAAGTGAAGCCAACCCTTTCTTGAACATTTATCTGAACTTTTCCGCGTATAGTTATAAATAGAAATTGAATTCTAACCAAAACAATATTATTCTTCACTTTCCAAATCATATTGGAGAGACATGAAGTTGGTGTAATGAAGAGAAGAAGAATGTTGTTGGCATCCAGGCCAAAAGACGAGGAAAGTGTGTCGTCACAAATGTCATTCTTGTCAAAAACTGACTCCAAACAAAGAATTTGAGGTTACGTTATCTATTGATGCTTTGCAGTTTGCAGCTTTGTTTATTAGTTTTGTGTTTGTTTGTTTGCATTTTTGTCAGGCAAAAGAAGTTTAGTTTTGTATTCAAATTGTTTCTTATTATGGCAGGAGCTGCTGCGAATAAACATATCATCAAATTGGGGGAGATTGTGAAGTTTTTCAAAGATGAAGAGAAACTGATTTCTCGAGGAGAGAATGCACTTGAGTCGGGGCACACAGTTAGCATGATATACGATAGAGAATTGCAAGCTATTAAGGGCAAAATTAATGCTAGTATGAAGGATAGATGCTATGATGTAGAAGTAAGTAGATATAGATAATACACTAGATAGTTTTTTCGGTATGTATGTATTTTTACTCATTATTTTGTTATTGCAGGTCTACTTCGATTCAAATTGGGCAATAACTTCTGCACTTTGTAGCTGTCCAAGGGGCCAATTGATATGTCATCACATGGCGTGCCTTCTACTTTTTTCAAGAGAAAATATATCCATCACTGATGAATCTTGTAGGTGGAATGTTCCAAAGTCAAAAGATAACCCTGTGACAAGGATTCGCGACATTTTCCCAAAAAAAGAACATCGAGCCACAGAAAGAAATTTAACTGAACAGGAAATAGAAGAATTCCGAAAAAAACTGAGTATTTTTGATGGAGCTGTTGGGTTTTCCTGGTTGCTATCACCGGAATGTGAAGCGAGTGACAAAAATTTAGTTATAGACATAGAGGAACTACTTTTCAGTGAATTGTATAATGATTCAACCAATAAGGTTCAATTTTTTGAGGAAACCATGAAAATTTCTGATGAGGATATTGAACATATTGCCAAAGAAACTGTGGGACAAGCGAGCAATTCAAAATGGCTTATTGCCAGAAAAAATAGGTTAACTGCCAGTAACTTTGGCGTTGTTCTTGCAGCATGTAGAAGGAACAGGTATCCACCAAGTCTCTTCAAAAGAATTTCAGGTGAAATATGAAATGATTGTAGTGAAATCTCTTTTCATATATTTAATATATTTTAGCTACATATGACCTCAGCCACATTAAAGCAATACAGTGGGGAAGAGAGCATGAAATCAGTGGTATCAAGGCAGCAGAAGAATCTCTTAACGTGAAAGTCATCCCAACGGGATTTTGGCTACATTCGTCTGGATTTATAGGAGGCAGCCCGGATGGTTTAATTGGAGATGATGCTATTATAGAAGTGAAATGTCCCTTCAAATATAAAGACAGTTCTTTGTTAGAGGATATAAAAACTGATCATAACTATATTGTTATTGCGGATAGTATTGGCAATATTACCGTGAATAAAAATCATGAATATTTTCAACAGATTCAGGGCCAATTGTTTCTAACAAAGAGAAAAATTTGTTATTTAGTTATTTGGACACCAAAAGAAGTTGTTATTGTTAATATACCTGCTGAAGATTTTTCTACAAATTTTGAAATATTGAAATTTTTTTATTTAAATCATTATGTCAGGTTCTTACAGGGGGAAAAATATGTAACTCAATAACTGTGTGATCTGAGATGAATCTTGTAATATTGTTTTCTAATCATATGTATTGTTGTGTACCATGTCCTTTCAAATTAATCTTGAATATTGTATAATTTCCTGTATTAATTATTGTTGCCCAACATTTGACCTATATAAATAAATTTATTGTATTTTTTCATGAGAATGGATGGTGTTTTCATTAAAATTCAATATTTTGAATTCTTTCGATATATATATCAACTGCAAGTTGATGTTACAAAAAAAAAGAAATTGGAGTAGAAAGGTTGGAAATCAATAAATTGTTTATAAAATTGAAGTCTTTTATTGTTCCAAGTTAGTAAATATAACAAAAATAAAACAATATAAATCTAGCATGATGTATGTACATATTAACATAATCATGTACAAATTATATAGTACCTACCAAAAAAAATCACATTCAACAGATTTATTATATTATACAGTTAATATTTGAGAAAATTCCGAAAGCTTGTTAAGTACAAAGTCAAAATAAAAGTTTACATCTAAAAAAAATTTACTAACTTATATCAATCGCTTTCATAAGAATCAGTTACTTCAGCTATTAATGGAAATTGAAAATTAGTTAGAGCTCCACATACTTGAAATATATTAGAGGCTTGAGAGGCCAAACTTTTTGGGATTGAATGTAGTATCGAAAAGCATTTGACTCTTCGAATAGCTCTTTCTACATGGATTCTAGCTCTAGCAATTGTTCTGGTTTGAATAACTTGCTGGTCTGTGAATTGTGCTGTTGTTAAAAATGGTGGAATATTGAGGCTTACACCATTCGGCAACAAATCTTTAATCAAGAACCCTTTATCAGCCAATATCAGATCTCCTGCTACCATTTGATTAAGAATGTCACAATCTTCTACAATTTTTTTGTCTGAAGTAGAACCTGGATAGAGTTCACTAACAAATGTTACAACACCATTAGGGGCAACACCAATCAGACCTTTGAAAGTGTTTTGGTGTTTATAACTACTATAGGTCAGACGTTGTTTATCCATGGATGTTGGCCTATCACATTTAACTTCAGTGCAATCGAGAACAATTCTACAATTTGTGAATGTGCTAAAGCAGCTTGGCATGCATAATTTATTTTTCTCACGGGATGGAATATCTTTCAACAGCTGAAGAAACAAAATTTCATGTAAAGCTAAAATCCATGTAGATATAACTTGAGCAATTGTAGTTCTACTACAATTGAATCTACATGCCAGGTCAACGTTCAAAAGATTTACTCTTAATTTCATGAGTGTTAAGAGTAGCTGATCCTTTTTGGGAATAATTCCAACAGTCCAACCATAAACATAGTTTAAATTTATTTCACTAAATAAACTATACAAAGTTTCAAATAGGTAACTATTTGGTATTCCTGTATATGAATTAATCAGTTGATCATCATTTTTTATGTCATCATAAGTCAATCTTCTGGATTCCAATGCCTGTTTTAGTTTTTCATTTTCCTTTCTAAGAAAATATAGCTCTGCTTCTTGTGTTGCGTTTCCTGAGAGAATCATGACCTAGTTGTGAAGTTCTACCACTAGAACTATCAGAATGACTGTCTCCTCTGGTATTTATTCTGGAAGTGCTTTCTAGGGAAATTGTCTTAGAGGGCTCTAGGGAATTCTTCCTAGAGGAACTGTTGACCTCTGAAATGGGTGATCGTCTGTCGCCAAAATCCTCTTGAGTAGAACCACTATACTCTCCACATACTTCGCTTTGAGTATGTAGCAGTTCGTGCCTTTTTGCCAATTCACCTGATCTTTGTGATTCATTCAATACCCTGAAAGCATAAATGTATTATTGTTAATGCAGTAAGTTTGCAATGCCACTTATACAAACCTTTTACTTTTCTTATTTGCGTATGTGCTTTCCTTATTAAATAAAGTTGGTAAGTTATCTTTATTTCCATTCAGGAAATGACAGGAACAAAGCATTGAATTGGCTCCAACTTCTCTATCACTTCTTCTAAAAATTTAAATAAACCTTAGAAGATACTGTAATTCCAAAAACTTTACCCCACTAAAGACATCCATTTTCTAAATAACTCTGGTTTTTTAGGAAACCTGAAGAATCTGCACGTTCGTCTTTCAGTATAGTGGTTGCAATCAGGGGCGAAGCACATTCCCATCTAAAAAATCATTGTTTTAGTAAAGATACCTAATTGAAGCAGACTACCTTTTTTGAATACCTTTAAAAGTCTCTGATAGAGTTAGAATATCAAAGATAACACAAATATTTTATAATTAACACGATAACACGATGAACTCAATCTTCTGCCAAAAACCTTAACGGGATAAACCATGGATAAACATCTGATTAAAATTTGACAGCGGTTTGTTTGGACTCAGTTATTGACAAGAATGACATTTGTGACGTCACGACTTTCCTCGTCTAATGTCTGAATAGAGTCTACTGACATAGACGTAGTAAGGTAGTTAACGCAGGGTAGGTAATTTAAGTAAAAATAGGTGGAAACTCATTGATTTAATCCCATATCCTATTGAATAAACAACAAAATATTTGTGTGAAGTCATTCATTTATTAACATTGAATTTGACAGTTCTATTGGAATATTTTATGACATCAAGAAAGTCCCCTGAACCCTCTCTGATTTGAGTGTTCTACATGTTCGACGGACCGACTGAGCTAGATGAAAAAAAAGAGGAACAACAGAAAAAGAAGGTTAGTAGCCAGGGCAAATTCTGAAAACTCTATTATATACCGTCTAATCAATTGAAGATCAATTCAAAACCCAAATAAAATTTTAAAAAAATTAAAACACGGTCTATAATATAAATATATATATATATATATATATATATATATATATATATATATATATATATATAAGACCTGAACACTAACTATATCATATATACTTACTATATTATATATACATACTATAACATAAAACTGGCTGTCGCCGCAAACTACTGCTCTTCTCAGAAGCATGGGATTGATGCTGAGGGTAGAACGTCGTTCAGCAACAAGTACACATGGAATCCATTATAGTTCTTCAAGGCCGAATTGGTCAGCAGGAATTCTACCAACAGGATGAAATCATCGTTTTTCGAACGATAAAAAGTCGTCGAAGGTAAAAAAGAACCAGAAAAAGAAAGAAGAAGGCTTTCAGTTCTCAATATCAGAAATAAAAACTTCGATACCATTTTGACATCGCTTCAGTCTCTCTCTCTACTGTTTACAACCTTTGTTCCTTGAGAACAACTAGTTTCCATTTAGAAATGTTTGGGGAAAAATCGATATTTGAACGGATATGTTTATATATAAGTCCCCCAGGCACATCAAATATGAATATTTTTTTGGTGAGCGATTTATGTTTTTTTTTTCGGAATAGCAATCAGCATCATCAACATCGTGTTAGACTGATATAAAGTTTACTGCTGAGGATGCACGAGAAATTGCATCTGGGACTATATTCAGGGCTCCCCTTCCTGTGGATGATTTCCAAGTCAGACATACTTACATACACATTTCCATCTAGCAAGACGTCCAGTGGGATTTTTGAGATTGCTAAGCCATAGCAAAGATCCGTGATCCATAATTACTTCAAAATGATCTCCATCGATATAGGAGCAAAATTCATCGACAGCAAATAAAATAGCTAATCATTCTTCCTCGGTGGTGGTAAACTTTTTCTGATTCTGAAAGTGACCTGGATGCGAAAGCAATAATGAATTATATATCACCAATTTTCTGCATGAAAACAGACCCAAAGCCTACGTTTGACGTGTCGCACTGTGCTATGAATGTTTTCGAGAAATCAGGGGAAGGTAAAATAGGAGCTGAAACTAGTTATTTTTTCACTTCACGAAAAGCAGTATCTGCTTCTTGCGTCCACTAGATTTTCTGCGATTTCCTGCGCCCCTTAAGTGAGGCTGTAATAAGCGCAGTTAATGGAGAATGACTTTTCACGAAACGTCGATAATAGCTTATCAAGCCAATGAACTTTTTACCTCCGTGACAGTTTTAGGTACAGGATAATTAAGCATGACTTTAACGAAACCTAATTATTTGGGACAAGGGCAACAGAATGAACATCCATGTTGATTAGTCAAGTAAGCTTCTTGAAATCTTTAATGAACGTAATACAAGATTTTTAGGTGTTCATGAAAAGTGGGAGTAACTATGATTACATCGTCTGAATATACAATTGTTCGTTTCGTTAACCAGCTGACGAACGTCAACCCTCAGAAGTCGATACTTGTGCGAGCAATGGATCAACGAGGCCTTACCTTTTAACGTGCGATTACCCAGCACGGTGGCCCGGCGAGGATTCGAACCCCGGCCTTCCGCTTGACAGGCAGATATGCTAACCGCTACACTACCGAGGCAATAAGCCTATAACTCTGGTCCCAATATGGTATCCATTATTTTTGTTGAGTTTGGGCCTCGTAACGAAAACCGAAAGGCATACTAATAAAATCGAGAAGGCCACGCCCTGGTACAAAAAAGCTTTTTTTTTCACATGAATCGGGATTTAATGGGATTTGTCATGAAGCGGATTCCAAATCAATTCTAGCAAGATATTTTGCACCAGATTTCGTGAGATATGATCAACAATTGTTAGAGGATGAGCACATTTTTTGTGATAGAATTCAGTTTTCTATTATAGAAGCAAAACCTGGGTTCGCTATTGGAATTTTCAACAATCAGTACTGAATTTGACCAAGGACTTTTTGAACCAAGTTCCACCATTTTGTCCATTTCCTTATTGAGAATGTCTAATTTACAAGGACTCATGTCTCTGTTCAATGGGCTCCACGTTACCCGTTTCAATTTAGTGAACTAATTTATTTGTTCTACCTAATTTTTTTGTGAATGAATAGCGATATTTCTTCATTATACTTGTCAACCGTGACAATTGCTCATAGTTCAGATCACATTGAGTATAATACTATTTATTGCATTAATTTCTCTGGCAGGGGCAACACTTGGATGATTATAACCAAGAAAATTAGAATTGGTAGCGAAACCTAAAGTTACCTAAAAACTCTCGCAAAAGTGTGAGCCTTAAATGATAGTATGTGAGAGAGAAGGTACTATCAAAACTCCGTGTAATTTGGAAACATTATCTAACTGAATGGATAAATATTTCGAGCAGCTCCTTCAGCTGTATTCTTTGTTCAATCTGAACAATCAAGAACTCGAGAGTCGAAAATATCTAAGAGATCCAAACCCCGGACCACCTATTACACTATGACTTGCTCCACTATTGACAGAGCAAACAATTTGCTTTCCGATAATGTGCACATTCTATTATGATTTAGTTTCTGTACCAGTTCGGAATTAGTATCCTTGAGTTCCATTGGATCATTATTTTTATGCATTAATTTGACTCTTTGTAACCATAAATCCCATTCATAAGTCGAGATTTCCTTGGGTTGAGAATTTTTTTGTCAGGATAAAAAATTGCAGGTAATTTCAAATTCAGAGATATAGAATTAGGAACCATCGAATGCAATATGTTTTCAAATGTATATTCTGACCGATTTTTTTTGAAAGGTATTCATATAAAATTCTTCATGAGTTCTACTATTGTGAACAGGATGCAGGTAGGCTATTCAAAAAGTTTCTGGGTTTGTATCCGCCTACCTTGTAATTCCTCTTCTCTCGTTTTTTCAACATATCGGACAGCTAGGAAGCTAGGAAGAAAAACATTCGGTTCACCGCAACCGAAAAAAAGAAGTTTGTTTGGGGTTTTTGATTTCTTTCATCACATCAATGAAAAGTTCTATCACCCTGTAGTTCCGAAACTGGAAGACAAATCCTCAGAAGAATTTCCGGTGCGTCTACTATTGTCACAATCGGTAATTGTTATCTCTAATACCCGGATTATTGGTAAAATTTTTATCAACCCTTCTGAAATTCTGACCGTTTGTTGAAGAATTGGTGAAGTCATCACTAGGATTTTGACCTGAAATACCTGAAAATGTTTCCGATACCGGTGAATAAGCAAAGGCTAGTTCGAGAGTAGATATATTTGTTTTAAGAGGCGGCTGAAATCTTGCTTGTACCAAACTAGCATCTTTTAAAGCTCTTCAGATTTCTGACAATTCTTCAATATCAGCTGTAGACTATAATGCAAGGTGAGACTGATAACAAGTTAGAATATTCCGTTTATTTATTTTGAGTTTTTCTTGTTCAGAAAGCGGATTCATTGGGCAATTGAATGCATTTTCCATTATTGGTATACAAGAAGACGTTCATTTGACGCTGGCGAATTTCTTCTCTGAGTTGTACATCATGATCAAAATGGAGAAAATCGTTTTTCATTGAATCAACTAAAGTTTTTCATGAATTGAAACCATTTTGACGCACTTGAGATCTGTACCATTCCTTAGCCGTACCTACAAATAAGTCCGAAGCTGAACGAAAAACATCCTCATTCGTACAATTCCTTGCAATCTTCAACTCATCAACACGCTCCAAAAATGGCCTAAGTGAACCAGATCTCGTGGTACTATCAAATTTGATACCCCATTCATATACGGGAACTGCTTTTGATATTGCA
Organism: Zygogramma bicolorata; assembly: GCA_032362365.1. Lineage (NCBI taxonomy): Eukaryota > Metazoa > Arthropoda > Insecta > Coleoptera > Chrysomelidae > Zygogramma > Zygogramma bicolorata. The sequence continues at coordinate 389,141 of JAVJAQ010003664.1, forward strand.
TTTGGTACCCTGAGTGCAGAGAACAGAGGAAGGTGCGACTTTGCAATTTCAGAACTTCGAACAACATTAAACAGACAATATAGAACACATGAATGAACAAATATCCATGATGCGTGGTATAACGAAAAACTCCAATGCAACGATCACTACTTTATTTTTTATTGAATCAATTTTGAAACAGTCAGTGGGCAACTTGGTTAAACAAGCAAAAATTCAACAACCTCACTCCAACTTTGGAAATAAACATAGTTATAGCATCAACTGTTCAATTGTTATCATCAATCGTTTTAGAAATCCAGGGGGCTTCCACTTCTGCGAAAATGCATGCACCTCACCCAATGATTCTATCATGAGATGCATTGATAGCTCACTTCAATACCCTACAAAAATATTATATGTCTCGCGAACTCTTATTCACAACCATAGAAGAATTGCAATACAATTACGAAACAATCAGAGTTCTTGTTGTACCAATTGTAGAAGTTTCCTTTTTCATTTCCTATAAACTCCTGCCTAGACCTCACCAGGACAATAGAATAATCATTCCATCTTCCAAATCTCCCATCCTGGTCATTTCAAACGATTACTTCCAGTACGAGGCAGAAGAATGCCACAAGATACAGAAGTAATAACCTGGGGCCTAGCTCCGAAAAAACCTGTATACGACCACTATTAGAGGTCAAATCAGTCCCACTGTTATAGCCAGGATAATGACTACCTTGGTCCATCAGTAAACAAATGATGATGATAATTGTCATACTAGTGCTGTTGAGGAAACCAGATATTCCCTCGACCAATATTCCTGCTAAAGGAGGGAGGAGTTGGGAATCTCACCGGCGACGACCCTGTATAACTAAATGGCCACAAGATGGAGAAACTCATACGAGATCACGTTCGCATCTATTGCATTCAACTCCAGCATAAGCTCTTTGAGTATGATATTACATATTTATCTATTTCATTCAAATAGGTGTTGTTGGGTGGGATTTGTTACCTTGTTGTACCTACACTATAAATTGAGTTCTTTCACACAAATGAGTAGTATACTTACATATTGAATTGAATTTTCAATAAAGGGTTTGAGTTCCATAACCTCGTTTTTGGCACGATATAAGTTGCGTAATCGTTCCTGTGTATGACATTCAACAATTTCAAAGATGTCAGAATGAGGAGATTTAATAATTGAAACTAACATTTATTTATCATTATTCTGTATATATTCGGAACGAATCGCTATTTGTCTGCATATGAATAACTATTTTCTATGTACTAGTGTATGCTGGGGACTGAGAAACAGTAAAACTCATTTACCCATGTTTGTGTATTTGCATAGACCACCGTAAGAGATTTTTTCAAAAAAAGCATTTTTGAGGTGTTTCCGTAAGAAAATCTGCGTTTATATCGTTTTTCTGTGTTTTGAATCATCTTTCCCGATTTCGAAAAAATCATGAAATATACCATATTCGCTACTTTGTCCTTTCTCTCCCGCAGGAATGGAAAATAAAAAGCTTTGAATTCTTATAATAGCTGTTTCTAGGGTAAAAAGGTATATTTGCCCCGATACGTAACTGCAATATTATAAAGACTTCTGTGCAGTTGATATGGTTGCATGGTGTGGCACTACGTCGAATTCCTCCTAGGCCGAATGGGATCCAGCTTCGATAGTGTTTCGATAAATTGAGGGGTAATGATACTTTTCATCGTAGAGTGAATTCGCCGCAGGAGGAATCCGACGTAGGAGGAATTCGACGTGACACATATTCGAAGTAGACATACGACCGATAAAACTCACTATGGGTCGTAGAGGCAATATAAATATTAATGTGGAAGTTTTCTTTTATATGGTGCCAATAATTTTTTTGGCAAAAAACGTTAATTCACTTTCATGGGGTTGTAAAATATCCCTCACTTTTTTTCTAGCTGGTGCTGAAGAGGTTGAATGTAATTTTCCTTTTACACAATACACTGTCTATCTATACTTTGTAAGTTATGTTATCAGTATATATTTTTGGTTTCGATAGAAACAAATGAAAGATTTTTCAATTCGAAAGTAAAATCGATCATCTTGAAAAAGTTACACACGGCATACTGTTTTTTCAATTAATTCATGATCATCATTTATCCATTCATTTGCGAAATTATAGTTATAGTGGGTACTGATTCAGTGGTTGCATAAACTAGTCGAAGAATAGTATGGATTAATGATTTTTCCCTCCTGAAAGTAGACGAAATTTTTGAAGTTATTGGGTACCTCTACTTTTTACCATCTAAGTCAACCAAAAATCCGAATTTTCGAATGTATTATCATTTTTCACCCATTTATAGATGAAAAATGAAATATATCTATCAAGGTAACATTTGAAGAAGACAACAAATTCTTCAATTTCTCATGAAAAGAGAACGTCATGAATATATGTATGTATAATGAAATGTGTTTCATCAAAAATTATTCCTGTATAAATAAAATGTCATTTTTTTCTGAAGTCGCTAACCTGGTGACCGTAACGCGCTTCAAATGGGAGTTATATCAATTCGGTGTTAGATTGATTCATCTTCATAGAAAGTTTCTGGAAAATGCACTTAAGGGAAACCGATTGATGTTTTGTCTTATCGGCAAATACGCAAAATGAATTATGAATTGGCTAGAGTAAAGATACACAAGGAAGCTTGTAGCTTCAATTCATTTTTTCCAGATGAATTTGCGAATCACGCATTTGATTTTTTCGCGAGAATTATTTCTTAGTGTGAATGCAGTTCGTTTGATATACTGAATTGTGCTGTAAGATGATGGTAGGAAAGGTTGTACACTTCCTCAACAGCTCTGTTCTGTAATACACAGAAGTCACTTCTACTTGCACGATCTGTGAGATTGAAATGACTGCCTTTCTATAAAAGAAAATGCGGCCGGATATATATTTCGGGCATTTCCGAGCTCAACAGCACTGATCGCTAGGCACCTATGGGTATATTTTCCAAACAAGCATCTTATTTTGTCATGTTCAACTATGAACACAAACAATACTCGAACACATTTGTTCAATTGTCAGTTCTGCTTTCTGGTGTTTATTGTTCCACCCCCATGTTACCCCTTCGTTCTCGTCAACCAACTTCCGCATTGCCTCCGATCCAAACGAGGTCATCAAAAGAGGCCTAATGAAGCAACCGAGGCGTTTTCAATCATATTCGCCGCAGGAGTCCCTTGTCTTCTTGCCTGCTGGATCTAATAGAAAAATGACATATTCGGACCATAAAGCAGCCCCGGGATCCGTAACAAGTAATTTGCAGCTCGACATTTCGCATGCAATTGCGAAGTCACCGGAGCAGATATACGACATTTCACTTGGAAAGGTCGAGGCGATGAAAAATAAGGGGCGCAATCCTGGAGTGGTTCCAGTTTATATCGGGGGATGTGAATGTGAAGGTCTCAATTCGAGGAAGAGTTGGATTTTTTATTTGGATTAAAAAATGGGGTCCGCTCAGACAACGACTGTATAATAGTAGATTATACCACGAGTCAATAATGATAGCAAATATTCTTGAGGAATTTTTACGAACACATTCGCATCAGCGTAATAATATCTCGAGAGAATGATAGTCATTATTGTGAGTAGTATACTCTAGTTTATTTACGACTATGTTATTTATCATAATTGAATGTTTCTTCAGTTTCATTCATCTCAGACAAAAACTACGTACGCGTTCAACACTGACACTTCGAAGTTTGATTATATCGTTTCCATGGTAATATTCAATTCGAGAAATATTGTGATATTATGACTACAAGATGGGAAATAATAGTAGATTATACCACGACTCAATAATGATAGCTATTATTCTCGAGGAATTTTTACGAACCGAGCCGCGTTAGCGGCGAGGGAGTAACATTCCGAGAGAATAATAGCCATTATTGCGAGTAGTATACTCTACTTTATTTACGACAAATTTATTTATTTTAGATTTTCAATGAACAACTTTATTTGTCAATAACATTTATTTCAGATTTTTAATGAACAACTTTATTTGTCAACAACATTTAAATTAGTGACAGTACAATTAATAAACTGAATTGGTCGTAAATTATGATTAACTTTGGAAGAGTTTTCAACACGAATATTTGGAATTTCGGTTGCTGTAAAAGAAGAAGTTGGTTCATTACTATTTATCTGTTTGGCAATAGTATCTGCTGTAGTTGTTTTGTTTCTCATAGACTGATCAATGTATCCTTCAGCTACTTGGGTAGATTTCCAGCCCCCATGACCGCTTCAATCCAGTTATATCGCCTCCTCCATCAATGTACAGAGTGGCAGATGATCTGCGATAACAATGGCCGGTATAACTTTGAGGATCTGGCAAGTTTAAATATTTGGCAATTTGTCTACCAATGTCTGCAAATTTGTTTTTTCCTATACGTTGTATTGTACATTTCGATTTTTGATAATTTAGGAAGAATGAATTGGTTTCTACGTGGGACGGAGATCGATGTACTTCTTTACAATATTGTAAAACGTACTGTTTATGGTGAATTTTCGTACAATTTTAGTTTTAGTCTTGGGTATTGTTATCAATAGGTAACTCTGTTTGGAAATCCTTCACGTCTTCTATCTTCATTTCATAAAGCTCGTTTGAGCGGCATGCGCTCATAATTCCAATAACTAATATAACCTGAATCAAATAAGAACATGAGTTTTTGAATAGATCAGATTGAATATGAACATTTACCTTATGCAGAAGAAAAATTTCATCAGGAGCTCTGTCAATAAATTTCCTAATTTCTTCCGGGGTCAGAGTGGAAGATTTTTTTGCTTGAAATCCTTCAGATTTTCTTTTTAAAAACGCTCGTAGTTTCTTATATTTTTCCAGATCAACGTCATGGTTTATCTTCAACACACATTTAATCATTGAATAGAATGACCATAATGAAGATGGCTTGTATTTTGCACCCAATTCAGCGAAATAGGCCAGCAGAACATTTTCGGAATAAGAGTTTGCCTTGTTTCGAAGACGCCATTCGTTGAACTATGCGTACGTTTTATTATAAATGGATTTCGATGTTTCTGGTATTAAGGTAGATGTTGTTGCTGCAGCTAATTGTACAATTTCTGGTGGTGTACAAGTGAAAGATTCTTCATTTTCATTCATTTTAATACAAATACACAAACACTACGCGTTTGACACTTTTGAGTTTGGTTGTATTGTTTCCATGGTATTAATTAATTCGAGAAATTTTGTGATAGGAGTACAAGAGGGAATAAAGACTATTAATCCCTCGCCATTGTTCCCAAAGGGATTGATATATGGCATTATACTTCAAAAACCACAAATATAATACTTATATTATATATTAGTCGTAAATAAAGACTATTACCATTGATCCCTCTCCATTATTCCCCAAGAGTATAATACGTTGATATTATACTGCAGAAAACATAATTATAATACTTACATCATGTATTAGTCGTGAATGAAATATATTGTACTTCATATACAGGGTGGTCACCATTTTTATGTTTAGATCGACACACAAAAGAAATCTGGAATACTTCATAGAGCTCCTAAGCTACGAGAAATGAAGCCCAAATATGCTTTTTCGTTCGCCCTAGAAACCATATGTTTCTGAATGTCAAAAATTGCTTTCAGGTATGTTGGATTATGAGATATTCGAAACTTGTTCTATTACATTGCTGAAAGACTTCGAAAGAACTCGATGGCCTTTGGTGGTATACAGAGTGGACACTTTTTTAATTGGGTTGAATCACAAATATTTTCACATGTAGAGAATGACATAAAGTGACATGATATGAATTTATTGAACCACGAAATAACTTCAATATCGTATAGGTTTTAACCCAAGAATACAACCTGTATTATCAGTAAGGCATTTACAGTGTTTTTATGAATGGTATTTGTTTGCAGCGCAGACGGGTTTATAATATGGTGGAGACAATGAAAAATATCGGAAAGTAAGAATGTATTCACTCAAATTAAGATTAAGATAAGGAATAAAATGACGATAAGAATCAAGATTAAGACAATGATTAGGATTCGGAATGAGACTAGACAGTTCAAAACACGATGCTTCTGCTCAAATAGCTTTTACAATTTGGTCTTTACATAGAAGCGATTCGGTAGGTAAGTGGAAACTTGATGGGTGATTTTGAACGTACTTTTATATATATATATATATATATATATATTTATATATCATACATATATTATAATAATAGATTATGTATAATAGGTATTATTGATTTTTTCACATATCATCTACTGACACTTCAAACTTCCTTCTTTATTGATCTATAAAACATAAACTAAATGGCTCTTTTTTCAAAATATGAAAATCTAAACCGCTCTCGACAGTAACAAACTAATTTAGAAGCTGAACTTCAGTCTGTATCATCGTCACTATCTCTCTTCCTTTTGTTAGTCTTTCTCCCTATATTATCCATCAAACTCATCATTCTCTTTGATCTTTGGTCACTGTCTTTGTTCAAAAATTTCATTATATTCTGAAAACACCTTTCATTAATTGTTTGATTTTCTTTATTTAGTTTATACATTTTTTGTAAAATATGATTTTTATTTGGTTTGACAAAAGGTTTGATCTATCGGATGTTGAGGATGTTGTTCTGTATCTTTTTTATTTCATGTAGTATCGCTCACGAACATGTTTTCAGTCATCTCATGATATTTCTTTGGTAATGAATTCAATATCAGCAAATGTTCAGCCTTATGTTTATCACCTACTATGTCATACAAAATTTATTTGGAGGATCTTCAAAATATGGAGGTTTTATATTTTTTATCTGTACAGTTTGTTTTATTTTATCGACATATTTTATGTATGAAGCTTGTGAATTCGTGAATTTTTGACGACATTTTCCTTTACCATTTATTCCATCTCCAACATAAGAGTCACTAGCATTCATAATATTTGCGATTTGTAACCAAATGCTGTTTTTATTAGTTTTTTCATCAGCAAATCATTTTTGATTTTCATAAGCCAAGAAAAAACATTGAAGCAGTCCTATCTGTATCAGTCTGATTTTTGCTAATTTGTAGCATGGCTTGTTGTTCCTTTCCAGAAAGTTGTTGCCTCATTTGAATAACATAACTCTTACAGGCTTCGGGATCTACAATTTATTGTTGATACATTTTGTGATGAAAACAATACATCACCTACCTGTTTGTAGAATTCTTGCCTTTTTCCTATCCACACTCAATACCAAATCATCAAGTTCGACATTCACCATTCATACCATCATCAGAATTCATTTTTTAATGGACAATTCTAATCAATACCCGAGTTAATAGTGAAGAAAAGTTCGTTAAAAGCCGATTACCAAGAGGCCAGATTTCTAAGAATCCTCAAAAACTAACCCTACTGTATATCAGTTGACAAAACAGTGTCAAAATTGTTAATACCCCCCCCTCCTTTGGACTACTTTCGATTACGAACCGTTCTTATAAAAACTTTCGAAACATAATGAACCGTATCCTTTGTTGACGTCACTGGTTCAACAGAAAAATGTTTGGTTTCAAAACGCATTGAACATAGTTGTTCAAGAAAAAACTTTCATGGTTCCATGTACAATGATCCCGTTGTCACTGTAACTAACTGGAATCTTTGACGTCTGTGGTTTCGGAATGGAAAAAATTCTGAGGGTTGAGAAAAGCGTAGTTGATGTCACAGGAGCTCCACAGCTACAAGACTGGATTCTACCGGTGCTGAGTTTGCTGCGATAAGATCCACACGTGACGCCAAACGTTTCCAATTGTGAATATAATATAAGAGAAACTTGAATGCATTTTTTCGTATTGTGTGGAGAATATAGCATCTTCCTCGGAATGTACATTGAAAACACATCAGACAGATTTCAACGATTTTTTTTTTTCATCTCATTTCTTATGAATTGGCGAGGAGTGGTGAGGAGAAACATAAGAATCTCTCAGAACATTTTGTGAAAGAACCAACCAACCAACAACAGAGATAAATTCACGGAATATATTCATATGAGTTCGAAGACTAGTCAAGGTGGACCAAGAAAATGGTGATTGCAAGTGGTTAGTAACAAACATCTTAAGCGGCGTTTACATTAGATTAGTAAATGGGTTAGTTACTGGTACCAGTAACTTGCAAGCCAGCTACTAATCTAATGTAGATTGAATTGAACTGGCCGATACTTGATGAAAATCCATTTTAACAAAAAATATATTACAGTTTCTTGCTTGAAGAAGCTATTGTAATAGCGAAACACGTGTCGCGGTTTTGTAAACCCATTGTGAGTGAAAATCATACAGGAAACTGTAATATATTTTTTGTTAATCTAATGTAAACTCCGCAGACTAGTACGGGTACCAGTACTTGTACCAGTGGATTGGCGAGGATAGTGAATAGCTTCCCAGGCTATTTACTAGTCTGCTAGCCTTCCCCTGCTAGCCTTCCCCCACAAAATTTACTGGTCGCGCTACTACTCGCCGAATGTAAACACACGGATACCAGTGGAAGTGGTAGGACAGTTGGTTTTAGGTTATGTTTACGTTTGCTTGTGTGTACCCAGACAGCACCGGATATTCCTAGAATATTCCCTAAATATGCGAAAGAGGATATATATTCCAAATATTCGTGGAATATTCCAGGAATATGTACATGCCTTGAGCACATTCAAGGAATATTCAAACGAGAATATTTCAAGAATATTCCGAAATGAATATGCTATGGATATTCTTCAATGAATATCCCTGAATGAATATGCTACGGATATTCTTCAATGAATATTCCCATTATAATATTCATGGAATATTCTCGATTGTATATTCGTTGCCGTCTAACATCTTTCCAGTCACTCCTCGGGGATCCGTCTTCAGACCGAACTAGTATGATAGGGTTATATTATCGTGATAATATCTGCAGGAGTGAAACTGTTTGATATTTGTGTTGAGTTATCAACACAAAGAGAAGCGGATTTGGGTCGGTGGTCTGTAGGCTGAAAACATAATAGTGGAGTTTTCACTGTTTTCAGCCACACTTAAATTCAGTCGGTAAAACTGCTCACAGACTCTATTTCACGAATTCGATTGTCGAGTAGCTCAGACTGTGACTGTAACATGCGCTGTACCGAGAATATACGCATATCTAAACAATTCGTGAAATAGAATCTGGAACTTACCCCCCACTACTCCGTCAGTTGTTAGTCCGTAGTACCGTAGTCGCTACGCTAGTCCATACCGTGCGCGCCATTTGGATTTGGAATTTCGATCCTTGTGAGGTGTGTGGTGTTTTATCCAACGATTTTAAACTTTTTTATCTTGTCCGTCTCGTTCGATATTTCAAGGCATCATTTGGGATTTGTTTAATCAGTTGTTCTGGTACTGTGAGGTTTTATTTATAGAAACGTAAGTAACAATCAATTCATACATTTTTTTTGTAAGTTAGGTTAGGAAATTCAAGTCTGAGTTTTTCGTGAGAATTTGCAGGTTCACTGCATTTCAGAAAAGTTGCATTTCGTTTTTTAAGGTGCCTGACGAGTACCAAAAGATTTGTGCGAGTTTTACAGAACTGTATGAGTGAATACATTAGTACACCTGCCTTCCAAAAAATCAACAATTATGCTTTACAGCTGCACCATTTTTATTTTCACCGGATTTATGCAGCACTTTCAAGTAACAAGCTGGGTAATAAGCTATAAGTTCAACCTTCACTTTTCAATGGGTCGTTTATGCACTTGTCATAAGAAAATTAGATGATTTCCATCTCTTATTACTTGGAGCTTATTACTTAAAACTGCTGCATAAATCTGGCGTTAGTCTTAGAGGTGTGCAAACACATATAAATCCAATTTTTAAAACTATGTGATAATTGACTATTGATAATTTGTTGATGATAATTGACTATTTTTTTGGAAAATAAAAAACATATATATATATATATATATATATGTATGCAGATATTTATTTGGGTTGCAGTCTGGGGAAGACCAATTAGAAAGTTCTCTTTGTTTTTGTCAAGTTTTTTTGGCTTCAGGAAAAAAATTAACATTTTCCATTTTTTTCCTCAAGACGAAAACTTGAAAATGAAATGAAATTATTGGAAGTGAATGACATATGTCTTCCGAATGATTGGAAATAAATATGTCATTCATCTTTATTTGATTTTCACGTTTTCGTCTTGAGAAAGGAAATAAACATTTTCGAAAGCTCGACAAAAACAAAGAGATTTTTCTAATTGATCATCCCCAGACTGCAACCCAAATAAATCTCTGCATAAAAGCATACACTCACAATTTGAATCACATCACAATCACATTCTTGGAATATTCAAAATATTCCTAGAACATTCATAAAATATATTTGAAGAATATTCTATGATGATTTCTCTTTCTATATTCGTACAATAAGCTCAGAATATCCCGAATATTTTATGAATATTCCTCATGTGTTATTCCTGGAATATTCTCAATAGAATATACCTTACATATTCTAAGAATATTTCAAGATATTCCAAGAATATCGACAAGGAATATTCTTGGAATACACCAAAGGTTCGCCAGGAGCACTTCCAGGGAATATTCCCTAGAAGATATATATATCCATGTCATATTCATAGCATAATACAATATCCTTAAATGTATATTCATGAAACATTCCTGGAATATCTATTGCTATGTGGGTACACTGAGCACGTGGAACGGTAAACTAAAATTTTAAAATGAAGTGGTCAGAAACAGAAACAATTAAATTTGTTGAACTTTATAGAGATCATGAGTGCCTGTGGAATGTTTGTAAACCTATATATCGAAATAACCAATTACGATTAGCAGCGCTAGAGCAAATCGTTGCAGAAATGAATATTGTTGGCTTTTCGATAGCTGAAGCTAGGATAAAAATTAAGAACTTGCAAAACACGTATAATCAAGAGTTACAGAAAATTGAGAAGTCCATAATATCTGGAATGGGTGGAGATGATGTTTACACACCGTCCATGAAATGGTTTAAAATTATGGATGCCTTTGTTGGAAAAACTAAGGAAAAACGATCGACACAAAGTAATATGGTAAGGATATATTATAATTTTATTTATTAACTCCACGTTTGTTCAATATAAATAGCAGGGGCGTGCGGTAAGTTTAAAAATAAGGAAAGAAATTTTTGAAAGTAATGTGGAAGTGGAAATTATTCTTAAGTATAAGATGATAATGATGTTATAAATATGTAGTATAGGAGGGGTATAGCTGTGCAGTGAATGGAATTGAAGAAACAATACTCTGCAATATTTATTTCAACTTAACAATTAATAAATTTTACTTTCTTGCCATGGTACAGCACCTTCATTATTAAAGTACCTTTTCATGTGGTCTCTAAATTCTCTGGCAAGTCTAGATGATTCATAACCTGTAGTAGGTTCTGTAATTGATCTTATTTGTTGAACTTCAGACCTCCAGTTTCCTGGAATAATCTCACCTGTATCTATAATTTCTTCATCAACAGATCTAGGGGGACAATAGGTGTTCGAGGCAGTTTTCCTTAACCAGTTATGAAGACCACAACAAGCCTTAACAATTTCATCTACAGTTGACAAATTGCATGATATTTTCTTCTCAAAAATCCTAAATCTGCTAACCAAACTACCGAATGCATTTTCAACAATACGTCTTGCTCCACTTAGGCGATAGTTAAAAATCTTTTCTTCTTGGTCAGAGGTAAGCTGTTGTAAGGTTTAGTTAAATATACCTTTAGAGGAAATGCATCGTCAGCGACAAGACAATGTCCATCTGGAAGTATACCCTTTTCTAATGCTGTATATATAGAACAGTTCTGGAAAACACCTCCATCTGATACGATTCCATCACAGCCAACATCGATATACGTAAAGCAATAGTTGTAGTCTGCAATGGCCATAAGTACAATGCTGTTATGATCTTTGTTATTGAAAAACTCGGTTCCACAGTGGGGGGGAGCTTGAATTAAAAAATGTTTGTCGATGGCCCCTGAACAATTAGGAAAATTCCATCTACTTTGAAAACCACGAGCAATTTCTTCCCACTCTTCTCTAAGCTGTGGCACTTAGAAACAAATGTTAAAACCATTAACCTAGTTTATGATTGATGGAGTACCTGCATTTCTTCAATACGGTTTAATCATTATAACATTTTTGTAGTCCAATCTCAAAGTGGAGTGGAAAAAACAACTGAGCAATATCTGATAAAACTTATAGAGTCTCTTAACCAATTTATTTTTTTAACTAAGTTTAAATAATTTTTTTTAAACAAAATTGGTGGAGAAAACGTCAAGTTTTATTGGATATTCCCTAATAAATCATTACTATTTTATTCTAGGAACTAGATCAGCAAAGTCAGGAGGAAAATTCTAATGAGACTCAACTATATGATAATGAGGAAACCGCTGAAAGGCCACAGAACACAGAGACAAATAGTAATTCCCAAATAACCAAAAACGAGGTTACTCTGCGAAATACCCCTCAGAGCAGCAAACAACCCATTCCACGATCTTCCTCAGCTGGGAAAAAAGGCGTCTGCAAGATTTGTCTGCAGCAGTATCGGAACTTCGTTAACTGACTGAGTCTGTAACACCTGACACTGAGGAAGACGAATTTGACGTTTGCAAGATATCTGGCACTTAGCCTGAAAAAATGCCAATTCAATTGGCACTTCAATGCGAAACAGAATTGCAGACAACATTAAACCGGTATCGCATTATGGCAGTAACTCCGATAGATGCAATGACTCCTTCTACAAGGAGTTCTTCGACCAGTACTTATGCGGTTGAAGTTTCTAATTATACATGCTCTGATGCTGATGATACGAATTCTTCTTTTTCCCAAACCCCTTCCCCCTATTTATCTTACACTGTGCCATCTTTCAATGAACGTGGCAAGAACCATCAATATTCTTTAAGTACCATTGTTGCAGAGGCCATAAGAGACATTTAAAGTATTTTTTTTATAGCAACTGTTTAACCACTAGATATGTATTTTTGAACTTTCGTAAGAACTTGTGAACTTTTGTAAGTGTTAATGATTTAGTTTTGTATTCCATACTCTGCAACTATTCTGTATTCCATACTATGTTACTTTAAATAGTATATTTTGGCAATAAATACAAAAAAGAAGTTAAAACCAATTTATACTTACTTTTACAAAATCTTTCGATGCTTCAAAAATTGCATCACAAACTTCTGGTATGAATTTTGATATTGTAGGTTTCGGAACACGAAACAAATGTCGAGTCCGACTGCTGACAAAACCCCTACGGTTCCATCGGTCAAGCAGCATTGAATAACGAGGTGCCTTGTCGCTCTTGGGAAAATCTTATTCGTTCAAGGAGGTAGAAAGAGATGTTTCTACGGACGCTGGGCATAGTCCTTTCGGAAATCAACATGTGTGCCAGATGTTTTGGTGTATATAACTATAGCTTGAGAGGCGAAACGTCGAACACCAAAACATCACACACACACGATTCGATTCTCAAAAAGAAGGTTTCCTAAATCCCAGCCTCCGTGAAAACGTTTATTTCATGAGTGACTGTTCCTACGAAATTTCTTATCTTGCTGTTAGAAATCACGATCAGTAGCACTTGGGGTTCCTCGCAAAAGTTTGATTTTCTGTTCAATGCCAAGAAATATTTCACAGTCAGTTTCTGATGATTATTCAGGTATGAATCCAGTCTGGTTCTGGATTGCTGTTCCGATGTGTGGAGTGGATAACTTTTTGTTTCATTTCATTTGTGTCATAATTTGATTCAACCCGATTTTCTAATCGACGTTTCGTTCATTGAAATTGATCATCAATATATATTTTCAAATACGGATCTGCATATTCTTTATCCATTTTCATAATCAATGTTATATATATATATATATATATATATATATATATATATATATGGTGCTGACCTTGCTGCAGTTGTTTTTCAATGAACAATGCTTCTTAACAGATTTTAGCATACATTGCATTTGAGCCGTTTTCTGTAGATTACCGATTGAATTTGAATAAACAGGATTGCCTATAATAGCTGATGCTCCACTTTCATGGGAATCTGGCCAAAGGTCAGGAGTGGCACCGAACAAAAAAGTCAGCACAGCTTTGAAAACAGGGGCGTTCGAGCAAATTTTCTGAAGGGTATTCTGCACACTTTTGGTAGATATTGGCAGTACAAGTTTAAAAAAATGGTTCTTTATTCAAATCTATGTTTTGGCTAAGGAAGTCAAGACTGTTCACAATGCTAGTATGACACCAGATCTGTGGAGATAGAATAACTTTGTCTCACTGATAGAAATACTCACGGTCAATATATACATTTTGTATCATGAAAGTTAAACATCGAAAGATCACACTTCACTAATAGATTGCTAAACATCACGTTTGGTTGTCTCGGTTGACCTCTGAGAAATGTTGTTTTTTATTCTCAAACCTACTGGTGGGTGAGAAAACAGAAGATATGTTTGAGTGATTGAAAAAAATATTTACTTCCAGTTGGAAGTTATACTCGACTAGAGAAATGTGCAATTCCAAAAAAGAAAATCTCTCATGAACCTGCCTTTTCTGTGTAAACTTGAAATAATTGCAATGTTCTAAAGAAACTGATCTAAAAATGGTCTAACCTTTTACCGTGCGATCACCCAATACGGTGGCCCCCTTGGGAATCGAACCCAGGTCTCCTGCTTGAAAGGCGAATGTGCTAACCTCTACCCTACTGAACAAGAACAGTTTTTAGGATCTTCTTATCACCAATCTTTCTCAAACACATTTGCAACTCGAAATAGTAGATTGATCAAAGTATTCTGGATTTGTAACCTACCACGAACTGAGAAAATAAGTATTAATATTGAAATCTACAAGAGTGTAGAAGGGTAGACTTTCATCTACCCCGACCGAGAAGTTGCTGTGTGAATTGAATAACAGTTTCCTTTGGATAAAACAAAAATCATTCAGCAACTTCCTGTTTAACCTAATTTTGCCTATCAGGAAAATTATAGGAATATATATATCAAATAGTAATCAAAGTACTATTGAAACACAATTTTATGAGAGTGCATTAACTGATTAGAGCAGGGAAAACCCTCTAGGGATTAAATTTTTGCAATAAAAAATACCATGAGCCTACCACAATTCTAACATATTTTTCATCTAGTTCATTCAGTTTTCTACATTTCTAATGAATATTGCCTCTATAAACGCTACGCCTCTAGATGAATTTTATGACTATGGGGTGAAATGTAGAAGGGCAAATTATTATTATTAATTATTATTGCTTCCGGAATGTAGAGAGAAACACAATTGACATTTCTCCCAATTTTGTAGAAATTTCCAGTATTGTACAATGTGTGTCACATCAACCATCCATTAGAACTCTGAGGTCAAGGAGAGGAGTTATCGAGAATTTTTTTGTGTGAAAATTTCAATTATTATCTTCTCATTTATTCTTCTGAAGTTTGACAGGACATACATTGTATATGTGTGAAATTGATGTTTCGTTTCTTTTCACCCTACTGATTTTGTTCGTAGGATCCGTCTCTGTGTTTGTTATTTTCTCTGTACGATTAGAAAGTACCCCACGCAGCACCAGTCGAAGAGACCCCCTTAGTTGAAGACAGAATAAAGAGATCGCGTTGCAATTACCCGAGTGATTCTCACATTAATCTGGTGCGAAGTGCGAGTACAATTTTTTACGCGATCGGGTACGAGAGATCAAACATGTGGAATGGGCGCTATTATTAACCCGCCGAGGGGCCGGTCTCACGCTAGCTCGCAGGACATTCTACGCCAGCGTTAAGTACGCTTTTGGAGCCGGACTGAACACCATGAGAAATGAGTGCATACAATGTGGTTCATCAATGATAATCGTTGGTGTTTTGTGCCGTTCCGTACTTAGAAATGGGTTTATTCGCTCTACATTCAGATTTTCAGAATGGAAAAAAAATCTGACTTCTCCGGGTGTCCCATAACTGCATCCCCGCGTATTTTCAGAACATACTGTTGAAGATGATGAGTCATATGGATATTTTTTTCGAAAATGAAGTGACAAAATAGGAATAGAATTTAGGTGGCCTGGGCTAGAATGGGATCAAGAGAAATGTAACATGCAACCTTCTGAAATAAGAAGTATCCAACATCATTCAATCAACATTCCAAGAAGTCAAATAAAAGACAATCAGTTTTCTTCCCTTCAACACATTCTAATCACATTTCGACTGCCATTTCTCTTGAAATCCCCGTGATTTCTAAATCCCAAATTTTTTCAACCGGTATAATAGATGAAATTTGTTTTTTTTTTCGGACACTTCAAGATGTTCAGATTTTCCGAATGAATTAGCAAATGAATATTTCAATCGGTATAATGAGGTGTTGAAAGGGAAAATCATATTTATTTTTCGCTCACTATCGAGTATTTTTGAGAATAGGCACACATTTTTTCTAGAAGAAATATCCATACTCACTTCGTTGGGCGTTATTTATTTTTGTGATGCAATTATATTGTGTAGTTCATGTCAGGTTCTTCACAGTTCTGCCCTCTGAGCGCTCTCGAAAGAGCGTTTGAATTTATGTTATGTTATGAATTTATTATTTCACCCCCATAGACAAAGAATTTCAATAAAATACGGAAAACGTTGAGCAGGAAAAGAGAATCTCAGGGTTTTTGTTCGTTGGATAAGGCTGGTATTGATAGTCACAATCTCGTGGATATTGTTTATTATTTGTATGCGCCAAGGAAATGCTCTCATCTTGACAACTAAAAGATTTACATCTGTACTAGTGTATAGGCATGGAATAGAATAAAGACATTATAAAAGTATACCAGGACCACATCCATTATTTGCAAAGTTGAACATATTAATTGTCACTTGCATGTATATCTTTAACTGTGTCACCTATGTTGAAACTCATTGCATCAAGTTTAAGAACAGAGATGAAACCCGTCTTCTTTCAGGCTTCACCCTGAGGAAAAATCATAACATCATAATTCCTAGTCATAAATCATCCAAGGTCTCGGATGGCCCTCATGTAATGTCCATAAAAATATATAAAAATTAGCATTATAAAGATATTCAAACAAAACGTTCGAAAACTATTATGTGAAAAGATATTCTATTCTCTCGATGAATATTTTCAATCCGGTTTGTGATTTAAATTTTCAAAATATTCATTGTCCTGTTTACCAATATTTATAATATTTTTGTGTACTTTTTTAATTTCTTCATTGTAAACTTTATGTCTCCACATTGTTGATCTTATTCTTTGTTATGTATGCCTAATTTCTTCAATTTCATTCAAACGTTAACTTCATTCAGCAAGTTTTATAATAGTGAGTTCATGTAATTGTATTTTGTATGTGACATTTTCCATGCCTCACACAGGTCGACGGAAATAAAGATTTGTGATTTTGATAATTTGATTTCAACTTGGAAGTTTTAAGGTTAGGAGAGTGCAAGTGGGAATAATATGAAATGGTGTCAATTTGTTACCTTAAAGAAGAACAGCCAGCGTTAAGAAATACTGATGAGTAAATTCAAACAGATCAGCCATAAAGGTTCTACTACATGGAATGCTAAGTTGAGAATGTTTCAAGTCCGTCGTAGTATACGAATCAAACGTAAAACTCTCCAGACACTGATGAGATTATTAGAAAAAACACATAGCAAAAAAGCCTCGGTTTCGAAAACATAAATTGAATTCAAATCATACAAAGGGGCCTAGTGACGCCATCTTACGAAAATTATAGTAAACCACTGAACCGCAAAGGGAAGAATCTGTAAGTGAATCAATCATAGTTGCCGATGACAGTGGCAGATAGATGGATGATTGAAAATTATAAACGACAGTTAATTCACGAGAAAAATCATGAATGAAACGATAAATTATTAGTCGGGTCTGGCACATTTGGCAAAAGTGACGGGTTAACGATATGTTTCGCTATAACGTATTCTATCAAAAATCGAAGAAGATTGAAGTACGTTGTCCCAAACATACTCTGATCCCGTTTTTTACCCTCTTAGGGATGGAATTTCTTTATGGGATGCCTACTTTATACAAAGAATATCCTTCCCAATTTTCAGATCTCTACGATCAGTGGCGAAGGGCCCGCGTTGATCAACTCATCAAATAACTTTCAACCTCTTTTTCTCCCGCTAGGTGAATAATTTCAATAAAATCGAACACCCTCCGAATTTCAGGTTTCTACAATCAGTGGTTGATCAATCCGTAAAATAGCTTTCTACCCCTTTCCAACCCGATTAGGCGATTAATTTTAATGAAATACAAAACATTTCTTCCATCAATTGTTTTGAAGAATAGTTCTGCAAAATTTGTCGACTGTTGTACGTTGTATCATACAAACTTTGAGCCCGTTTTTCACCTCCTTTGGGGTGGAATGTCGGAAATCCCCTACTCATCGAATTCCTACATCATACAAAGAACACACAGTCCAAGTTTCGTATCTCTACGATCAGTGATTAAAGCTGTTCGTTGATAAACTCCTAAGATAACTTTCCATCTTTTGCAACCCCTTTAGGCGAATCATTTCAATGAAATACGAAATACGTCTTCCATCAATTCTGTAAAATAATCTTTGAGCAGAATCTGAAATGGATTGCATCACGTTGTCCTATACAAATTTGGCACCCGTTTATCATGGGGTGTATGGAGTTGAATACAAGCTTTCGTATTGTTTAGGAAGTCCAACTGAGAGGAAATCATGATTTCTGCTTATTCTCACTTTCCTGACTTTGTATTTCGATAGAAAAAACGGTATACTCACTACAGTATCTTAATTTTTATATAAGTAAGGCACTAACAGTGTGGAAGATTGAGATTTTTTTCGAAAACGAGATGACAGGTGACAGGCTCAAAATAAGTTTAATTCCTCTCGAAAGTGTGGCACCAAATTACATGCAATACAATATGACGTTATTTTGGAATGATTTTGGAATAACAATGGACATTCACTGTATTGAAAATTGATAACTTCTTCAGAATAATGTTGAGACATAAATAAAATTATAGAATTAGCCTCTTTCCAGCGCGACAAGAAAGCATAGCCTCAAGCGGGTAAGGGTCGGCTGACTGCCTTGAGTGTCAACCTTAGAGAAACCCAGAAAAACTCACAAGACTACCAGGACCACATCCAGATCACCTAACTACCAGGATTAGTATCTAGGCAACCAACAACTCTCTACCGCACTGAGCCAGCCAGAAAAGTTATGCCGTGACCGCGGCTTGAACCATCACTGAAAAATCCAAATTGAATATACGACAGCGCCATGGACCAGTCGGCCACACTGACGCACAAAATTATATCATTTTGTATTCAACCACGATAAATCATCCATTTCCAAACCAGTCTCTTCAAGAGTGCTGCAAGGATCAGTACCTGTGCCACATTTTTCATTATATGTCTCATATAAAATCAACTCAATTATCGATTTTGTGGGATAACCCATTGGAGTGTATACTGAACCTGGGAGTATAAATATATCATCCAAGGTACATCAATATGAATATCCGTGATAAGTTACCCACTAGAAAGTCATAAGAAACATCATTTTGAACAAGCAATAAAATATATACTCTTTCTTCAATCTTCATAATCATGGGAAATGACTAACATGTGTTGCTTGTCAACAATTATACTGTTTCCTACATATCTTTCATTAGGTATATGATTCATTGCTCCATTGTAAACAGTTTGAAGTTCCTGTTTGAGGAAGCTAGTGTATAGCGAAACAATTTTCGCGGTTAAGTAAACCTTAATATGTCAAAATTTTACAGGCAACTGTAGATACATTATTTGTTCAATATGGATTGTCATCAAGTAACGGCCACTTCCATTCATGTTATTTTTTTATTACCAAGTAACACTTTTCCATTCGGTGATGGAATTTTTTTCCATTAAGTTATGCTCTATCTACTGAGTTACGTACCAAAATCCGATCAAATCATTAAATTTGAGAGTGGTCGATAAATGTGAATGCATTGGATTTTCAGGTGAGGCAAGTTTGCGAACTCATCTGATTGTTGAAAAATAATAAGTGTTGGAGATGCTGTTGAAAATTAGACATATATTCGAGACTTCATGATGATTGATTTCTCCATATCTCCCAATTACATCGTTTCATTTGATTCCTACGTTATATTGAGTAACCCAGTGTTGGTTTCAATTCCATATGAAAGCTAATAGAGGTCAACCTTACCACTCCTTTATATCCAATTCTGAGAATCAATTAGCTGATTTGATAGATTATTACCTAGTAAAACCACCAACTACATATCTCTATTGGCTGTTTCATCATTGCCAATTACGAGCTTCCTTCATAAAACAGAAAAGTGTGTGGCCGTCACCTCCTCCTAGCAGGTTAATAAAGGACATTGTTCAGAGGCTCGATGGTGAATCGAATAATTACGAATCAAATAATTTCGAAAGGGAGTTGTTATAGAGTGAATTCAAATTTTCAGGTCATAGTTTATAATATAGGAAAAAACATAAAAACAGAGTCACGGTTGAACTCTTTCAGGCATTCTATATGCCTGACTACCTTGGACTACATTATCGATGCGGGAAATCGAAATGGAAATGAGGTGGAACCTCATATCATTGACTGAATGCGCTTCAGTTCGTACAACAATCTCTTAATGGTGTTTTGTTGAATAATTATTCTTTCAATGTATATCATTTGTTGTATTTTCTACGGAGTGTTATTCTTCAATGAATCTTGTTACACGTTTTTATGTATCTACAGATTTCGATAACCCCCTACAATTGAATCAACTTCTATATAACCATATCCATATCCATTTACTAAATTTCTCACAATCTGTTATTTTCATAATGTTATAAAATTTGTTTTATCATTCCTCGGATAATGGCTCTATACGTCACCCTGTATGGTTAGCAACTAAAGCAAACGGTGCTGTGAAGACCCATCAAAGAATTCACAAAGCACTTGCTACAATTTCCGAGAGGCATGAAGTTGCAAAATAACACGGCCCATTTCTCCACTTCAACTACCAAATTCCCCATTTTGCTGACTTTGAACAATTTTTCTCTCAAAAACTGTCCATTATTTTTCGTTGTGCCCCTGAAGACTTCTGATCAGGACATTGAAAAGTTCATCATACCAAAAAATCAGTGAAATTCACCGAAAGGCTTTTTCTGTAAGGTTTGTGCGTTCTCCTTAGGATAATGAAATTAATTTCTGAAAATAATCTCATCCTTATGAACAATTTCTTTTTCTTTGAATAACTGCTTCGTCATCAAACAATGACATGCCATATTTCATGTTCCATGATTAGGTTAGATATGGGTAAATTTTCATTTACCTATATGTTATTCTGAAGAAATATATAATCTTCCTTTATTTTTCCTAAAGGGACAAAAGGCTATTTGTATGAATCGATTCTTCTTTTGAAAGTATTCTGCAAACTCTTGTGAATGTTTCAGATTTTTATAACTATGCTTCTGATGAACATTTTACTTTCGAACTCGCATCGAATTCAGGCAAGAATTTAATTTGGAAAATATTATGAACATTGTATAGCAATGTCCGTTTGAACAAGCAAAGTTCCGAAAGAACGGCACAAACCGCATTCATTTTCGGTATAAAAAAAACTGCACGAATATACTAGAGGAAAGATATGATCACCTTGATATGATATATCTGGGGATTTTCTTTGAATTGATATCACACGAGTGAGTTTCCACTTCACTTATATCTGCATCGAAGTTGGGTTGGAATATCTCATGAACATTGTTCTTTCTAACGAGCAAAGTTTCATAAGAACGGCACAAACCGCTTTCATTTGCTGTACAGAAAAACTGCACGAACAGTCTTCTATCGTTCGATAGCATACTACAAAATATGCTACTGGAAAACCCTGTACTGTCTGGATCCGCTGATGATGTATCCATATCAACCTTTCAATCTTCCTCAATTTCCTCTTCATTTCATCACGTTTTCATCTATATATTCGTTTGGTTATTCTTCCAAAAAATATTCATTTGCGAGATGTATTCACTTGTTCACTAGAAAACGTAATGAGTTGGCCAGGGCACGATGAGTGGGCGATATGATATTGTTGTTGTGTTTTTGTTGCAGGAGGTAGTGGCTAGTAGTACGAAGACGGAGTGACTACAATGTTGGTCTATAAAAAGGTGGCTTTGAAAATAATTCTCTTCAAGGTTCGTTTTCGAAAATCTGTCAAAAATTTTAAATTCGACATATTGTTTTGTCTTTCTAGAGGGGAAGCCTGGTGAGATTTATATCAACAGAACTCGTTGCAAATATCCTCAGACAGCATGTTAAAAGCAAATTTCGTCAACTTTCGTGTCCTGCCATTGCTTCCTCTTGATATCATTTGAGAGTCATTCGATTCAACTTTGTGATCTCCATCGGTGGTGAGAAAGTGTTCTGATAATTTAAAACCACCAATCTGTCTGTTCTTGATGTACATTTTGTGTTCACTCTTTCGCACTTCCCGAGTTCCACAGCACGAACAAGGGATTTGATGAATACAATGCTTTTTGCTGTTATGTTAGTTGGTAGAGTTTGTGTCAGTATTGAACGTAAGTAGTAAGAAGTATTTAATGTTTCCTTCAATGTTGTTATAAAATCATACCTATGCCAATTGGAATTATCAGATAGTGAAGTATGTGTTCTCTTTCAATATTAACTTGTGTCTACATTTTGTTTCCTCACCGTATTATCTAGAGAAGGGATTTCACCGTTCTCTTCTATTTCTAATGTGAACTTTATTGTTAGTTTTTGTTTGTCAATGTGTTCCAAATAAATGTCTAGTTCATTTTAACTATAACTCCATCTAGCAAAAACATCATCAACATATCTCAACCATACCTTTGATCCATTTCATTTTTTCGAAAGCATACTCAAAATTCTTCATATGAATATTACTCAGAATTGAGGAAAGATGTGAATTCATAACCATCCCAAATTCTTGTGGATAATTGTCATTTACCACTTGTAATTTTTTTTTTTATCTCACGCGATATCCTGAATGCATTGCTATACCTGATATCACTGCAACTACTGTCGCTAAGGCTTTCGTTACCCAAATAATAACGAGACATGGGGCATCAAAACAGTTACTTACTGATATGGGGAGCCAATTTACTTCCAAACTATTTAAGGAAATTTGGCAAAATACTTCATATTCAAAAATTACAGACAACACCTTATCATCCGGCTTGCAGTGGGGTGATTGAAAGGATGCACAAAGACATGAAAACCATGCTATCTCACTACGTAAATGAAGACAACGACTCATGGGACGAATGGTTATGTTTCGTCATGATGGCTTACCGAAATTCAATTAACAGATCAACAAAAGAAACGCCATTTAACCTTTTGTTTCCACGAGACATGGTCCTACCTCACCATCTAACTATCCTAGAAATGACGCAGCGAAAACCGCGGAAAAACAGAGGCTGAAATTCAATGTTGAAGCCAAAAATAAGAAATTTAAAATTGGAGACCGCGTTTTCTTAAACGATCCAGCGAAGAAAAGTAACAAAATAGCCAGAAAATTTTATCCTAAATGGACCGGACCATATCGAATCATAAAACAAATAAGCCCGGTGAATAATAATATAAAAATTATAGGAGAAACACAAGAACAAACAGTTCATTCTAATCGACTTAAACTTTATAAGGGCGCCTACGAAGACGAGTTAAGTACCGCCTCTGAAGACTCCGACAGCGACGAGGATGTTTTAAATTACCCAGTAAGTACAATATTTCTTCCCTAAGAACACCTGAATTCGTAAATATCGAAGAAAGTCCGGACACCCATTGTAGCGAACCTCCCGAAACCAATGCAATCAGCGATGCCGATACCAATACTTCCGAGGAAAATAGCGAACAAATTAACGACGCCGACCTTGAAAATGAAAGTTCTGACTCAGAATCCGTTAATGAAACTGAACCGACATCACCTACTAACAATTATCATCATACAAGATCGAAAGGGCCAGCACCAGAACATGACTGGGTCCTGAAAAAACGGTTCTAATGCAAGAGAAAGTATTGAAATACAAGTATTTTTCACAAGCCGACAACGCTGTTTTCCCGAGATGCGAGTTACAGCACCGCTAGCATTAAGAAAAGGCACCGAGTATTGATTTTCAGACAAGGATTCCCGATCATCTCTATCTTAGACTAGAGAGTGGCGCGCGCGCCGATATGATTTAAAAATGAAACCAAGAAATGATGGGACAAATGAACAAATTCAACCGACAACGGTAACGGATAATAAAATATATCATTCTCCTGAGAAGCCGCTAGCAGAGGTTCGGTCGAAATGAGGATAACAAAATAATATAAAAAAAATACGCTTAACAAACAGTTCTAGACGCGTTCCATCAGAAAGATTAACAATCTCAAGTGAAGTTTCATACTCGGTTAAAAAAAAAATGTTATTGCTAGGAAGAAAAATCTATATAAATGGGACTTTCAATGCCCGAGGGGACAGTAGAAGTTCACGTCGCGAGTGTTGAGTTCTTAACTTTAAATCAAATGGACTAGTTAATTGAGTTAGTAAGGTCTATGCCGCATACGGAAGAAAAAAACCGCGTTACTGATGGTAATTGTAACCCAACTAGTGCGGGAGAGACCTTACCTGTCTGAACCAGCAGTTTATTCATCCTATCAGTTGGGTTTCAACATATTATATAGCATGATTTTCCATGCCGAATTATTTCGCGTGTCCGTATACCTGGGGAAGCACAGTTGTACCTGTTTATGGTGCGAATCAGCCGGTAGACCACCATGTCCGTGCGAGAGGAGTACGCAGATTCCAGAAACCCCTGTCCCAGAAGTAACAGAAGAAGGAAGTGTCAACCCACCACGACTTTCCCCAATTTCACTTCTAGACGAAGGATGCCGTTGCGTACTATGCAACCCACCGCCTCCACCTCGAGTTTTTGAGGGGGATTTCAAGACGGGCCCAATCAAGTATTTTATGCCCGACAGTATGGAACATCCCCGCTTCAATCTCCGAGGGCTGACGCAGGGATAATAGCAGCCAACCCCTTTCCTGTCCCCTTTGATGCACTGCTGGCCAACCCCAATGCCAGACCCCCAGACGCTCTCGCCGCAGCCCCAGGGGAAGTCGACGACAGAGTTCTCCTCCAGCGGAAACGCCGGAGTCCGACGCCTCCGGAGCGAAACGCAGTGTGGGCAACAGCCCACGACATGTCACCTACTCCTAGCTCTGGTTTCGGTGAAGAAGACGCGATGCCATTCGACGAAGTCTAATAAACTTAGCAAAAGAGTGAGTAAAGATTTGAAAAACAATGATAGGACATTCTCAATATTTCTTTTGTATATTACTTACTTTAAGATTTTCGCATATAGCCATTTTTATGTTTTCTTTATAACCATTTTTTTAAGGGTTTTGGCATAAAGCCATTTTTACAATTTCTTTTATATAACCATTTTACTACTTTGAGATTATTTTTGGATAATTTCATTGGTAAAAAGTAAATTTTCAGTCTTATTCAATTAGTCAACCAGTATAGCATTTTTTCCTATATATTCTTATTTTTCTCTTTTCATATTTAGAGATAAGGTATTTGTGAATATGTGGATATATGTATGTGGTATATACATATATTTATATATATATATATATATATATATATATATATATATATATATATATATATATCCTGTAATAATAACTTCCACGGATAAATGAATTCTGTACCTTGTTGTAGCATAGAGTCTCTGGAAGCAAGTTTTTTTAGTAATAAGACGAAAAAAAAAAACCTCTTCACTGTTTGACAGGTCATAAGGACTGAACGATTATCTTTTGAATCGAAAATGGTTTTCAAGATTGGGCAAACCATTTTTTTTGGTATTGGAGGTAATGTGGTGCCACCGTCAACAAAAGAAATAAATTCACGAAAAATACGCGAATCCCTAAAAGTCTTAATTCAAGGAAAAGCTTTCTAATTGAGTTTTGTTCCAAAATCCGTTCATGTTGAACCTTTAAGTTCAACTATGTATTCACTCAAGTTTATATTTTCAAAATCATAATGAAGTATCAACACTTTTGAAGAAATCCAGAAACGCTTGCATAATAAATTCTAAATCAAAATTTCAACCACTGCATATTCAATGGAGTTTGTATTATAGAATTATACAGAATATTAAAATTTTCGACCCTTACCTTCAGACCAGCACACAAGAAATGGACCGAAACTAAAGCTTGCAACTTCGAGTTAATAGTGGGGAGGTAATTAACAGGTGTGGCCTCAATACCGAAACTCGTGGCAAATAATGTCGCAACTTCTACGACTTATGGGACTTAGTTGTAGAAAATTTATATTGCTTCTAAAAGGTGTTTCCAATTTGTCAAGACTCACCCATACAGTGGAAGTTTACAGTATGTTGAAACATTTCAATCACTTGAATAAGGAGTACGAACAAATGAGGAGTATCCGACGAAAAATTGTAAAAAATAAGTTATTACATATAAATCCTCTGGAACAACGTCAGAATGATGTTTTGTCCTTATGTTGAAAGGTACAATTGGGTACTAAAACCATATGATAATGAATGTGTATCCTTCCCAGCTAACACCTCTGTCAGTCGAAAACCGCCGAAGGTTCTCGATTGAATAATAACAACTAACAATAGAATTTGAGATAAATGACTTCCGAAATTTGCGATGGAGAACTCAGGGTCTTTGATAGCTCAGTGGTAGAGCATCCGTCTAGAAAACGGAAGGTCGTGGGTTCGAATCCCGCTCGAAGAAGTTAATTTTTCTCAAATTCTCATGATTTGTCTGAATGCCGCTATAATTCCATTCCATTGTTAATCACACAGACACTAATACATCTATGTATATATATATATATGTATATATATAGTAGAACAACTATTCCCAATGAAGCATAAACCTGATTTGCGTTCAGATTCAACAGGTTCACTCATCAGAAAACCTGGAAAAGCTCCAAAAAAAGTATACTATTACTGCGGGATCATTCAACTACCCTGAAATGATAGAGTATGCCCGGTGATCGAATTCATATCTTGTAATCACGATGCAGGTTCGATCGGGCATTTGGGGATGCCGCAATGTATTGAATATCTGGATGCACACGTAATCCGGATTTTGTGACACACTGCAGGGTTCCCCTTTTTTGAATTGTCGCGGGCTAACAATATCCATGAGAATTTTTCTGAGTTTTTTCTGTACGAGCTTTCATTACCCTTCCAAATAAGGAAGCAGTTATACGTTTTTTTCTTTCATTATACCATAGAGGGAATTTACTTTGTTTTCGTGTCTCCCTTCCGATATCATAGAATACGTTGGAGGACTTACGGTATTCTTTTCGAAAGAAGTCTTTACAAACCTCCTCATCTGCATTAATGACACCTTTTCCACCTCGTAAAGAGATACGACAAATTTTGCAGAAATACGAGCTGTCCTGTCCAGGAGGGTGTATTTCACAACATTCATGAACCCATCCGCCACATCCGTCACATCCGTACCAAACTACGGTGTGATCTAAGAAACCTACACCGCAGTGACGGCATGGATTCAGTGTATCATTTTTCATCGACTCATCTGAAACTCGTTTCAAGTTTGTACCCTCAAAATCGTTCGATTTATTTTTATTTTTCTTCATCCATCTTTCCTGCGATGCTAAACCTTGATCATTAATAGACGTATTTGAAGAAACGAGCTTCTGTCTACGTTTCCCTTTGTTTGGGAACAAACAAATGATTTGCATTCAGATTCAACAGGTTCACTCATCAGAAAACCTGGAAAAGCTCCAAAAAAAGTATACTATTACTGCGGGATCATTCAACTACCCTGAAATGATAGAGTATGCCCGGTGATCGAATTCATATCTTGTAATCACGATGCAGGTTCGATCGGTGCGTGGCAATTGAAGTTCAAGTCATTTTATTTACAGAAACAGGAGTGGCCTCCGTTCAGATCAGTCGTAGTTGATTTCAGTTGGGCATTGATAAATTCTAGTTCTATAGCATGGAATAGTATGGATCTGATAATTACCTCCACCTTACCTTTGACATTGTCACCCAGTTGAAAATGTTTCCGGATTGAAAAATTACTATTCACATTTGCTGTACACACATTTTCAAGAATATGGTGATCGAAATGAAGAATCATTATCGAGTAGATGAGGTAATAACGCACCTGGAAAAAAAATTAACATCTTTTGAGATTAGAAACTGGAATACTTTTCAAGTATGGTTCAAAAATCTTACTGTCCTTTTGAATTCACCTACTAAGAATCCGTCATTCAATACCAGTTATTATAATCTTCTGAAAACATGCTGTGCAAGAGATATCGAGGAAGGAATTCCAACTAAATCGCAAAAAATCTAGCGGATAGTGAAAAAAAATCAAATATTTATGAAAGAAGCCTGTTTTTTTATAAATTGCCAAAATTTGGCCTGTCAACAAGTCAGTTCCATTAAATTCATTGAAGAAGGCAGATTTCCGGTGAATGAATACTACAACAAAGATTTCTTTGACCTCATCATGAAAAGGTATATACCATACACACCTTTGTGAAATGGATTGATGTTGGAGGATTCGAAAAGAAAAAGCAATGCCCCTGTCGAGAGATGGTATGGTATATGTAAAAACAATATTCTTGGAAATCGTATGGGGTGAAAATGTAGTAGGGTTGTTAGGAAAATACGTAGGTACGTATTGTCAATATATAGGGAAGAGAAATTGGAAATCCCAAACAAAGGGAAACGTAGACAGAAGCTCGTTTCTTCAAATACGTCTATTAATGATCAAGGTTTAGCATCGCAGGAAAGATGGATGAAGAAAAATAAAAATAAATCGAACGATTTTGAGGGTACAAACTTGAAACGAAATTCAGATGAGTCGATGAAAAATGATACACTGAATCCATGCCGTCACTGCGGTGTAGGTTTATTAGATCACACTGTAGTTTGGTACGGATGTGACGGATGTGGCGGATGGGTTCATGAATGTTGTGAAATACACCCTCCTGGACAGGACAGCTCGTACTTCTGCAAAATTTGTCGTATCTCTTTACGAGGTGGAAAAGGTGTCATTAATGCAGATGAGGAGGTTTGTAAAGACTTCTTTCGAAAAGAATACCTTAAGTCCTCCAACGTACTCGATGATATCGGAAGGGAGACACGAAAACAAAGTAAATTCCCTCTATGGTATAATGAAAGGAAAAAACGTATAACTGCTTCATTATTTGGAAGGGTAATGAAAGCTCGTACAGAAAAAACTCAGAAAAATTATCATGGATATTGTTAGCCCGCGACAATTCAAGACGAGTGCAACCGAACACGGCAAAAATCTTGAGAGTATAGCTCTGGAGGCTCATAATGGGAAAAAGGGAACCCTGAAGTGTGTCACAAAATCCGGATTACGTGTGCATCCAGATATTCAATACATTGCGGCATCTCCAAATGCCCTAGTCGGAGATGACGGAATTGAAGAGATAAAGTGTCCCCATAAAATAAGGAATATGAACCCCAATGCATCTTCCGCAAAACAACTTTTGCAATACTGCGATGATCAGAGCGGAATGTTGAAAAAAGGCCATTCTTATTATTATCAGATTATTGGTTTATTAGGGGTAACAAACAGAAGATGGTGTGATTTCGTTACTTTTCACCAATGGGCATAAGTATTCAGAGAATCGAAAGAAACTCGGAAGTATGGGATATATTATTAGTGAAATTGGAGTCATTCTTCAAATCCTTTTTGCTTCCATATTTGGCAGGAATTTCTAGAGTGCCAATGAACAATTTCTGAACTACCTAACTCATTATAATAAAATAAATGGATGTGACTACGATGTCGCAAACTGGAGAATTCAAGTACTTCCGCACGATACTCAGAAAGATTCCTTCAGCTGCCGTCCGTTCATATTGTATTTTTTTCAAAATCTTGCAGCCTCAAAATCACTACTCACTAATGTCGATATAAGAGCATATAGAGATCAAATAAAACTTGATATTCTGAATAACTCAGATGATATGCGAAATAAATGTATTTTCTGTGGAAACGAAATTTATGCAGATCCAAACATGAAAAGATGTTCGAAATGTGAAAGGCTTCACCACGACAAATGCTTGATTAGATCTGAAATAAGCCTCGAAAATTTCATTTGTGAATTATGCGGATACTAGTCATATATGGTACCACATTATTATTCTGAGAGCATGAGTTATTTGAGACACCGCACTTTGTATATAAACTCTCATTCACTGTCTTCATCAGCTGGAATAATCAAATCTTTGGCACATCGATCATTTCGAGTACTTTACTCGTGTCATCGGAAAGAAAATATTTTCTTGCGACTTTATTACGACCAAAACAATTCACTGCACCTTCAGAGTACTTTACTCGTATCATCGGAAAGAAAATATTCTCTTGCGACTTCATTACGACCAAAACAATTCACTGCACCTTGTATATAAACTCTCATTCACTGTCTTCATCACCTGAAATAATCAAATTTTCGGCACACCGATCATTTCGAGTACTTTACTCTTTTCATTGGAAAGAAAATATTTTCTTGCTACTTTATTACGACCAAAACAATTCACTGCACCCTGTATATGAACTCTTATTCGATGTCCCCTCCACCTGAAATAATCAAATCTTTGGCACATCGATCATTTCGAAAACTTTACTCGTGTCATCGGAAAGAAAATATTTTCTTGCGACTTTATTACGGCCAAAACAACTCTTTACACCCTGTATATGAACTCTCATTCGATGTCTCCAATACCTGGAATAATCAAATCTTTGGCACACCGATTATTTCGAGTACTTCACTCTTGTCATCGGAAAGAAAATATTTCCTTGCAACTTTATTACGCCCAAAACAATTCACTGCACCCCAAATATAAACTCTCATTCACTGCCTTCATCACCTAGAATAATCAAATCTTTTGCACATAGATCATTTCGAGTACTTTACTCTTGTCATCGGAGAGAAAATATTTTCATGCGACTTCATTACAGCCAGAACAATTCACTGCAACCTGTATATGAACTGTCATATACTGTCTTCATCACCTAGAATAATCAAATCTTTTGCACATAGATCATTTCGAGTACTTTACTCCTGTCATCGGAAAGAAAATATGTTCTTGCGACTTTATTACGGCCAAAACAATTTTCTACACACTGTATATAAACTCTTATTTGATGTCTCCTTCACCTGGAATAATCAAATCTTTGGCACACCGATCATTTCGAGTACTTTACTCGTGTCATCGGAAAGAAAATATTTCTTTGCAACTTTATTACGCCCAAAACAATTCACTGCACCCCAAATATAAACTCTCGTTCACTGCCTTCATCACCTAGAATAATCAAATCTTTTGCACCTAGATCATTTCCAGTACTTTACTCCTGTCATCGGAAAGAAAATATTTTCTTGCGACTTTATTACGGCCAAAACAATTTTTTACACCCTGTATATAAACTCTTATTTGATGTCTCCTTCACCTGGAATAATCAAATCTTTGGCACACCAATCATTTCGAGCACTTTACTCGTGTCATCGGAAAGAAAATATTTTCTTGCTACTTTATTACGGCCAAAACAATTCACTGCACTCTGTATATGAACTCTTATTCGATGTCTCCATCACCTAGAATAATCAAATCTTTGGCACACCGATCATTTCGAGCACTTTACTCGTGTCATCGGAAAGAAAATATTTTCTTGCTACTTTATTACGGCCAAAACAATTCACTGCACCCTGTATATAAACTTCCATATAGTGTCTCCATCACCTGGAATAATCAAATCTTCGGCACACCGATCATTTCGAGTACTTTACTCTTGTCATCGGAAAGAAAATATGTTCTTGCGACTTTATTACGGCCAAAACAATTCACTGCACCCTGTATATAAACTCTTATTCGATGTCTCCATCACCTAGAATAATCAAATCTTTGGCACACCGATCATTTCGAGCACTTTACTCGTGTCATCGGAAAGAAAATATTTTCTTGCGACTTCGGCCAGAACAATTCACTGCACCCTGTATATGAACTCTTATTCGATGTCTCCATCACCTAGAATAATCAAATCTTTGGCACACCGATCATTTCGAGCACTTTACTCGTGTCATCGGAAAGAAAATATTTTCTTGCTACTTTATTACGGCCAAAACAATTCACTGCACCCTGTATATAAACTTCCATATAGTGTCTCCATCACCTGGAATAATCAAATCTTCGGCACACCGATCATTTCGAGTACTTAACTCTTGTCATCGGAGAGAAAATATCTTCTTGCGACTCTATTACAGCCAAAACAATTCACTGCACCCTGTATATAAACTCCCATATAATGTCTTCATCACCTAGAATAATCAAATCTTTGGCACACCGATCATTTCGAGCACTTTACTCGTGTCATCGGAAAGAAAATATTTTCTTGCTACTTTATTACGGCCAAAACAATTCACTGCACCCTGTATATAAACTCCCATACAATGTCTTCATCACCTAGAATAATCAAATCTTTGGCACACCGATCATTTCGAGTACTTTACTCTTGTCATCGGAAAGAAAATATTTTCTTGCGACTTTATCACGGCCAGAACAATTCACTGCACCCTGTATATGAACTCTTATTCGATGTCTCCATCACCTAGAATAATCAAATCTTTGGCACACCGATCATTTCGAGCACTTTACTCGTGTCATCGGAAAGAAAATATTTTCTTGCTACTTTATTACGGCCAAAACAATTCACTGCACCCTGTATATAAACTTCCATATAGTGTCTCCATCACCTGGAATAATCAAATCTTCGGCACACCGATCATTTCGAGTACTTAACTCTTGTCATCGGAGAGAAAATATCTTCTTGCGACTCTATTACAGCCAAAACAATTCACTGCACCCTGTATATAAACTCCCATACAATGTCTTCATCACCTAGAATAATCAAATCTTTGGCACACCGATCATTTCGAGTACTTTACTCTTGTCATCGGAAAGAAAATATTTTCTTGAGACTTTATCACGGCCAGAACAATTCACTGCACCCTGTATATGAACTCTTATTCGATGTCTCCATCACCTAGAATAATCAAATCTATGGCACACCGATCATTTCGAGTACTTTACTCTTGTCATCGGAAAGAAAATATGTTCTTGCGACTTTATTACGGCCAAAACAATTCACTGCACCCTGTATATAAACTCCCATACAATGTCTTCATCACCTAGAATAATCAAATCTTTGGCACACCGATCATTTCGAGTACTTTACTCGTGTCATCGGAAAGAAAATATTTCCTTGCAACTTTATTACGCCCAAAACAATTCACTGCACCCCAAATATAAACTCTCGTTCACTGCCTTCATCACCTAGAATAATCAAATCTTTTGCACCTAGATCATTTCCAGTACTTTACTCCTGTCATCGGAAAGAAAATATTTTCTTGCGACTTTATTACGGCCAAAACAATTTTTTACACCCTGTATATAAACTCTTATTTGATGTCTCCTTCACCTGGAATAATCAAATCTTTGGCACACCGATCATTTCGAGTACTTTACTCGTGTCATCGGAAAGAAAATATTTTCTTGCTACTTTATTACGGCCAAAACAATTCACTGCACCCTGTATATAAACTTCCATATAGTGTCTCCATCACCTGGAATAATCAAATCTTCGGCACACCGATCATTTCGAGTACTTAACTCTTGTCATCGGAGAGAAAATATCTTCTTGCGACTCTATTACAGCCAAAACAATTCACTGCACCCTGTATATAAACTCCCATACAATGTCTTCATCACCTAGAATAATCAAATCTTTGGCACACCGATCATTTCGAGTACTTTACTCTTGTCATCGGAAAGAAAATATTTCCTTGCAACTTTATTACGCCCAAAACAATTCACTGCACCCCAAATATAAACTCTCGTTCACTGCCTCCATCACCTAGAATAATCAAATCTTTTGCACCTAGATCATTTCCAGTACTTTACTCCTGTCATCGGAAAGAAAATATTTTCTTGCGACTTTATTGCGGCCAAAACAATTTTTTACACCCTGTATATAAACTCTTATTTGATGACTCCTTCACCTGGAATAATCAAATCTTTGGCACACCGATCATTTCGAGTACTTTACTCGTGTCATCGGAAAGAAAATATTTTCTTGCTACTTTATTACGGCCAAAACAATTCACTGCACCCTGTATATAAACTTCCATATAGTGTCTCCATCACCTGGAATAATCAAATCTTCGGCACACCGATCATTTCGAGTACTTAACTCTTGTCATCGGAGAGAAAATATCTTCTTGCGACTCTATTACAGCCAAAACAATTCACTGCACCCTGTATATAAACTCCCATACAATGTCTTCATCACCTAGAATAATCAAATCTTTGGCACACCGATCATTTCGAGTACTTTACTCTTGTCATCGGAAAGAAAATATTTTCTTGCGACTTTATCACGGCCAGAACAATTCACTGCACCCTGTATATGAACTCTTATTCGATGTCTCCATCACCTAGAATAATCAAATCTTTGGCACACCGATCATTTCGAGTACTTTACTCTTGCCATCGGAAAGAAAATATTCCCTTGCGACTTTATTACGAAATGAATTTCTATCTGTGATACATAAAGTTCATCAAGGAGTAACAGCTTGCCAAAATTCAGCTAGAGATGGTTTATATTGGCCAAGTAATATGCGAGATATCGAAAATTTCATTCTTTCATGTGACATTTGTCAGAGACATTCAGGAAATAACACCAAACAACCTCTCATTTCACACAAAATTCCAGATCATCCATGGCAAAAAATTAGAATTAATTTCAAACATTCAGCAGGAACTGATCTCCTTGTAGTCGTTGATTACTTCAGTAAATTCCTCTCAGTTGATAAGATGAGCAAACAAATCTGCAATTTCAGTGATTGCATGCCTAAAAAATATATTTGTTTCTTTTGGTTTTCCTCTTGAATTTTTTTTCTGATAATGGTCAACCCTTCAGTTCAACTGAATTTGAGAATTTTGCCGAAAAATATACTATAAATCTAAGTACATCTAGTCCTTACTATCCAAAGTCAAATGGTATGATAGAACGCCATATTCAAATTGTAAAAAATCTATTCGTCAAAGTAATGGATGAAAGTGTTGATGATCCATTATTGGCTATCCTTTACTAAAATAACACTCCTAAAAATGGGTAATCCTCACCATCTGAACTTCTGATGGGAAGAAGATTACGTACACTGATACCCGTTCCTCGAAACCAACTGATGCCTGTTTTCGAGATCGAAGAAGTTCTCGATAAAATGCAGATGAAACAGTTGGAACAAAAGCAGTTTTATGACAGAAAGCTGCGTAACTTCGTTATTGGTCAAAAAGTATTGTTTTGATTGAAAAATCGCGAAAATGACTATGAGGTGAAAGAGGAGGAAGAAGGAATAATTTACAGAAGAAACAGAGAACATTTGAAACCCTATAGATTCCAGACACCACAACAAAATTCAACCAGTTACTTCATTCCATATTTTAATTTCGACCATAGTTTTCCTAGCGGTTCTGATCAAAGCCCAGATATTCAAGAATCTATTCAACCCAGACAAGAAAACTTCACGACAAGAAGTGGAAGAAGAGTTCAGCCTGAGAAGATTTTCGATTCATAGTTTTATTTGTTCACTG
The DNA here is from genome assembly GCA_032362365.1 of Zygogramma bicolorata. NCBI lineage: Eukaryota > Metazoa > Arthropoda > Insecta > Coleoptera > Chrysomelidae > Zygogramma > Zygogramma bicolorata. The sequence goes on from JAVJAQ010003664.1 coordinate 424,862, forward strand.
AAGAAAGAAAGGGCGTGTTACACATTGATTTAATTTTATTAAACACCCTTCAAATGATATATACACTGTCAATCAAGTAATTTGAAGGAATGTTGTTTTTGCGTTATCATAATAAAATAACTTGAAACATACCTTCAGCCTACAAATACATTCAAAAATTAAAATACCCAATACTACGAGATATTATACTTTACTGTTGTTATCGAAAAGAAAATATTTTCTTGCGACTTTATTACGGCCAAAAAATTATTCGCACCCTGTTTTATAACTTTTATTTCAAGTCCCCATCTCTTAGAATAATCAAAATTTTGATGAACCGGGTTATTTGGAGTATTTTATTTTTGTCCCCGGGAATGATATATTTTCCTTTGGCTTCATTATGACCAAAAGTGCACCCTGCCTTCAACTAGTATTATAATTATATCACTATATCAAAAACCATATTACTGTGATAATACCAACAGATTTCTATGAACCTATGATAAAGAATGAATGTGGCAACGCTGCACTATATTCCACCCGAGGCATTCACCAAATCCAAAACTGTGGCTGAAAAAGTGTGGCTAACTTCACATAAATGCGGCAAACTGGTTCATTTTGGGCAAGAAACCCAGGAGACATTTTCTGTTCATAATGAAACAGGCTATCGGAAATACATTTTCAAATGGTAAATAAATAATAAGACAAAATGTTACATTGGAAATAAATTTTAGGGGTTGCGTTTTCCACCCCTCACAACCCTGAGGTAAACCAAATGAATAACTGGCTAAGTGTCTTTTTGGTAGTACAAAACGTCAGGTTAATTTCAGAATTGTAACTTTCTCAGTGCTTGTGCAAAAAATTGTTATACAAATTTTACGTACCCCCTTCAAGGGGCTGTATCTTAACAAGGGATGCTTCAATGAAGTTTCTTTATATGAAAGATCCAATTTTTTTTTCGATGAGGAATCACCTCCTCAAATGTTTGACACTTATTCAGTTACACCCTGTATATTGATAGCATAGAACAAAACATATTTTGTATGTAATATCCTGGAGACATATTTTCAAAAGGCTGCAAAATGTTCGATTCACCCCATGTATGGGGCAAAGCGAACTTTTTGGATGGGAAAAGTAAAAACAAACCAAATTATTCGAACATTCAATCGAACACATAACTGAAACACGATTTTTATTTTTATCAACAGAAACACATTAGATAAATAATATACTCAAACATAAATGCATTGAAATTGAATAATACAAGTCAGTTTGGGAAAATACAACTCAATCATAAATCCGTGTGAAAATTAATAAATTTCCAAACAAAACCACACTTTGGTAATGGAAAAGAGTCTCCAATCAAAAATCGCCACTCAAACAAACTGAACTTTTCCATACCTTAGTTTGCGTGAGCGAATAAGTTTTCCTATAATTTCATTCCCAAAATTGAAAAATGAAACAATAAAATGTATTTTCAAACTCGATTTTCGGGAGCCAACTGGAAATTTATATAAGCCTAAAGAATAACTTGATTCGAAGACCAGTTATGAATTCAAAGTGAGCATATTCATTTAATTTGTCAAACACAATATGAAATCATCTAATTCAAATTTTCGTGGAGTCAGTGATTATCATTTGTATAATACCCGTCAAAACACATCCTCGAGATGCTGTAATCAAAAAACTAGTTTTGGGCAGAAGTCTATTCTTCAAAATGGAATCTTTTACAATTCTATTCCCAAAAACTTGAAGAAAATGAAAAGCAAAATCTCATTCGAAAAACATTTGAAGAGATCGAAAAACTGAATGAAACTGGCCGATACATGATGATAATCCATATTAAACTAATAATATACAGTTTTGCCTGTGAGATTTTCACATATTATGGTTTACTAAATCGCGACAGGTGTTTCGCTATACAATAGCAGGAACTTCAAACTAATTCTAACACTTCAACAAATTGTTGAAAGTGTTAGAAAAGTTCAGTTTGCCCTAAATTTCCCTACTTCATTCGATTAGTATTTTTATAGTTCCTTCATTCTTCCGTTCTCAGCAACAGGTTTCAATAGGGTTAATAATATAGACAAAAAGAAAATGGAAGTCCGAACCAATACCACTCAACTCAGTTGAACAGTTTGACTCAGCTCAGTTTACAAAATCGAACATAGTATATTGAGGAAAAATGATGAAAATAGAAAGTTAAATGCCTAATTGTTATTTTCCATAAAAAATATGGATCGAGTGAAACCACGTAGAAACAAATAAGAATCGCTCCGAGCATGAATTATCATAAATCACCACACATTATTTTTATTGCTTTTCTGTTGTCTGGGGCCTAATTCTCTAATAGGGTGAACTCTATACTATCAAGAGACAATACGGATGTATCTTTCTATCTTGTGAGCAAATGCCATTTGAAATAGAAGAAGACATTCGACTCTCTCTCGGTGTTAGAGTTCACCGGATTTGAAAATCAGGCCACTGCCCTGGGGGGATGTTTGACCGGCAGAAACAGTACAGTACGGTGTAAATTCTTCATAAGCAAGCAATGCAAACATATATTTCAAGTGAAAGAAAATATCTCCGCCTATGGCATGTAAGACCAAAACGAACAAAGAACAACCAAAAAACATCATCAGACCTCTCATCAAAAAAGGAATTTCGAGTTGTTCATTTCATTTTGTTTAGATCAATCGGATGTCGGTGGTAGGAGTATTCTTCAAAATCAATTGGATAGGTTTGTTAACGTGATATAGACTCCTCTTAAATTATTATTTTCACTAACAGATGGTAATGCATTATAATATGAAATTAATGTAAATTTAAAATACAATTCTAGAGAGTAAGGAAATTCTTGCCACCCCAAAGCTCACATTAGAGGCCGAAGAAGCAGATTCACCTGCCGTTACAGGTGTGTAACCAGTGAGGATATCAATTAGGAACGTTTTGTATGTTCTTCTTCCCTAATGTTAAATGGAAATATATTGAGTGTATTGAACTCATTTTTATTTTCAGAAAAAGAACATCATGTTGATGACCAAGCCCTTCTCACCGAAACTGAAGGTGTGTTTCAATTCAATTTTTATTTCTGTTCTAGTGTTGATTGAAAATATATAGTGTATTGAATTTGTTCAAATTTTCAGAAAGAGAAAATCATGTCATGTTATGAAAATGTTTTTTCTGCCTTTGATGTGAGAATAAGCGTTGTGTGAAATTTGTTAATTATATTCAGAAAGAGAACAACCTCACGACAATATGTTATGCTTATGTACCCATTTGTGACCCACTAGTAATTAACCTGGGAACACATTTCCTTGAATTCCTTTGCATTTCCTGTAGGTTTATTAATTTGTTTTTTTTTTTTCATCCGAAATAAGTAATTGAATTGCTTCAATTTAATCATATACTTAACTTTTCTGATGGATCGTACACTGATTTGAAAAACATCGTCATGGTTTCAAACTTTTTTCAAATCATTTGATTCATTACAGTCATTCCTTGTACCATTGAATGGGAAAATTTGGATATTGATTCCACTTCAATCATCATTCAGCAATATGTCTAAGTTTTGAATATTCACTAGATTATTTCTTTTATTGGTAAGGCTATTAGCATATACGCATACCTTCCTTCTTTCCCACCCATGACTATTATAGTTTTCACCACGATATGAACATACATTATATTTTTATTTCACAGACGTAGAACTACCACATTCTGCTGAAGATTGTGATGATTCCTTATATATTCCAAATATATGTGATTACGCTGATAGTTCGTCAGAAAATCTACAGGAAAACTCACATACATTAGAAACCAATACTACATAAAGGTCTTCAGGTAATTCATCCACAGATTTAGACAAATCTCTCTTGATCAATGAAATTGGACACAGTGCTCCGGACGATGGCAGAATGTTCGTAAGCACCATTGAATCTGGAAAGAAGCGGGACTTTTGCATCTACTGCCAAACCGAACAAGCAAAGCTGAGCCGACATTTAATAAGGCTCACAGCAAAGGGAGCAAGGAGAGAAAAGAAATATTTTCCACTCTACGCAAAAATGGGCAATTTTTCTTTAATACAAACAACTCTGTGGATACTGGAGAACGGAAAGTGACCAAACATCCGAATGCGAAATTTGGAAAAACCGCATCCGATTTTGTTACTGGTCCGTCTTGTTGCGGAGATTACGCCAAAACAAGTCTTCGTCACCATTTTCGACGGTGCAATAAATCTGGTGAAACAAATCTTAGGAAAATTGAGGGGAAATTTCGACAAATCGTTGGACGCATTCACAAAGGAGTATTTCCAACTTTACAGAAAGATAATGTAACCAAAGAAATACGTTATGACGAATTGGTGATCCTATTTGGAAACAAATTATGTCAAAAGTATAGAGAACCCCATTTTTATGGCATGATAAGACAAAAATTCCGTCAATTAGGACGTTTTCTTTTGAGAATTAAAAAATTGGAACAAAAAATTGAAAGTTTATTTGACGTATTTTATCCGAAGAATTACGACAACACAAGTCTTGCAATACAAAACCTGGCGGGATTAAATGGATATGGTATGTACCTAGAGGCTTATTTTTGTTGAGCGTATTTCAAATTATTCATTTACATTGAAGTATTATTATTTTGCAAAGATACAGGGATGTTTGAAGATTTTTACTTTTTCAGGTAATAGTTTTAAGACTCCATCTTTGGCTACATCGTTGGGCACTTCACTCAAACAAGTGGGGTTGTTATGCATATCTGTTTGAATAAAATAGCGAAGAGAGCAGAAACAAACTTTTGCCGAAGATTTTTTGAAACTGCTATCCGAAAATTATGACGCTACTATTAACCGAACAGCGTTGGAAACTCAAACGAAGAAAAAAAAGGCAATCTAGAGTGGTATTACCTTTGAAAGAAGATATTCAAAAACTACAAAGTTATTTGAGAGATAGTTTGAGAGCGAACTATGCAATTTCAATTGGCAACTTTTGTGAGAGAGGTTGGTTGAGGTTGGCAGAAACGGCTCTCTTATCCATTCAGTTATTCAACCGACGGAGAGCGGGCGAAATCGAAAGAATATAGATGGACGATTTTTCCTCATATGAAAAAATCGACGAGAAATCTATTGGCGAAGCTTTTCATAATTTTACAGTCGATGAAAAATAAGCCGCACAAAAATATGTCAGGTTTACGATACGCGGGAAATCAAATCGCACCGTCCCCGTATTACTCCACAGAGAAGTATTGGTCTGTTTGCAGACTTTACTCCGATATAGATCAGAGGCACATGTTAGTAAACATAATCCATATTTGTTTGGAATCCCAATCATTTTGAAAGGTGACCACAAGTATCTCAATGCTTGTCGACTTATGCGTAGATTTGCAAATGAGTGCGGCGTGACACAGCCCGAAACATTACGAGGAACAGTTTTGAGGAAGCATGTGGCCACTATGTGCGCAAATTTCAATTGTCAAGAAAATTAAGTGGCAGATTTGCCGAGTTTAATGGGGCACGTCGATAAAATACACAAAGAAATATATCGTCAACCCATCCTAACGAGGGAAATTCTGCACATCTCCAAACTATTAGGAGCCGTCCGACGACGACGATTCCGATTATATCGACTCCGATGAAGATGAAGAGGACGACTCAGCATCCACAAACGTGAATACCTCTCTTGAAACTTCCACTGCACCCCAAGACGAAGACGAAAATGATGATAAAGAAACAGGTGAGTGAAAATTTTCAAGTAGAATTATTTAACATAATTTTAACACCATACAAAAATTTACCTGCATCTGCAATGATTTTGTAAATCTGTTACAGGACCAACTTATGGCAAATGCCGTAGAGTGCGGTGGACAACCGAGGAAAAAAGAATAGCCTCAGAAACTCCCAAGGACTGTCTCTCAAGCAATACCCTTCCATCGTTTCAAAGAATTAACGAAATGATTGGTGCCAATCCAGGTGTTTTCAAAAGAGGCGTTGCAACTATAAAAACGTGGGTGATGAATGAGCAATTGAGGAAACAAAAACGTAAATTCTGAGCAAAAGTTATATGTGTGCCTGTAGGCAATACTTCATCATTCCAGATGACTATCATAAAACACTATGAAAAAATTAAACTCTTTGGCATTTCCTTTCTTTCATTTGTAACTATATAATTAATTATGTTGCCTTTCACTTCTAATGAAGGACACATTTCAGTATATATTATAAGGAACAACACGAGTTTTTGTTTACCTTTTAAGAGGGGTGAAAGTACATCCACCTAGCTCTCAGCAACGCCTATGAACATGATCTCATAATGACCTATACCTAACCCTTTATCACATGATGAGTCATATATGATACATACTACAAATTCGTTTAGTACTAACTCTAAAATCAAGCCAACCCAAAGCTGCATGCAGTTTCATATTTGGGACCGATACATGAGCGAATACTAGCATAATCCCCACTACTGCTCAAGAAACAACGCCATTGTCGTGTTGTGCGCACTGTACATGTCTGATTGACGCTTCTTTGAAGGTTATGTGATTTGATGAGCAATTATAACTGAGTAAATTACGTTTTATGTTAAAAAAAAAATGTTCTTGAAAAAAATATCAGCATACTGTGCAATCATTACTCTTTCATTTGAAGGTAAGTTTTTCTTCATAATTCGCCATTTATCAGATCTGAGTGCCATTATCGATTCGATTCATATCTGGGACATTATGCATTTGAGTTCTTGGTGGTACACCATGCACTAAAACAATAACCCTTGTTTTTTCAGATGGATCCGAAACTTTTTTATGGTAATAACAGATTTGTTCGATTCGTACCCGCTGATAATGATAGTGATGATCCTGATCTGTCGGAAGACGAGGCGTCAGGTCCTATTTTAGTTCCAGATAGCAATTTCCAAGATATTGATGGAACAGATATTGATTCTGATGACAGTGACGATAATATTTCCCTGGATAAACTTGCAGAGAAGCTGAACCCGAGCATGTGGAGAACTGGCAACCTCACAAAACACCCAGATGAAATAAAATTCACAGGGATACAGAATACTCCACAAGAACTTACTGATATAGAGACACCGTACCAGTTTTTCAAATTCCTTTTCACAAACGAAATTATATCTGAAATAACTGCTCAAACAAATTTATACTGTGCTCAAAAACGTATTGATCTGCCAGCAAATACTTCAGAAAATGAAATCGAACAGTTCATCGGCTGCTGTTTGTATATGTCAATCATTCGTTTGCCTCAAGTGAGACATTATTGGTCAGCATTCCTCAAATCAAAAGATTTCTTCATTTCAATGATAATGAAGAATTCATACCTCGTGAAAGAGAGGGACATGATGCTTTGTTCAAAGTAACCCCTCTGTTGAATAACATACGAGAGAGATTGAGTTTGATTCCTATGGAAGAAAATGTTGCTGTTGATGAACAAATCATTCCTACCAAATCCAGATCGACGATAAAACAGTATAATCCAAAAAAACCACACAAGTGGGGATATAAAGTATTGGTCCTGAGTGGAATTTCTGGTTTCAGTTATGATTTTTATATTTATGCTGGCTCTCAAAGTAACTCTGTTCCTGCTGGAGCACCGGACCTTGGAACGAGCAGTAATGTTGTGGTGAAGTTTGCCGAAAAAATACCCAAGTTTGTGAACCATAAGATTTTCTTCGACAATTGGTTCACTAGTGTCCCCTTGATGGTTAATCTGACGAAAAATGGTATTCTGCCACTTGGCACTGTGCGCCTGAATCGAGTACCAGGCTGTCAAATGATGCCGGGAAAAGAGCTGAAGGCAGGTGGAAGAGAAAGTTTTCAAGAGAAAACTGCCATCAAGGATGATGTAAAAATGAGTCTTTTTTGTTGGTATGACAATAAAGTAGTATCAACTTTATCTACTTATGTAGGTTCCCAACCAACTGGTTCTAAACAAAGATTCTTCAAAAGTGAAAAATGTCACAAAATGATAGATTGTCCACAAAGTATACTGAAATACAATGAATATATGGAAGGCGTCGATTTACTGGACTCCATGCTTGGATTTTATCGGATTCATATAAGATCAAAGAAGTGGTATCTACGGATATTTTTTCACATCTTAGATCTGTGTGTTGTAAATAGCTGGCTGTTATGGAGGAGGCAAAGTGAAGTTTACATGGCATTAGCGGATTTCAAAATAGCAATTGCTGATGCTTTATGTAAATCTGGAAAGCCAGGGCTCACACGAACACGAGGGAGGCCATGTGCTGGCCTTGAAGACGCCTATGCAAAAAAAAAGAGACGTGGTCCTACATCTGAAATTCCGCAAATGGAAGTTCGGAGGGATGGACTTGACCATTTACCCGAATGGAGAGAAAACGACAGAAATCGCTATAAACTTCCTGAATGCAAATCCCAGTCATACATATACTGCACAAAATGTCAAGTAGCACTCTGTTTGAACAAAGACAGGAACTGCTTCCTCCGCTTCCATACAGAATAATATGTTTTAAGTGCATGCTGTGTCATATTTGATACGTACTGTTTTTTCTCAAAATTCTTCATTAAAATTTGAAATAGATTTTTTTCAATATTTTTTCACAAATTCGGTCATAATTTTATGCATGGAGGGTTTTTCTCACGCAAAAATAAGAAATCATGCAATAAAGGGCTAAATGTACATATTAATGTTTTTTGATTTCTAAATAAATTCCTGTTTGGAGCTTGCACTCTGATTCTAGTCAATGTCATCAAATGAGATGTGGATTCATTGAATGAATATCGTTTCTTGATGATATTCTAAATAATCCATAGATTATGAAACGTGTGAATGTCGGTCCTGGCATGAACCTCTCAGGCACTGTTCGCTTGTATGTAGCTCATTCACATAAATATGTAAAAATAACTGTCTAATTCACATTTTTTCCAAATGTTGTGATATATATATATATTGTTATGAAATCCAACCTACTCACTTTAAAAAGCAAAAATCTTTCTATCTCAGATGAAGTCAAACAGGAGGAATCTTTTGGACACCTCGTATATCATGAGTAGAAATGTTATTCACCAAATGACATGACATCTGTCACGTGATAATTAACCAACTTTAGCAATGAAATACAAGAAATTGATAACAGTTAAATGAATGAAATTAGTCCCAAACAATGCATAAAGTCATAAAGAAACTTCCAAATCAATTTCAATAGATAAAATAGAATTAAATTTTGAATTGAGAACATTCAGCAAATTTAAATATGAGAAGAAGAATTCAACTTTTTCTGATATTGAATGATGCTTACTGAAATTAAGCAAGGAATTAGAAATTTAATGGAAAAATAACACATATTGGGATATACTTGAAGAATCAAGCTTTAAAATGATATTAATTAGAAATTTGTAGATTATAGAATAGATTTAGAATTAATTTGTAAATATTTAGAATAGTTATCGAAGCAACAAGTTGCTAGGGAAACAACTCATTCAGTTGTTTATTTGTAAACAAGGACTTCGAAAATGCATTTCAAAGCATGAGCATGACAAAATTTTCAATAAATTGAAATAGAAGGAAATATGTACCTAATTATGTTCAAAACTTATCCAAAGTGTTTGTGATTGTGATATGGTTCATCACCAATGAATCCAAGACATTCGTCCCATCCAAACTTTCCCCAGAATAAATCTTCACTCCAGAGCCCGAACCAAGGCCGTTTCCATCAACATCAACACAGCAACGAAAATCACTCAGCAGGCTAGAAATTGCTTGTTGGAGTCGCCAATCACCACATCGAGGGAAACCAGCATGGTAAACACTTTCCATATATCGTTGCAACGCATATATCTATTTTCTTGTGCACATAAACTATTTCCCTGAGCTCAATGAACTCTTTTTATCCCCATTTTTCTGAAGAACATTTAACATTTTTTTTTGAATGTAAATAGTGAAAGTAAACATAAGTTAGAATGACAATTGACATTGACGCGAGTTACCATTTAGAACGTTCGGAAATGCACTAATATGTCATATTGCAGACTTACCGGCGAAGTATAACCAATGAACTTGATACAGAACCACGTTCGTAGATACGAAAAGCGTTCAAATTACCAGACATGTATATTAGAATATGAATTTTAGATTAAGGTTATTTTAATCCATATATGATAGGTTATTGTTGTTATTAATTCTGTGTTGTCACATTTCATTTCAAAATTTCTATTCATAATCAAAAAGCATGAAATTCAATTCTTGTTTCTTAAAAAAGCTGAAAGGTTCCTAACTTCTCATGAAGTACTTTGAGTCTTGGATTTCCTTCCTGATTGGAATCCACCTGAGGTAAAAAGAAATGCTATGACCAAGGTAGGTAAAGCAGAAACTTTTAGAAGAGTCTAAACTGGAAAAGAAATTTCATTTATAATTTTAAAACCCTGAGATCGATATTCATGTACAAAATTTTTTTTTGAAAAAACCCTGAGAATATTATATTATGATGTGTATTATATAAAATTACAAAATTCAATAATAAACATAATTCATTATCACACAAAATAATATAATAAATGGCTCCCAACGTTTGAGGCGTGTTCAGAAAAGGAAAATATTAAAATAAATAAAATTAAACTTGAAACTAAATGGAGACTAGGAATAGATCAAAGAAAACAGGAAAAAACCAAGAAACAGACATGGAGAACAAGGAAGACAACGCACAATCAACTGGACAGGAAACTGGAGATGCCACGACATCACAAACAAGGACCACTCCAGAATTCAATATGCAGGATTTGATGAGGTTTTTGAATGAAAAAGAAGAAAATAGAAGGGAAGAGATGCGAACAATGGAAGAGAGAAGAAGAGAAAGAGAAGAACAACTTGAAGAAAAGAGAAGTGAAGAAATTAAAAACTTAAAAATAGTAATACAAGAAGAAATAAAAAGCCAAGAAAAAAGATACATGAAGAAATCATGAATGTACAACGACAAATGAATGCAACAGTAGAAAAGTGTATGAGTGAAATGTCACAGAAGAACAAGGAAACAGAAAAGAAAATAGAGCAAGTAAATGAGAAAATCCAAGATATAAGTACCAGCATAATAAAACACCAAGATGAAAACAAGAAGGATAAAGAAAAACTGGAAAAGAAAATAGAAAAGGAAACAAAAAGGATACACGAGAAAATAAATAATCAAGAACAACTTATCAATGGACAAGTAGGGGAGATAAACGAAAGGATTATACAAACTGAAAATAGAATAAGACAAAGTAGTAATGAGGAAATAATAATAAAAACACTCCTTGCAAATGCCAATGAAAATAAGATTATATTTACAGGAAATATAAAGAAACAGCATCCTGTACCTTTCATAAAACATTTAAAAAATAAGTTATCTGACAATATTACATTTACTAGTTTTAAAACTATTATTAGGAACCAATTGCAAGAGGAAGCTTTATTATGGTTTAACAATAAGGAAACAGAATTATTAACTTTTTCAGACTTTTCAAATAAATTTCTAGCATATTTTTGGGGACCATCCCAACAAAAAATAGTAAAAGATGAATTATTAGGAGGAAAATATAATCCAAACAGGGGAACTTCATTTCATAAATATGCAATGCAAATATATAGTACTTCACAATATTTGGATTGTAAATTTTCAGAAGAATATATTGTAAGTTTAATTATCCAACACTTTGATAATAATTTGGAGGAAATAATGATGCTGTACAATTTTAAAGATATGGATAGTCTTTGTCAATTTTTAATAATACAGGAAAGGAGAAGGAATAATTATAGTACAATGATAAATAGAGTAAATAATAATACTAATGGAAATTTTAGAAGGGAAAATGAAAATAGATATGGAAATTATAGTAATCGAAATAATAATAATGTGAGATATAATTCTAATAGTTATGGAAATAGAAATGAAAATAGAAGATATTATAATAATAATGAACAAAATAATAATTATTATGGAAATAGAAATAATGGTGGTATGAGGTATAATCCAAATAATAATAATGAAAGACAAAGAACAGACAATAACAGATATAATACACAGAACAATAGGCAATATACAAACAGAAACAATACATATAGCAATGGAAATTACAACAATAGGAATATATATGAAAATAATGACAGATATAATAGAAATTCAAACAATAGAGACAGACAGAGACGTAGAAGTGAAGAAAGACCATACCAAACAAATAATAATAATTATAGACAAGAAAGAAGTAGAAGTGTAGATGGAAGGGAAAATAGAATAATAAATCATATACAAAATAGACAACAAAATGAACAAATGAGTACAGTACAAAGCCCTGTTATCGTTCCACAAGAACAAAATTTTCAATAAATAGCCTACCAAGATATACAGAACAAAATAGTTCTCAATTATATACAGTTACTTATCAACATCCTAGAGAATTTATTGATATAGAAAAAAAAGTTTTAAATTAGAATTATATAAAGGTTTGATAAAAATTCCTGGGATATTTTACAATAAACAACTGGAAATATTAATAGATACTGGTTCAGAAATATCATTAATTAATCATAAAATTATAACAGAACTAAATTTGGAAAAATATTGTTATGGAATGCCAAAAGTAGTTTTGGTAGGTGCAAATAATAAGAAATTATATGAGGTTAACAAAAGAATAAGTGGAAAAATTAAATTTAACGATACTGAATATATGATACCATTTGTTTTGATAGAAAATTTGCTTCATGGTGCAATTATAGGAACAGATGAGTTAGATAGACATGGAGTTATCATAGATTACGAACAAGGTCAAATTCAAATACAAGAGGAAACAATCAAATTTATAAGTATGATAGAGCAAAATGAGGAAACAATGGTAAATACAATAAATGATGTAAGATGTGAACAAAAACTAAGAGATATAACTGAGTATGATATAAATTGTGGAAATAATATGAAAAGAGAGGTACAAAATTTACTCAAAGAACATGTAAATCTAATAAATGAGGAAAATAGAGTAACAGAAAATTATATTCACCAAATTGAGGTCACAGGTATTCAAAATTTTAAGTCAAAAACATATCCTATCCCATATTAATATAGAAATGAGGTTAATAAAGAAATAAAGAAAATGTTAGAGCAAAATATCATAGAAAAATGCAATTCTAAATATATAAATCCTATAGTGGTCGTTCCAAAAAGTAATAATGAATTAAGACTATGCCTAGACGCTAGGAATATTAATAAGTACACAACTCCACAATATGAGGCACCACTAAACATAGAAGCAATATTTGGAAGTATTACAGGCTCTAAAATGTTCACAAAAATAGACTTAAAACATAGTTTTTGGCTAATTCCACTGCATCCAAATAGTCGAGACTATACAGCTTTTTCTATCGACGGAGTCTTGTATAGATTCAAAGTCGTACCCTATGGTTTACAAAGTTCATGTTCAGCACTCGTACGAACAATCCATGCCATTCTGGACAAGTATAATGACTTCATTCTTCATTACATTGATGACATTCTCATATATTCCAAAAATCAAGAAGACCATCTGAAACATATAAAAATATTACTAGAAGAATTAGACTTAGCAGGATTAAAAATAAATTTGGATAAATCAAAATTTTGCCAAGATGAAGTGACATTTTTGGGATATAAAATAGATTCAAAAGGAATAAGTATGGATGAAGAAAGAGTACAAGTTATTAAAGAGTATAAGAGACCAACAAATTTAAAAACATTAAGGGGATTTTTAGGAATAATTAACTATTTTAAGAAACTAATGCCAGATATTTCAGAGAAAACATTGCCATTAATATCTCTTTTGAAGAAACAAAAAAAGATGGAAATGGGGTATAGAACAAGAAAAGTCATTTAATTTAATCAAAGAAGAATTTGCTAACAATTTGAAAGTCTATCATCCAAATTATTCATTACCATTTATACTTAGAACTGTTGCAACTATAAATAAATTAGCAGGAATACTTTTACAAATTCAAGAAGGTAATGAAGTACCCATATGTTTTGTATCCAGAGTAACAAAGTCCTATGAACAACATTATAGCATAACAGAATTGGAATTTGCTAGTATAATTTTCTGTGTTTCAAAATTAAGATTTTTTTATTAGGAGCAATATTTCAAATAGAAACAGACCATATGTCATTAGTGAATGTTATGAATAATAGGTTATTGAATAATAGAATTCATAGAGGAGCACTGTTACTACAGGAATATGATTTTGAAATAAAATATATCAAGGGAAAAGATAATATCATAGCAGATGCATTAACAAGATCAGATGGAATTATTAAAAAGGATAGAAGCATACAGATAGGTATAAATATATTAAAGGAAAGGGAAGGAATGTATTCATTGTCAAAAATAATAGCTGACCAACAAAATTTAGGGAGTGATGAGGTTAAAAGGTGTAAAAAGGTAGATAATGTATGGATAAAAGTGATTAATAATCAAGAGCTATATGTTATTACAAATGACTTAGCCAAAAATATTTTAAAAGATTTGCATGAAAATAATGGACATCCAGGTATGAGAAAAATATGGTTACTTTTCAGGGAAAATTATTATAGTAGAAAAGATATCAAAATAATTAAACAAATAGATAATTCTTGTGAAATTTGTCAATAAAAATAAAAATAAAAGTAAAAATTATACCAACTCAAATATACCTAAGAATATAATAACTGGTAGAAAACTCGAATGTATTGCGATAGATATTATTAGTGAGTTGATAGTAACAGAGAGAAACAACAGACATATTTAATAGTAATAGTTGATTTGTTTACAAAATATATAAAACTGTATCCATGTACAAGGACTAACGTAAAGACTATACAAAAACATTTACAGAATTACATAAATGACATAGGAAAACCAGACAGATGTATACTTGACAATGCAACATACTTTAATAACGATACATTTAAAAACTACTGTACAAGAAAAAATATTACACTCACCTTCACAAGTATAAGACATCCAGAAGCAAACCCTACTGAACGATACATCCAAGAAGTTGTGAAATTCTTACGAATACTGACTACGAACAATCACAGTGAGTGGGACAATCATTTACCACAAGTCGAGAACTTCCTTAATCAACTGCCAAACACCGTTACAGAAAAGACTCCATACTCACTGATGACAGGACGACATCCACTGCGACATTGGCTACAAGAACAAAACGAACAATTACAAGACATACTAAACCAAGTTAAAAATAAAATAGAAAAGAGTGGAAAAAGATATTTGAAACGTGTACAGAAGAAACAAAGATATAAAATAGTATTTGAGAAAGGTCAATTAGTTTTGATTAGATCAAATAGAGTGACAAATTTAAAAGAAGGTATATGTGCAAAATTATTGCCAATATTTGAAGGACCTTATGTGATTGAAAGCCAGAATAATGTAAATAGTTATAAATTAAAGTACCTTAATGAAGATAGAATAAGGGGAATATTTAATATCAATGACATTTACTTATATAAAACAAGTGACACTAATTAAAAGTTGAAGAAGTATGAGATATGATTTTCTCCCATTGCAAGAAAAAAATCATATCTAATACTTGAGGTATTGTTATGAAATCCAACCTACTCACTTTAAAAAGCAAAAATCTTTCTATCTCAGATGAAGTCAAACAGGAGGAATCTTTTGGACACCTCGTATATCATGAGTAGAAATGTTATTCACCAAATGACATGACATCTGTCACGTGATAATTAACCAACTTTAGCAATGAAATACAAGAAATTGATAACAGTTAAATGAATGAAATTAGTCCCAAACAATGCATAAAGTCATAAAGAAACTTCCAAATCAATTTCAATAGATAAAATAGAATTAAATTTTGAATTGAGAACATTCAGCAAATTTAAATATGAGAAGGAGAATTCAACTTTTTCTGATATTGAATGATGCTTACTGAAATTAAGCAAGGAATTAGAAATTTAATGGAAAAATAACACATATTGGGATATACTTGAAGAATCAAGCTTTGAAATGATATTAATTAGAAATTTGTAGATTATAGAATAGATTTAGAATTAATTTGTAAATATTTAGAATAGTTATCGAAGCAACAAGTTGCTAGGGAAACAACTCATTCAGTTGTTTATTTGTAAACAAGGACTTCGAAAATGCATTTCAAAGCATGAGCATGACAAAATTTTTATTAAATTAAAATAGAAGGAAATATGTACCTAATTATGTTCAAAACTTATCCAAAGTGGTTGTGATTGTGATATGGTTCATCACCAATGAATCCAAGACATTCGTCCCATCCAAACTTTCCCCAGAAGAAATCTTCACTCCAGAGCCCGAACCAAGGCCGTTTCCATCAACATCAACACAGCAACGAAAATCACTCAGCAGGCTAGAAATTGCTTGTTGGAGTCGCCAATCACCACATCGAGGGAAACCAGCATGGTAAACACTTTCCATATATCGTTGCAACGCATATATCTATTTTCTTGTGCACATAAACTATTTCCCTGAGCTCAATGAACTCTTTTTATCCCCATTTTTCTGAAGAACATTTAACATTTTTTTTTGAATGTAAATAGTGAAAGTAAACATAAGTTAGAATGACAATTGACATTGACGCGAGTTACCATTTAGAACGTTCGGAAATGCACTAATATGTCATTTTGCAGACTTACCGGCGAAGTATAACCAATGAACTTGATACAGAACCACGTTCGTAGATACGAAAAGCGTTCAAATTACCAGACATGTATATTAGAATATGAATTTTAGATTAAGGTTATTTTAATCCATATATGATAGGTTATTGTTGTTATTAATTCTTTGTTGTCACATTTCATTTCAAAATTTCTATTCATAATTAAAAAGTGTGAAATTCAATTCTTGTTTCTTGAAAAAGCTGAAAGGTTCCTAACTTCTCATGAAGTACTTTGAGTCTTGGATTTCCTTCCTGATTGGAATCCACCTGAGGTAAAAATAAATGCTATGACCAAGGTAGGTAAAGCAGAAACTTTTAGAAGAGTCTAAACTTGAAAAGAAATTTCATTTATAATTTTAAAACCCTGAGATCGATATTCATATACAATTTTTTTTTTAAAAAAAAACCTGAGAATATTATATTATGATGTGTATTATATAAAATTACAAAATTCAATAATAAACATAATTCATTATCACACAAAATAATATATATATATATATATATATATATATATATATATATATATATATCAAGTTTTTACTGGATAATACATGTTGAATCACCATTTCAAAACCAAAAAACGGTATCTCAGTATTCTTGAAAGATAGATTCCATTTCAACCCAAGTTAGAATACATATACATGTTGTTACTTAATTTTGTCAAGAACGAGTACCTAGTATACATTTACAACATTTACATCATACAAAAAATATGCATTGAATGTGAACGAACTTATGGGAGATAAATGATGGTTGTTATCACGTAATATGCTGCAAATAGAAAATATTACTTTAATTTTTCGAGTAGAAATTGATAACGTGTCCTCATAATGACCTATTCCCAAATATACATATTCATGTGCATTTGAGATCGAAATAAATTAACTGGAACTTGCACTCTAATACCAATTCATTCAGTTAGTTGACATGTTGCCTGTACACTTTTTTCGAAGATTCCGAAAGTCACCAAATAATGTTGATCCTTACAAAAACCTAATGCGATTTATTGTTGTGAACCTAGCAAAATCGTGTTGAGACAAACACGTGCATACTCTAGAAACTATGTATTGATTCGAGGTGTACATGCCCACCAGATGCCGTGACAGATGTAGTGATTGTTTCCATTATCATTTTAATATTCTACATTTACAGGTATTTTGTCAAATTGTCTGGTGGTTCATTTAGCAGGCATTCTAAGTTGCCTGAATGGAAAGAGTAGACCCATAGTAGGGTGATGAGCCGATCATGTTGTGTCAGGAGGACGTTTTGAACACCAGAAATATATTAGAAGTCTTTTTTATAGCCACTGGAGAATAATACATTCATTGTTTTCCCCAGTTTCAGCTTATAGCAATGAAAAATAGATGTCGTCCACTCCGTGAACACGTCGAATAATTTGTGAGAGAACAAGGACAAGAACACTCGACATATATAAGTGTTTCTATCAGCCGATAGATGGCGGTACGTTCATAAATTGAATTTTTTGATACATTTCTAACAGTTATTACTTCAGAAAAATAGTTTTGCAGCAGAAATAGTGACTCGTACCGAAAATACCATTTCCCATACTTATTGTCAACTACACATTTAGGTTTTTTCAAAGATCCAAATCAATTACTGTTTAGGTGAAGATTCCTTTCTAGTCAATTTCATCGACCAAGATGTGGATTCACTGAATGAATATAATTTTTTGACAATTCAGATATTATAGGCATATTCCCATAATCACCGATACATAACGGAGCTCATTCAGATAAAAATGTAAAAATAATTGTGTTATTCATAATTTTCTTCGAAAGTTGTAATGTACATCAAGTTTCTACTGCACAATACATGTTATATCGCAATTTCAAAACCAAAAAACGTCATGTTTAGTTATTCTTGTTTTCATATCATCCCAAGTTTCCATGCATATAAATTTTGATTTCTAATTTTGTCGAGAACAGTCATAAATGTGAATTCAGTTATAAGTGTCATAAATTTTATAACGAAATAATGAAAAAATAGTGAATGAAAAAAATCTTGATGACTACTAAAATAAAAAAGTATTGTTTGATGATACAGTTGATATGATTATGTATCAGAAAATATGTCCATTCAGCTTTATGTAAGATCAGAATTTAGTGAAGAAATGTGAAATCATATTCAAGATATGTAATGAAATATCACATCATTAATGAAATACAATAACGTGATTGTTTCTCAAACCACTCTAGAAAATATTCAATCCTTCAATTTTTTCTCAGTTTGATACAACACATGAAATTTTTTTTTGTGGTTACTTTCACAAAATTAACGGTTATTCATCTTGAACTGATAATTGAATGATTTATCACTAGAGTGAAAATAGCTTAATTCCTTGTGAACATTTTTACTGTCAAAGCGTAGAAAGGTTTTGTACTATTTTTTGGCAACATTGGTCTCCACCCGACTAGTGTAACTGATAGTTTTGTGTCTCCTCTCATTTTCCCAGCGGGAATATGGAAAATCTGAAAAGTAACCTTCTGCAGATAAGGAACGTTAAATGGTGACTTGAAATAATTTGAATTCATTTCAATCATTCCACTTCATTACAACAATATGTCCGGAAGATCTATTAAGTTACATTTTCCACATGTTTCCATTGAATCTCTGTAAACTCTTTTAGTAACGACTGAATTAACATAAATTCAGCTTCATTCTTTTTTTTCTGTCGATACTCAAAGAACTCGTACAGATATTCATAATGTTTTTCGTTGCGATACAGTTAAAATCAGTGGACTGTTAAAAGGGCATCTGAAATATGATGAGGATATTGAGCATGTTGCAAGAAAATTTACTCAAAGTGATTTAAGTATAAAATTATCTATTTTCAACAGTAAAAATCTGAAGAACAGTATTTTTTAACGAAATCAGAGAAAAACCGACGGTTTTTTTTTATTTCGTACGTCGAAACAGTGACAAAATTGAGGTTAGAGATGTACCAGAAGAGAATGTGTCAGCAGTTAGTCAAAATGAAACTTTTTGTCATACTTCACCTGAAAATATATTGCATTACACACCTGATAATTCCAAAGGAAACTGTTCGTCTCCTAAACCACTGAACACGAACATTTCATTTCAATCAAGTAACGAATCTTATTCTGTTTCTCGTCTATGTGAAACTTCATTAGATATTTCTTTTGGAAAGAAAAAAAAAATTAGTTCTGATTTCTGTGAAGTATCTTCCCTATTGAAAATATTTGCAGAAAAGTTAAATAAAACTCATGAAAAAATGGCAAAAGGATCTGAAAATGTTGAAGAATATTGTTTTCAACCCAGACAGAATTTTCTGTAATATGTAAAAAAAAATTAATTCAGGGAAAATATCCATAAGTCATCAATAAAAATATTGCTTCAGTTGATAACACTTGTTGATTGTATTTTAAACATAACCGGTATTTAAAAAAAACTGATTCATCCAAAATATTCAAATTGTGCACATAATTGCATTTTATATATCAAAAACGTTTCAAAAATGAAAAATTCAACACCTAAGGTTGAAATATTCTGTTCGGGTAGAGAACTCAACCATTAAAAAAATAAATTGTAAATTGTATTTCAAACATAACCGGTATTTGAAAAAAAACTGATTTATCCAAAATATATGATTATTGTGCACATAATTTCTGTAAAAATGAATTTTATATATCAAAAACATTTCAAAAATGAACAATTCAATAGATAGAGTTGAAATATTCTGTTCAGATAGAGAATCCAACCATTTAAAAAATGTCTCAACTCAAGAGGAATCAACCGAATAAGAAAGAGAGTTGTTGAATGCTAAGGCTTTGGAACAGCGTCAAAGTGATGTATTAAGTTTAAATCATGAATCCTTGGAGAAATGTAACTCGGATGAAGTCAAATCAGATGCTGTTCATAGAGAAGCCCATTGTGAAGCCTTTGTCAAAAATGATAGGCATGATAATGATCTCATTGACATGATTGAAATGAGATCACCCCAATTATGTTCACTTTACAGAAATTTCGTTACATATTTTCATGTATAGTACTGAACAATTAGCTTTGCTTTCTCTTCGTGAAATTACAGTTCTGTTTCCTGATGCTACTGGAAGCATAGTACGTCGTCCTGATAACGGTGGTAAAATAGTATATTATGCAAAGATCATGTGATGATGGTTATCAATACGCCAGCATTTACCAGGATACGAAACGAGCCGAAGGTGTGTTTCGTATGCTTGATGCGAGTGTATTGATAACCATTACATGAGAGTTGCATACGCTATTTTATCTGCACCCGATAAATAGTGAAGAACTATAAATATTATATTTATTTGTATTGCACATAATAATTGTAATCAACTTATAAGGAAAAATGAAGAAAAAATACCTCAGGCTGGATTCGAACCCATGTCACCTCCAACGCGCCTGATTGTTTCTGGCGCCTTAGACCGCTCGGCTACGAGGACGCAATACATTTGTAGGAAAACTAAGGGATATTCTATGCAATTGTCAAATGAAACATCATGTGTAGAAGAGCCGAAAGTAATCCTTCTACATCGCTGGTATCAGACATTTTGATATGATTATCGAAGATTCGCTATATTCTTCAAAAATTCAATGCCTATACCGATTTTGACTTGACAAACGTCAAATGCAGAGCATACACATCATGCTTGATTGAAAAATAATGGGTTCCTATTGGTTGAAAATCTGTATCGTAATGAAAAATCTGTATCGTAATGGATTTCATAATAAAACAGGTTGTGGGCATAAAAGTGTATTATTAGAGTACGGGTGTGATGTTGTGGGTCGTGATGTTGATATCATTCAAAAAAAACATAAGGTACGAAAACATATGAAAAAAGTCATAGCCTCTGCATATAATATCAATGATTGAGGCATTTTTTGTGCCTGGTTCAAACATTTCTATATCCTGACCGATTTTAATACAAAGAGTTGTATACTCAAAAAAGCCTTCCAAAGATTTATGAAAAAATCTTGTTTGAATGCTTTAAGTGACAGTGATGTTGAGCTTGTTGATTTTTTGATTGATGATGAAATGAAAAATTTCGAAGACACTCTGTTCTACCAATATTCAAAACAATTTGTAATCGAAATCTCTTTCAATTATGATTTGAATCTTTTTGATCATATTTTCGGAACCTACATTCCGTTTCCCTTCTTTGGAGTAATGCTCCAGTTGAAAGATGGTTCGGTATTGTGAAAAATACTGTGAGGGACTCATGAGGCAAAAATGTAGTAGATTGTTCTAAGTTGTTCTGAAATTGTTCGTTTCTGTTCACCAGCTGACGAACGTCAATCCTCAGAAGTCGAAATTTGTGCGAGCAATGGATCAACGAGGCCTTACCTTTTAACGTACGATTACCCAGCACGGTGGCCCGGCGGGGAATCGAACCCCGGTCTTCCGCTTGAATCGCGAATGTGATAACCACTACACTACCGAGAACCACAGAGAATTTGAAAAATATATGTTGTTTACTTTCAAAGAATGTCACTTTCGTATTCCCAAAACAACATGTTGTAAAACTCAAATTGAAGACTTCGATAAGGGACTTGATTCCCAAAAATTCTAACAAAGAAAAGAGAAATTGCTTCGAAATTACTTTCGCGGAGTATCACTCAAACAAGCACTCAAGAGTTCTCTATCACAACAGTTACGAAATATCAATTCGGATGTATGCATGTATTCTAAAAGGGAAAGTTGGAATTCCAGGCTGATTGGATACAATGTGACGGTCGGGTTCATATAGTATGTATCGAAGACTTTCAGACATCTTTGAATTTTTGCACCAAAATTCACGTAGATACGCCATCAAACATAAAAAATTGAAACATGTACCAGGGATCAGAAACTCTCTGAATTATTGTGGTTTAAGGAAAGGAATATTCGAGTAACTGCATCTAATTTTGGAAATATTTGTCTAAGTAAAAGTGATGCTATCCTAATCAATATATTCAAGAGCATTGCGAATCCAATAAATATTGAATCTAATTTAACAATCAGACATGGCATTCAATTTGAAAAGAAAGCTTTTGTGAATATGAAGAATTAACGAGCAATAAATACAAAATTCTGGTTTATAAATTCATGAATAATATGCAATCAATTGCTTGATCTCCAGATGGGTTAATAGGTAATGGCTTGATTGAGGTTAAATGTCCTTATTCATGTAGAAAGTTGAATCCCGATGAAGCATGCTTTCTTGGTAAAATAACTTTTTGTGATGAACGTTTTGAAGTTTTTTTGAGAAATCATAAATGTTAATATCAGATTCAAGGGCTTCTTCAGATAACTGACGGGTGTTGGTGTGATTCCGTACTTTGGACATTTGAGGGGATTGAAGTAGAACGAATATATAGAAGTAAACTGTTTCGGAGTAATATGTTTCTCAAATTTAGCAGATTTTTTTTTATCATGCTTTCGGCACTTTCAGGGGCAGTAGTCACACCTAGATTCATCAAATGGATACCTGTAAATTAATAAAAAATATTTTCAAATGGACTAGTTTCTGCTTCAGAATATAATGAAAGCATTGGAAGAAATTACTATATTCCGTATTTTCCCAGTTTCAGTTCAGATTTTGAAATATTATCTGGGAAAGCTTGGCTGACAAATTTTATTGTAGACATTTGCCTAAACATATTAATGATCCTGAAAAATTATTTCAAATTGTAACCTGTTTGCTGGCTACCAGAATATTCTTGTTGGCCAATGGAGAGAAACATCATTCAATTATCGAATTCCAAATTGAAAAAAATCTTATAGTATTTTCAATTATTCAAAATTATTCAGATCACTCAGATAATTCAAGTTCGCATTATTTTTGTTTAGTGCTTGTGGATATTGAAAATATAAAATTCATTTTCTTGAACCCCAACGAAAAAACTGAATTGGAAATTCTCAAATGATTGAATTCCATTTTGAATTTTGCCCTTCAAATCAACCGAAGGCACAGACACTCGACATTCAATCAAATCCACACAAAAAATGATCCCAGCTAACGTAATGTGAAAATCACAAATTTTAGTAATCAACAAGTGGTCAACTTTATCGAATCACCTTCGGAGTTAGAGTGTCATAGGCAAATTGGAATGAGAGATATGAACATATACATATTTACGTATCAACTCATTAACGATATTTCCATGGTGTACTACTTATGAAAAGGCTTTATACATTCGCCACCTAGTTTCCAAAATACAAACAATAACTCGGATCGAGAATATTAAGCGATTGCTCCAAATAGTTTTCTATGATGCAAGGTGAGAGATTCCATTTTAACCACCCTTCGAATTTGCCATATTCTGATTTATCGATATTTCGTGTTTCAGATTTGACAATATATTGTTGCAGTTATTCAATATCAGAGGCATACGGAAATAATTTTATATACAGGAGATACGAACGGAAATATGAATGGTAAGTAGATCTATGAGTGATCAATAAACTACACATCCTGCTTTCTCTATCCCTGACAAGAAGTACCAATACACCTCTACGTTGTTCTTACTTGGCAACGTTAACTTTCAATGTAGAGAGTCATTCCATGGAAAGTTTACGGCAGAGTAGGGGGCATTGAAACCTTTCGAAATAAATATGTCAAAAAATATGATATTATGTTTTTCACTCTCCCTGATGGCACTGCAAATCGGTTTAATGTTGTATATATTATCTTTGAATCATTTACTACTTCTCAGTTAAAAATTTATCAACGATCATTCACTAGTGAATGAGATATAGAAAAAAATATGTCAAAAAATTCCGTTTTTATTTTTTTCACCCTCTCCGAAGGCACTGCAAATTGATTTGATCTAGGTACATGTTATCTATGAATGATTCGCTACATTTCAGTGAGAACATACTCAGGAATCATCCAATTATTGACTGGGATGTAAGCGAAATATGTCAGAAAAATCAGTTTTTGATCTAGTTAGTTAGATCTAATTCATTTGATCTAGTGTATGTTATCTATGAATAATCTGATACTTTTAAATGAAAAATTCATCAACAACATTCCACTATTGTCTGAGATATAAGCAGAAATATTTCGAAAAAAATCAGGTTTCATTTTTTCTACCCTCTCCGATGGCACTGCAAATCGATTTGATCTAGTACATTTCATCTATGAATAATTTGCTAATTTGGCTAGATTGTAGTGATGTGTGAAAAGGCGTAAAAAACGTTCACTATTTGAATTCTCACTAAATCCTATTGAAAGTAGCAATTCAATACTACTTATGTATCCAGTTCGGAAAAACTGGAATATGTGCAAAAAGTGCAATTCCTTCGGTATGAGATCTAACAAACAAGCGTGAATTACACAAAATGGAATTTCAAAAGGATGAAAACTAGTAATATATCCATTCAATGAATATTATTTTTTTCCCAGATCATAGCCGAATAACTATTGATATATAAATTTAGAGTATACCCATTTATTTGAGCAAACATTTTTCGAAATCTACTAAAAACATATCATTCTGGAAATATTGGACAAAAGCGGCAATACAAGTGAGAGACACATTCTTGTCAAAGATGTATATGACATTCTGCCGATGACTCTTTCAACTTGGCTGATAGCATTGTGCCTCCGAATAAGCAACGATTCCCCCAATTCACAAAATCCCAACACATGTGTTGAGACTGTGACCTGGAGAAACGCGTACATGGGCCACATTGCATTGTATTCTCGAACTGTCCCGTCATTCTGAAGTAATCAATCCAAATTTTTTGTAAATATATTTATTTGCCGATGTAACATCGAATTAAATAACCCCACCTCTTCTCTGTGGTAATTTGCAGCATCTTTAAATTTTTTTTATTATCCTTAAATGGGTCCAGCTAGTGAGGATTCACGCCGACCTGCAAAAATTTTGTGTTTTTTCTAAATTTTTTTTATCTTTGCTTTGCTTCTGGTTACAGTTTTTGTTGATGAAAATATGCCATGGTGGTTTGAACGTTATATAAAACAAGTCCGTCGCACAGTCTGAGGTACTGCACCTTTCCCTGTTGTAATTCGAAAAATATCAATTGTAATTCAAATTCAATCAAATATAGATAACAAACATCACTTAGGGCATTGCGACTATTTTACAGGTCTGCAATATGTTTTTCGATGTGCCAGCCAGGTTCCATGTAATTCTCGGATACTTTCGACATATATTCATCGATGAAAACCCCTAACTAAAACGAAGATGCTAACATCACTGAAGCGAAATATTGAATCATTTCATTTATTTTCATGTTCATATTAATCATTCCTTTGATTCGTTTCTTTGAAATTCATTTCGCGTTTGAAGCGCCCTCCTTCCGTGGAGCTCTGAATTATTTTCGTTTCGGGGGTAATATAATATCCGCCAATGGTGATTTTCGTTCCACTAGCGAAAGCAGCGATTGTTCGATCTGCCGCTGGCTGGATGGCGATAGTGTGTACAGTTCATTTCGAAATAACTTGCAGAACAATTTCTGTTCATTGATTCAAAACAGCCGTGTGAAAAAACGTAAACGGTTGTTTGAGAAAATTCTTTCTGAACCGTTGTTGGAAAGATTGGTTCGTTTCATTGATTGATTATTCCTGGGTGAAATTTCAGGATATCAGGGGAGATTTAGTGAATCCTTACCAGAACCTTGTTGCCTGATCTAGATGAGAAAGTAAATGTGTTCTTAGGAAATACTTATATTTCATTTTTGTCGCCATGACAATAGTGTTGTCGTTTGGAATCTCCTGGTATTTTATTCAAATTGACTCCAGATGATCAATATGATATGCAAAAGAGAAGTTTGGCAAATATAGGTGATCCATATCTCATAAATGAGTATATTATTATTGTGCATGTTTGATTGATCTTACTATATTTTATATTCACCATGTGTAGTTATGATAGTAGGCAACGCCTGCCATGTTTGGTACTTATTGTCATGTTGTGAATCAATTAATAAAGATATATTGCTCCTAAGATGCCTGAAAACCCTGGTTCATCTTGGTATAACATGGCAACCGCTATGGATGTTGAACAAGAATTACAGCGACTGAAAAAAGTCGATTTGATTCGAATTATAATCAACAAAGAAATCCCAAGTGACATCAATCTTAGTGAAAGTGCCTTAAGTTTCATCACCGATAAGATTAACTTTGGATTTCTTCCTCCTGTTACTGATATCTCCCAAAATGCAGACAGTGATAACATTAAGGTTATGACACTGAGATGTGACTTGAAAGTTGCATTAGTTGAAGTGGAAGCATCTAAAATGCTTATACGTGAGTTAGAGAGATCAGTGAATAACCAACAACGCCTAATT
Organism: Zygogramma bicolorata; assembly: GCA_032362365.1. Lineage (NCBI taxonomy): Eukaryota > Metazoa > Arthropoda > Insecta > Coleoptera > Chrysomelidae > Zygogramma > Zygogramma bicolorata. Next base: position 451,840 of record JAVJAQ010003664.1, read on the forward strand.
GAGCTATTAGATGGAAAAGCTGCCCATGTTCGCAATATTAATAACGACCGCGCAGTTGCAACCTCCTCTGAAAAATCTCAGATTCCTAGTGTTGCACAAAAACTCAACAAAAACGAAACTGTATCTAAGCTGGATGTCATAAAAAAGATATCATCTGTTTGTGAACCCGTCACGAGAGAATTAAGCAATAAATCCAACATTGATCCTAAAAAAGTGAGTACCGCTATTCTTCAAGCGAAGACACAGTCCACTCTCGACTCGGTCATAAACTTGACCAACGACACGACTAACCGTCGCAAATCTAATGAAGATAATCAGGAAGAATGGAAAACCGTCTTCCCAAAACGAAAATCCAAACAACATCGAAACCTTCTCATCGGAGAAAACTCTGAGAAGATAAAAGGTGTTCCTAAGTTTGTATATTTACACGTGTGCAGAGTGGATCCAGAGACCACATCAGAGGAAATGTCAGGGCAGCTGACTTTCTCGGGGTCACGTGCGAGACAATTAACTCTAAACATCCTACCATCTATTCATCTTTCAAGGTTGATATATATGAGAAAAATTTCAAGATGGCTATTAAGGTGGCTATATACTGGTGTTTTCACTCCATATAAAAGATTGTCAGCAAATCAGACGACCGATATGTGCAACCCTCCAAAATTTCAAAATGCAAATGTGAATATATATTAAAATAATGGAAGTTATCACTTAGGTGCTGATAGGCTGCTCAGTTTGATACGGTGAGGGTGTGAGTAAGGTTCAACAAATGATTGGTAACAGTCGAAGGCAGATTACATTTGACTATTACCAATATCTCATAGTTGACTTGACTGGCTCAGAAAGTGGGCGCCAGGTAGCAATGAAATTATGAAAATTAGGAGAATTAAAAATTCAAAGAATTTACTACCAAAAAATTTGTCTAGCTTGGGTGAGGAAACAGAACAAATAATCAGCAAAGATTAACAACTTTAATTATAAAAAGAAAAAAAAACAATCGTAAGCTGAAGGCTAATAAATGAACAAAAGCTGAAGGCTAATAACTGAACAAAAGCTGAAGGCTAATAAATGAAAGCTGAAGGCTATGAAAATTCAGAATATTTACAAATTTTTTTCTAAATCTGATTCAACCGAACATGGTCCTGGCTGGTTGATACCTGGGTGGTTGGTTTATACGAAGCTGGTCCTTACAGAGCGCTGTTGAGCTTGAATTTGATGAGCTCGTTGATAAAAGTCACTTGGAGTCGTTCCTGGCTTGACAACGATGATGACCAATAGCTACTAACTGGTCTCTACGAAGCAGGACGATTGCTTGTGCTTATCAACTAAGCCTCTTTGATCTTCTCAGGACAACGGGATACTTTTGTTGTTACCAATCCTCGACCCAGTATTGGATTTCCTCAATGGCATGCGAAGCAAACGGAATGAATCAGAATAGATATATACACAATATTTTCAGGGAACGAAGGATATCCTTAGAACCTTAGGGTATATTCTGAACCTTAATGAGCACGATTTTACTTTTAAAACCAAGTAAAGGTTGATAGAAATTTAATAATAAAAAAAGTTATGCCAGAGAATGTATATTCTCAAGAAAAATAGTGATGAACCAAGAGAAACCAGTATTCTCAAGAAAAAAATTATTTTCAATACTACTGCAAATGATTGACTGATAATAAATCAATTCTCCATTGAAAATCTATCCAATATCAATATCAAACTATTGTGAAGTTTAAGAAAAAATTAATCGATCTCTGAGAAATTGTCAAAAATTCGTATAGACGCTAGAGATGCAAATTTTATCACGTAAGCTCTCAAACCTTCTGACAGAAAGGTATGTGATACTAAGATGTTAATAAGATTAAAGATATAAGATAGGTATTAGCTATATATGCCAGATATTAATGAATTCAAAGAAAGATAGGTTTAGGTGGACAACTCCTAAACAAGTTAATGTCAGATACTAATGAATTCAGAGAAAGGTACTTTTACATTCAATACGAGCTGTAGTTGCAGGTATGGCAAGAAAGAGAAATTACCTGGTAGACCCTCAGATATAAATTGCACAGGCTAGTGATTGAATATTTAATAAAAAAATAATTGTAGAGTCCATGAGGTCGAACGCTGCACAGCAGAGTGAGACAGAGAACAAATTCTCTCAGATTCGCATTTATTTCCCAAAAAGAAATTATAGATCATAATATATAAAAAATAAATGCTCACCTGAGGAATTCCTCTGATAGTTCCTTCTCCGGCTGTGGCTAGCAGTCAACTCCGGTTTCCTCTACAAGTTCTTGGTAATGATTATTGAGATAGAAATGGGCAGGATACTCTCAGTCAGTCACAGGTCACAGGAATAATATTTATTTGATTGCTGGAAAAGGTATAGAGAGTAGACACTGTTTAAACAGATGAAAAGGCAAAATTTCGTGTTCGCACGATATCGATTATCAAGTTCCTGTCCCCGAAGGAAATTTAAAAATGAGATGAAATAAGATGGCTTGTTATTAAATTTGAAAAGAACCAATATTTTACTTATTACCAAAAATATGTTCCTCAATATTCGAACGGACAGATCCCGAATCTGGAATCTACTCTGAAATCCAATTCTATGCGAAGATTATTTAAATAAATGGAAATATAAGGTTTTAACCTCAATCACCTGTTGCCTCAAAAAAATTAACCATGCAATTCGGTACACTGCAAATTACAAGGTATCATTTAAATAATTAGCAAGATATTCAATCCACTTTTCCTGTTCAATTCAAATAATAATGAGAGATAAATAGGTCTTTTTACCAGATAATAACTGCTTCCAACCCAATCCAAAAACCTGTCAACTCGTCGAAAGATCGAATGCAAAAGGGCCGCTAATCTTCCCGATCGCCTCGAAAATCAAAGCAAATCATTCGTATCTCATATTCGCGCAAGCGATCTACACTCGAGGTCGGAATAGGAAGTGACTATTGTTCCGGCATTGCCTCGATACAGAATTTTAAAAACTTGAACAATGGAACGGAATTTCCGTTACACACCACCTCTTCCCGGTGAAAAAATTTGAAAACTCTAGGAGTTTAGGAGTGGATAAATGAATAATTGCATTTGTAGTACCATACGAAAAATTTTCAATCTATAAAACAGTCAACATAACTTTGTTAAACTGGTGCCTGTGAGTTGTTGCAGGCTTTCTGTCCCTGAAGCGGAAGCTGAGAGTGATCATCCAACACCGAACTCAGATCAGATGATCTTTTCGCTGCTAGATGAAAATGCTGCGCCATCGAAACATCTGATACCACTCGTCCCCGAGTTCAATGTTGAAGCACCACCCCAACCACAACAACATTAACAGAAACCCCACAAGAATTCACGTGTGGAAACAAAAAAGGAAATGAAGTTAAGATAAAAAAGTATATAAGACAGAGATAGCCAATTGTCCACTTCAATTGGGGTAAGATGTAGCTCTACCAAGCTGAAAGTGGCTAAACCACAAAGCCCATACAAAAAAATTCGGAGATCCTCCTGAGTCTGATGCAGCGAACAAGTCCTCAGTCGCGACGAATCCATGGAGCTCAGGATCCCCCAGTAGTGCCGCACGACCGCTCTTAGGCGAGCTTCACACGCTGACCGGCCTAGGCCTCCACGCTAGCGCACACGACACCCCCCAAGTTCACCCTTCCATGGATTCTGCTCGACAAGTCAAGCTGCCGGACTGAACTATGCTCGCGCCCATCACACCAGGTCTCCTACAGACAAAAAAATGGGGAAGGCATTGAAATGCATGACACCAAACCGCCTTAAGTCTTGGTACCTTAGCAGACACAACATTCAATACAAATGAATGGGAGGTTAAAAACCCAGATAGAAACCACCTCCAAGTTTGCTATCTAACTCACTCACACCTGATCCTTGTGGAGTGGACCCAACCCATCGAATCGATCCCGCTATCAAAATTCCAACCAAGACTACTAAGACATCGAATATGGTGACTACGTTGGCAAAACCAAACTCCCAACAGCGGGGAAGGTTTGCGTTATGACCACATCGATACCCCAGATGAATTAGCATGGAACCTCAACAGCCAAAACGACTCGCCAAGCCGAACCCACCACAAGATCGTCCAGCATCAAGGGAGCTGCCATCCCATAATCAACAAAACAATTAACCCCAAAAATACCCTAGAGAAAGAAGATAGGAAGTGAAGATAGAGATGAAAGATAAGGAAGAGATAAAGATGCAAGAAAGATAAAGATAAGAAATGTTCAGATATAATAAAATATCAAGAGGACTCAACTTGACTGGTTTGCTTGAGAAAAACAGTTATTTTCAACCATCTACAGAAATCAATTCATCAAGATATAAGATAAATGCTACATAATTTTGGAAAAGTCATCGAACACAGAATAGACAAAACTGACAACCGTAACTGTAATGCTAGATTCAATGAAAATGGAGATCTGATTTTTGAACAACATATTTTCCCAAAGGAGATATCAAAAGACATAAAGTTCAAAAACATTCCTCCACTTACCAAATGCACAACCGAACGGGTTGTCAATTTTCCATTGCCTACAACTGTTAACTATCAGAAAAATGTAACAAAATTCCACAGTGAGATAGATACTAACGGTATGAACTTATAAAACACAGTCAGTCGATTTTCTCTCTCAATAAAAAAAGGTAAATGATCACCATTGACTCTACCAAAGTACATTCAGAATGAAAGCACGAGTGCCACTATCTCGCAGGTAGCGGAACTGAAAATTCCTAGATACGACCACCACTGGTCAAAACATGCCACCTAGGCACAAAGATATGGAATATCAGATCCAAGAAAGATAAAGTGTGAGATAGCTACTGCATGACTAACATCATCTGAATATTCTGAGGCAATCTTCAATGGCAAATAAATTACTAGATGTTATGTAATATCAAAAGTGGCCAGTCGTAGGACTCTTACCTACCATCTGGTGTATGCTATGGTGGCAGAATTCTAAGGCCCCTGTCCACAGAGCCAAAATAAAAAGATACAGAAAATTGTTGGATGTTTTTCTGAAATTGACCAGTCGTCAAGAAATAAATGACATCAGATAACCACATAGTACAGTAACAAGTATCAAGGTATAAAAACAAAAATTTTGTCCAAAGTCATCGACCTTTCCTAGACTCCATCAAGGAAATCACGTTAAGATAGTATCAATGAAAACAGCATTTCACTGATGAAAAAGGTAATATCAATGGAACCAGTATTCCACTGAACCATTATTAGACCGTTACGGTATAGAAGTCCAGTACTTCACAATAAAGATAAATAACTGTCCAATAACAAGATAAGAGATAATGAGAGAAGATAAAAATATTGAGATGAATCTTAACCAAAAATGTCGAAAGATTTACTTACTGAGTTTTTCCAAAGAAAGAAATCAAGAAACTTGAACGAAAAAATTACAGAATAGTATTCATCATTTCAAAAGTAGTTGAAGAATTATTTTCTGAAATTTCAAAGGTTCCATAAGGAATTATCAACGATAAATAAATTCAAGAAATATAATTATAATCAACAGTTACTTTCTACCTCAACATTAATGATTCTCTCAAATGTATGACCTTGACAAAATAAGATATGTAAAATAAGTTAATTGAACTTGAAATGAATAAGATAAGTTACTGTACACGTTAGGCAATGAGGTAAACATAACAAAGTACATCGATATAAATTCTCTACCTGAAGATGTCATTATTTCTGTAAGTGGCCAGTTTCAAGACTTTTACTTGACATCTGGTTATGCCATGGTGGAGTTATTCTTAGGCCCCCTCCACAGAGCCCAAAATAAAAAGATAGAGAGATATATGTCAGATAGGTAAGATAATTATAAGATAAGATAGAGTAGAGAAGAAACAGATAATCAGTTATCTGACCCATCAGAATCAGCACTGAAATATTCTTCCTCCGTTAAATCTGAATCGTTATCAATAAAAGCAGGTTTTAGGTCCTTTACATGCCAACGACCTAGGTTTTTACCATCCATGTCTTTAAGTTCATATACTAGGTTCGATATAACTTTAGAAACGATACAAGGTATGAACTTAGGAGCCAGTTTAGCAGAATAATTATCCGGAGCTGAAGATAGAGTTACATTTTTCTTCCAAAGCCTGTCACCGACATGAAATTTAAGTTCTCGTTTTCTCAAGTTGTACTGACGAGCATTCTTAAGATAGGCTTGATGTAATTTCTTACGAACATCAACAAACAGTTTCGGAAGTTCTTGGACATCATCAATACGCTGAGATTTATCAGAAACGGTAGGAATGTTATTTTCATTATCTGAAATTTTCCCATAAAAATCTCCTGTAACAGGAACATTCCTAGCAAAATTCAAAAAAGCAGGAGAATACTCAGTTACATCATGCTTTGCCAATCTAATAGCTTGAGCAACTTTATAGATAGAAGAATCCCAAGTTCGATGATTCTCATGGACATAGCAGCGAATTGATGTTACTATTACCTTATTGGCTCTTTCAGCAAAATTGACTTGTGGATGATATTTGGCATTATACCAAATTTTCTGAACCCTATAATCTTCCATTAATTTCTTAAATTCCTTACTAATGAATTGACTTCCATTGTCAACAACAAATATTTGAGGTACTCCAAAAATAAGGAAAACATTATTCTCAATGAACTTAATTATACCTTTAGAGGTAGCTTTAGACATGGGATGAACCAAGACATATTTGGTAAACCAATCTACAACAACTAAAACATATTGGTTGCCATTTTTAGACCTGGGATAAGGACCTAATAAATCTGCGGAAACACATTGAAAAGGAAAATGGATATTTTTGTAGGATCCCATATGACCAGCTTGAGGTAAATTTGAACTTTTACAGGCAGCACAAACAGGGCATTTCTTAACATACTTATAGACATCTTTTCTTATATGAGGCCAGTAGTACAGTTCTAAGATACGAGAAAGAGTTTTAGATATTCCTAAATGAGCGGCAGTTTCCTTATCATGGTAGAATTTTAAAATTTCCTGTCGATTGGCAGTAGGTACCACTATTTTCCAGTCAGTGAGATTACTAACTATATTGTGGCGGGAAAAGATATGTTTATAAATAATACCATTTTCGACACGGAAAGAAGGATAAGTTGCTGGATTTTCTTCGATTTTCTTAATCAAAGAAGTATACCAGTCATCAGGCTGAAAGGTAGAAACGTCGATAACAGAAATTTCAGCAACAGAACGGGATAGGGCATCTGCCACCACATTTAAGGAACCTTTACGGTGTTTGATGGTAAAATCGAATTGAGACAGTTTCAACGCCCATCTAGTCAAACGTCCAGAAGGGTTAGATAAATTGTGAAGATAAATAAGGGAAGCGTGATCAGTTTCGATGGTGAACCTGGTTCCTTCGATATAGCTCCTGAACTTCTCTATGCCAAAAATGACAGCTAACAGTTCTTTTTCAGTGACTGTATATTTTCGTTGACAAGCAGTAAGAGTTTTACTTGCGTACGCCACTGGATGTTCAACACCGTCACATTCTTGGTACAGGATACATCCTACACCTGTGTCGGATGCATCGCACTGAATTACAAATGGTTTTGTAAAATCAGGGCTAGCAAGCACGGGAGCAGAAGTGAGACGAGATTTGATCTCATTGAAAGCAGCCTCTGCTTCAGGAGTCCAAGTTATTGATTGACCCTTTTTTCGACCGTGTAGAAGATCAGATATAGGGGAGCAGATAGAAGAAAAATCTTTAATAAAGCGACGATACCAACTGACAAGACCAATCAAACGTTTAATTTCAGTAGTGTTTTTAGGAGTCGGATAGTTGATAATAGCAGAAACTTTTTCAGGATCTGTTCTCAAGCCTTGTTGATCCACAACAAAACCAAGATAAACAAGAGAAGGCCGACAAAACTCACACTTAAGTAGGGGTGGCCACAATAATGTCGTCCAGGTAAACAAAACAAAATGGAGCTAAGGAAGGTCCAATGACGATATCCATTAACCGTGCCATCAGTTTAGGGCTGTTACTCAAACCGAACGGAGAAACTGTGAATTCAAAGAGACCTCTACCATATACAGCAAAAGCAGTCTTTGGTCTAGAAGATTCTTCTAGAGGAATTTGAAAGAAAGCCTTGGTCAAATCAATTGAAGACAGATACCTAGCATCCCGTAATTTATTCAGAATACTATCAATAAGAGGCATAGGGTAATTATCATTGACCGTGACTTCATTCAACTTCCTACCATCGAAACACACACGGAAACTTCCTGAACGTTTAGGTACCAACCACAAGGGACTACACCAGGGAGATTGAGAAGGTTGAATGACCTTGAGCTTCAGCATCTCATCAATTTCTTTGTTCAAGTGTTCCTGCATAGTAGGAGACAAAGGATATTGTCGTTGAACAATGGGTTTTGCATCACCAGTATCTATGCGGTGTGTCAATAGATGAGTGCGGCCAAGTCTATCCTTGGGAGCTATAGATTTAAAACATTCAATAACTTCCTGAAGTTCTGTTTTCTGGGAACCAGTCAGTTCAGAGAATGGTTGGATGGTATTCACGGTGCAGATAGAGTTCGGTACAACATAGGACAAGTTACTAAAATTTGCTTCAATTTTAAAAAGCTGGAAAAAATCCATACCTAAGATAAGGGTATGAGTTACTGAAGGAATTATTAAAACTTTCAATTCTTTAGAAACACCATTGAGAGAAACAGGGACTAAAACGTAACCAAGAAAATCTTGGGGCTTACCATCTGCAGTGGTAACATGGACTATAGATTCATATTGAATTGGGATATTAAATTTCTGCAAAAGGTTAAAACCTGCAGAACCTAAAATTGAAGCTGTACTACCGGTATCAGCAAGAGCAAGAAGTTGCTGACCACAAACGTTAACATTAAGATAAGGACGATTATCGTTAAGTTTTTTAACAAATAAAGGATTAATATTTACAGGATGCAAAAATTCTTTTACAAAAGATAACCATTTTTGCCATTCTGAAAAGGAAGTTTTTAGTGGTCCTGTTTGTTTTGCCTTTTCTTCGATTTTTTGGATTTGGATTCGGCTGGTTTGTGTTCTGGACTTTCGGTATACTGACTGGTGACAACGTCCAGTTTTTCGCCACCTTGTTTTACGTTTTTTGGACGGCAGTTAGGACATTTAGGTTTGATGATATTTTTCAAGCCACATCCATAGCAAAACATGGATCGTGGTTTCCTACACTGAGGATAAGCGTGATCAGCCGAATCACAATTCCAACATCGAGAGTTCGATAAGGTAGAAATATTGTTGGAATGAAAGTTATTAGATAAAGAAAAATTTCTCCTGTGAGACTGTTGAGAAGTTGAAGGAAAGGAAGTACTCGCTCCACTATAAAAAGGACTACTCAAATCAGGCTCCAATAAACCAGCATTGCGACTGGGTGGTGCTTTGTAACGGTCTGCCCACAAGCGGGATTCTTCCAGCTTTTTACACAAATCAGAAAGTTCAGAAACAGTTTTTGGGTCTTGCAAAGCCAAGTTAGAAATGAAAAAAGGTAATAAATTTCTACGAATTTTTCGAACTATTGTTTCTTCATCAGGCTTAGTAGTCAATCTGTTGAAGAGACCTTCCATTGATGAAATGAATAGTGCCACCCTTTCGGTAGCGCCTTGAGTTCGTGAATTTATTTCTCTTTCGAGATCTTCCTCATAAAAGTAAGGTAGAAAATCTTTTTTTAAAGCTGTGACAAGGTCATCCCAATTATTGAATTTACTTTTATTATTAACAAACCATGTCCAGGCAGAACCTTTGAACAGGTCACAAGCAGACTGGAAAAGCTCAGGCTTGGAAACACCTCGAGCTTCCCGTAATAATTCAACTTTTTCAAGAAATGAATTAACTGATTCTTTCTGATTTGATCCAGTAAAGAAAATATTCCACTTATATGGAGCAACTGATTTATTAGATAATACAGGGGTACTAGAAAGTGTTTGAGCATTACTAATATGAGTGGGGGTAGAGGTACTTGGAGTAACTTTTAAATCAAAGTCCGCTTCTAACTCTAACATAAGAAACTGTATTTCTTTTCTAGCAGATTCCTCTGCTTCATCGTCAGCTTTAAGGAAATGAAAACGGTTAGCTAGATGAGCCAAACGACTAGAAATTCTTTTGAATGCAGGATCTTCTTTCGATCCACTGAATGAAGCAATGCAGGTGTTCAAGTCATTTATGGTTTCTTTCATTTGAGTTATCTCTACAGCATGTGTGTTGGGAGTAGTCACCCCGCCATGAAAACTACGATTAGCATTCTCTTGACTTAACAGTCCCCTCAAAATTTTACGTTTAGAATCAACAGTTCCTGAAGGATCGATACCTCTTATAGTTAACTCATAGTTTAATTCATTAATTTTCAAGTGATTAGGATCCATGATAATCAATATAGATATATAGATATGAAAGATAAGATTAAGCTAGCACTTCAGGGAAACCTCCCAAGTTCTTTTGGATCAGATTTTTCAATGTGAACACTAAGAAAAATTTACTCTGTCTTCCACCAAGCTAGAATAAGATAAGATAAGAAAAGAACAGTCAAGTTTTCGGGGCCCCAACGTCGTGGTGCCAATTGTGCAACCCTCCAAAATTTCAAAATGCAAATGTGAATATATATTAAAATAATGGAAGTTATCACTTAGGTGCTGATAGGCTGCTCAGTTTGATACGGTGAGGGTGTGAGTAAGGTTCAACAAATGATTGGTAACAGTCGAAGGCAGATTACATTTGACTATTACCAATATCTCATAGTTGACTTGACTGGCTCAGAAAGTGGGCGCCAGGTAGCAATGAAATTATGAAAATTAGGAGAATTAAAAATTCAAAGAATTTACTACCAAAAAATTTGTCTAGCTTGGGTGAGGAAACAGAACAAATAATCAGCAAAGATTAACAACTTTAATTATAAAAAGAAAAAAAAACAATCGTAAGCTGAAGGCTAATAAATGAACAAAAGCTGAAGGCTAATAACTGAACAAAAGCTGAAGGCTAATAAATGAAAGCTGAAGGCTATGAAAATTCAGAATATTTACAAATTTTTTTCTAAATCTGATTCAACCGAACATGGTCCTGGCTGGTTGATACCTGGGTGGTTGGTTTATACGAAGCTGGTCCTTACAGAGCGCTGTTGAGCTTGAATTTGATGAGCTCGTTGATAAAAGTCACTTGGAGTCGTTCCTGGCTTGACAACGATGATGACCAATAGCTACTAACTGGTCTCTACGAAGCAGGACGATTGCTTGTGCTTATCAACTAAGCCTCTTTGATCTTCTCAGGACAACGGGATACTTTTGTTGTTACCAATCCTCGACCCAGTATTGGATTTCCTCAATGGCATGCGAAGCAAACGGAATGAATCAGAATAGATATATACACAATATTTTCAGGGAACGAAGGATATCCTTAGAACCTTAGGGTATATTCTGAACCTTAATGAGCACGATTTAACTTTTGAAACCAAGTAAAGGTTGATAGAAATTTAATAATAAAAAAAGTTATGCCAGAGAATGTATATTCTCAAGAAAAATAGTGATGAACCAAGAGAAACCAGTATTCTCAAGAAAAAAATTATTTTCAATACTACTGCAAATGATTGACTGATAATAAATCAATTCTCCATTGAAAATCTATCCAATATCAATATCAAACTATTGTGAAGTTTAAGAAAAAATTAATCGATCTCTGAGAAATTGTCAAAAATTCGTATAGACGCTAGAGATGCAAATTTTATCACGTAAGCTCTCAAACCTTCTGACAGAAAGGTATGTGATACTAAGATGTTAATAAGATTAAAGATATAAGATAGGTATTAGCTATATATGCCAGATATTAATGAATTCAAAGAAAGATAGGTTTAGGTGGACAACTCCTAAACAAGTTAATGTCAGATACTAATGAATTCAGAGAAAGGTACTTTTACATTCAATACGAGCTGTAGTTGCAGGTATGGCAAGAAAGAGAAATTACCTGGTAGACCCTCAGATATAAATTGCACAGGCTAGTGATTGAATATTTAATAAAAAAATAATTGTAGAGTCCATGAGGTCGAACGCTGCACAGCAGAGTGAGACAGAGAACAAATTCTCTCAGATTCGCATTTATTTCCCAAAAAGAAATTATAGATCATAATATATAAAAAATAAATGCTCACCTGAGGAATTCCTCTGATAGTTCCTTCTCCGGCTGTGGCTAGCAGTCAACTCCGGTTTCCTCTACAAGTTCTTGGTAATGATTATTGAGATAGAAATGGGCAGGATACTCTCAGTCAGTCACAGGTCACAGGAATAATATTTATTTGATTGCTGGAAAAGGTATAGAGAGTAGACACTGTTTAAACAGATGAAAAGGCAAAATTTCGTGTTCGCACGATATCGATTATCAAGTTCCTGTCCCCGAAGGAAATTTAAAAATGAGATGAAATAAGATGGCTTGTTATTAAATTTGAAAAGAACCAATATTTTACTTATTACCAAAAATATGTTCCTCAATATTCGAACGGACAGATCCCGAATCTGGAATCTACTCTGAAATCCAATTCTATGCGAAGATTATTTAAATAAATGGAAATATAAGGTTTTAACCTCAATCACCTGTTGCCTCAAAAAAATTAACCATGCAATTCGGTACACTGCAAATTACAAGGTATCATTTAAATAATTAGCAAGATATTCAATCCACTTTTCCTGTTCAATTCAAATAATAATGAGAGATAAATAGGTCTTTTTACCAGATAATAACTGCTTCCAACCCAATCCACAACACATCCTGTCAACTCGTCGAAAGATCGAATCCAAAAGGGACGCTAATCTTCCCGATCGCCTCGAAAATCAAAGCAAATCATTCGTATCTCATATTCGCGCAAGCGATCTACACTCGAGGTCGGAATAGGAAGTGACTATTGTTCCGGCATTGCCTCGATACAGAATTTTAAAAACTTGAACAATGGAACGGAATTTCCGTTACATATGGCCAACTTGATGAAAAATTTGATGATGTAGGCGTAATAGTACTGCAAAAAATCCGCCAGGTACCGGCACTCTTGCAGTGGAGATGACAGTCCTGTGTTGCCAAGTGGCCATGTCGTTGCGAATTCTGGTCCAGATCAGAAGAACAACAATGCAAATTTATTCCAACTGAGAAATTATTTTCAAACTACATGGAATAAATAACGCATAAAGTTAAATACGAATTTGGCGCGTTTTGGTGTTTTCAATAACCTCACATATCCAGTCCCGATAAATTCTCTATCCTTTCACAAAAACATCAGAATTGGCAACAGCGTGTTCCATGGATCGAGTGATCACGAAAATCAATAGAAATTTTTGATAACCAGCGCTCCCTCATGGCCACTGATGAACTAGCACGCCTTGTCCACAGGTTTGTCTGAAACAATATCGCAACATTAGAAACACCAGTATATAGACATCTTAATGGCTATGAATCCAGAGCTATGGCCAAGTGGTGCATATATTAGCCATTTTTTACACTATCGTCAGAAATCGAATATAGTGCCTTCATGAATCCAAACCTTCTGTTATTGAATGTAAATACCATCAATTTTGATAAAGTGAATATTCTGCAGACCGAAGTGAGCTACTTTGCTAATTTACAGTTTTTATGTTTAACAGAGATAGGCGTTAAGGAAATACTGTTGGAGAGTATAGTTTTTCCAGATTTTAGTTTATGTGGTTTTTACTGTAGACCCACAAAAAAATGCGGTGGTGTTGCGATATGGGCGCGGAACTATATCAGGGCAACTGTTATTGATCTTGGTCAGTTCTGCATTGAGCAGCATTTTGAAGTCTGTGCTATTTCTTACACACTCAATGATCAGAAATTTGTCATACTGAATTGTTATAGATCCCCTTGTGGAGATACTGACGTATTTTTTCACAGTATTCGTGAAATACTGGAGGGTCTTTATAAGCCTGGTATAATTTATTTTATCTGCGGCGATTTTAACTTTGATTCTTATTCCAATGATAATTTTATAACTTTATGCAATGTAATGTCATGTTTTAATTTTCGCCCATTGGTGGGTTGGCCCACAAGAATTTCAAACACCAGCTGCACTTTGATCGACCAGATCTTCTCAAACTGCAACAATGAAGAAACCTGCTATGTTACTGATCATGTAATATCTGATCATCGTGCTATCTTCTTAGAAATTAACGATAACTCTTTCATAAAATCAACAAATAAAACTGAAATGAAGAGACGTTTCAATGGAAGCAGCTTGGATAATTTTGAGTCTTTATTAAGAAAAGCAGAGTGGAACAACATTTATGACTATAGTGATTGCGACGAAGCCTTCGATTGTTTTTATGATACTTTCGTTCATTGTTTCGAAATTTCTTTCCCCAAAGAATATTGAAAATTTCAGACCAATTACCGTCCCACAGAGCTTCTCGAAAATTTTCGAGTACGCATTCCTGGAGCGCCTGAACGACTTTCTTGGAACACACAATATTTTAATACCAATGCAGCATGGTTTTTGCTCAGGAAAATCGACTCAAACTGCTTTGCTCAACTTTTATGAACACTTGGTACAATTTATTGAAAAAGGCGAGTGCCCTGCTGCCATTTTATGCGATTTGAGCAGAGCTTTTGACTGCGTGAATCACCTAAAACTGGTGGATATACTAGATTCTTACGGTTTGAGGGGAAATGCACATGCCTGGGTCTCCTCTTTTCTTAGCAACAGAAACCAATGTGTGTCACTGAAATTCAATCATGATGATGTGGTTTCCTTTTCAACATCAGAAATGAAACTGGTTCAGACGGGTGTACCACAGGGATCTATCTTGGGGCCAATTTTGTTTCTCTTGTACATCAACAACATTGATAGAGAAATAGCATACTCACTATTTACCGCATATGCAGATGATATTAGTATATTGATCTCGGACAAGCAAACTGACACTTTAACACAAAAATGTACGAATATCTTGAAACTGACTTCTGAATACTTCAACAGACAAGATCTATTTTTCAATGCCGAAAAAACTCAGATTATTCGTTTTCATAATTATCAGAATAAAACTGAAACAATCCAATTGAATCTCAATAATACCATCTTACAGAGCACTCATAATGCGGTGAAATTCTTGGGTATACAAATGGATGAATTTCTGAATTGGATTCCCCACTGCAACCAGCTGGTTTCCAAATTGTGCTCCCTAGTATATCTCTTTAGGAACCTCAGAAACGTTCTGAATAATGAACAACTGATCAGTGTATATTATGCTCAGGTTGAATCCAGGCTGCGTTACGGAGTTTGCTTGTGGGGCAACTCAACAATGTGTAAGAAGGTTTTTATTCAACAGAAGGCTATTTTAAGATGTATATTCAATACTTCCAGACGGAGTTCATGCAGAACCCTTTTTATAAATCATAAAATACTGACCCTCACAAGTCTATTTATATATGAATTATCAGTCTTTGTATTCATCAATAGGACCGACTTTATTCTGAATAGTGATATTCACGATAAGAACACACGTCAGAAAGAAATGATACATGTTAAGGCAGCCAAATATAGAACAACTCAAAAGGCCCCCAAATGCATTGGACCTAAAATATTCAATAATCTTCCTGATATTATCAAGAAAGCAGAAAACTTAACGTTATTTAAAAAAAGATTGAAGTCGTTCTTATTGATTGATTGTTTTTATACACTAGACGAATTTTTATATAATTCACTGTGATTCACTGTGCTTGTGTGTACTGTCGAGATATTTGTTTGTTCGTTTTTCCTTTTTTTTTAGTACTCTCTGTGAGTTAGGTATAAGTGCTGACTATTCCTATACAAAATGAAAATTTTGTCATTTTAAGGAAAATAAAGGATTTGATTTGATTGATCTACTGATTCGATATTATTTAGAATTTCTTGGCGAAAAACAATAGACCATTATGATATCTTCCTAATTTTTTTAAAGGGGGCGTTATATTAACATACTGACATAAGTTTGATGTTATTGTTGTCAATCTTTGTTCGAATTTTTGTTGATATCACTCCATTAAATATTATCTGATATTGTTATTTCTTTTTAGATAATGAGATTGAAAATTGAAAGACTGGGTGCTCTTTGAGCATTAAACATTGTGTAAAATCATCTAAAAACTAAGTACCCCAGTGAATTGATTTAGCTCATGATGAAATGCTACTGAATAAGATGTATATGGACTTCAACGTTGAAAGATCATTCAGGACAATATGAGAAAAACATTAAATTTCTATCCACCTTTCATGTGGTAAATTATTGCCTTCTAAGACAATGAGGCCAGACGATTCATAAAATTCTTCTCTTTCTCACAGCGAATCCATACATATTTTCATTTTCATTTGCCATCAATGATTCAATATAAAAGCCTTCGAATCACATTCATTGAAAGTGATAGAAAAATGGTATCATTTGTATGCATTCATAAATTGTTTTCAACTTGAGCGTAAGTCCAGTTATATCGAGGAGGAAACATATATACCTTGAATCTTATCAGTTGAAGATTGAAAACGAAGTGATCCGTATTTTGAACCATTGAACCAAGACTTTGTGTCTATCACTTACAGTACACTACAATATTTAAAAAAAAAGGAAAGTCTCATTCTCAAGTAAACGGATAAAGTATATTTTTTCTGGATTGAAGTCTAGTGTTACAAACGGAAATCAAAACATCAAAAAGTAGCAATTGACAGTGATAGGTTGTTAACGGTACATTT
This sequence comes from Zygogramma bicolorata, assembly GCA_032362365.1. NCBI lineage: Eukaryota > Metazoa > Arthropoda > Insecta > Coleoptera > Chrysomelidae > Zygogramma > Zygogramma bicolorata. The sequence continues at coordinate 468,608 of JAVJAQ010003664.1, forward strand.
CCGCGTTACATCGCATTTTCCGAAATGCATTCGATTGGCTGTCACGGCTATCAAAATCTCACTAGCTAAATAATAAGCAGTACTGCAAAATTCGCTTGCACATTCCTGTCTAGTGGAAATTAAGCTTCATATTATAAATAACGGAACGCCATCTACAATAGCGATCTGAAGTTTTTATGATCTCAGGAATCAAGCAATCACTTTTCGCCAAGTTCATCCTGAAACTGTACAGGTATAAGTCAATACACCAGGGTCTCTAGATATCTTGATTGCCCCTAAATATGTAGCAGTCGAATTGAAATTCTGGGAGCACTCAATCGAAGAAGTTTGTGAAAAATAAAAACCTTGGATTTCAATAAACCCTGCATCCTGAATCTTGAAGGGAATCTAGCAGAAAACTTCAAAGTGTTTGAAGATGAAATTGTGATATATTTCACAGCCACGGAATCTGATAAGAAACCAAGGAAAATTCAAGTTGTACGATCGAAGAATCTTCTTGGGCATAAAGCTTTCAAGCTATATACTTCTTTGAGAACACCGGAGAATTAATAAGAAACAATATTATCAGTTTTGAAACATTGACAAAGTGATTGGCTCAGTTTTTGATCGAGCCCGTAAATTCAATATAAAATTCAATCCTGATAAATTTCAATACTGTTTGGGTGAAATTAAATACTTAGGCTTCATCTTCAATGAAAATGGTATGCTTCTTTATCCCTCCAAAGTAGATGGTAAAAAAAAATTGAAAATCCCAAAAATGTAATCGAATTACAGAAAATTCTGGGAAAGATAAATAACTTGAGAATGTTTATTCCAAACCTGTCTGATATCATATCCCCTTTCGTAGAATTATTGAAGAAAGTTGCTGCGTGGTGCGTGGGTTTGGACAGAAGCTCAAAATGAAGCTTTGGGTAAAATGAAAAATATTATATGCAGTAATCAAGTACTTACTTGATCCAAAATTATCGATTGTTATATAATGTGATGCCTCAAAAGACGCCCTGGGTGATTGTTTGTTACAAAATAAAGGCCAGTTCGTTTCATTTCCAGAAGTATTCTCAAGTAGCCAAAGTATCACTACTTTCATTCGGGTTTGAAGGTCGTCTTTTTTTGGAATTTCTTCCTGACGTTTCGCTGGCTCGAGTGGCTAGCTTCTTCAGAGGCTCATTCATCTTGAAATTCACTCCGATGACTGGAGATTTTTTCTTCGCAAGTTATATTTATGCCGATTCAGGTAGTTTTCGGTGCTAATTATTCCATTCGGATTAGGGGAATTGTCATTAATATTGATTACCTAGTTTACCTCATCTGGGTTCGGAGAATAATCATCATTATCTGAAGAACTACCTGCAGTTATTATCGATTTTCTTAAAATGGGATTCCATATTTGGTTGAGGTTGACAGCGTCTGCTTTTCTTTTGAAATTATTCGTGTGTTTGTGGATTTCTATTGCCTCCCGCTCAGCTATGTTATCCCTGGTTGGGTGCAATCAGATTTGCATTTTCAAACAGAATCCTGTGGTTACCCTCACTAAGTGCGTGTTCCGCCACAGCCGACTTGTCAGTTTGCCCTAGACTGCAGTTTCTCTCATGTTCCTTTAGCCTTGTTCCCATGGATCTTTTCGTGGTACCAATGTATACCTTCCCACAGGTGCAAAAAAAAAAAAGATCCATGGGAACAAGGCTAAAGGAACATGGGAGAAACTGCAGACTAGGGCAAACTGACAAGTCGGCTGTGGCGGAACACGCACTTAGTGAGGGAAACCACAGGATTCTGTTTGAAAATGCAAATCTGATTGCACCCAACCAGGGATAACATAGCTGACTGGTACGGGAGGCAATAGAAATCCACAAACACACGAATAATTTCAACAGAAAAGAAGAAGCTGTCAACCTCAATCGAATATGGAATCCCATTTTAAGAAAATCGATAATAACTGCAGGTAGTTCTTCAGATAATGATGATTATTCTCCGAACCCAGATGAGGTAAACAAGGTAATCAATATTAATGACAATTCCCCAAATCCGAATGGAATAATTAGCACCGAAAACTACCTGAATCGGCATAAAAACAACTTGCGAAGAAAAAATCTCCAGTCATCGGAGTGAATTTCAAGATGAATGAGCCTCTGAAGAAGCTAGCCACTCGAGCCAGCGAAACGTCAGGAAGAAATTCCAAAAAACGACGGCCTTCAAACCCGAATAAAAGTAGTGATACTGAAAACCTCGGCCGCGAAAGCCTTAACTATTTTGTCAAGTAGCCAAACTTTTAGCTGTGACGTTTTCTCTGTTCAAAATTCCATAATTATATATATGGACACAACAATGTTGATTCAGACCATAAGCCGTTAATTTCCCCAAGCTCAAAACCGTTCTGCAGAATTCAAAACAATATATTAAGAAGGTTGAGACTGAAATTATTGGGTTGTAAGTTCACATTAACATATCTACCAGGCAAAAACATGTTTATTGCTGATTTTCTGTGAGGAGGTAGAATCAACAGCGAGGAAAAAATTGATGAAAGAACGAAAGAATTACATATTTCTGAAGAGAGAATGTTGTCCATCAAGGATGAAACGTTGAAAGATAAATGTTTGGGTCAAATATTAGAGTATTGTAGGTCTGGGTGGCCTGAGAGACCTACTGAAATAAGTGACGAAATTATTGAATTGGGGGAACATTTGTTATACTATGATTCAAGACTGATAGTCCCTAAGAAGTTGCGCAAATTTAAAGAGTAAAAAGTTTTTTTATTGGCCTGCTATAACTAGTGACTTGAAAAATTTGGTTTCTTCTTGTTCTATTCGTAATAAATTCAGGAGGTCCAAAACTAGAGAAACTCTTTTAAACATGATATCCCAACTTTACCCTTTCTAAAAGTAGGGGCTGACATAGCGGAATGGGCTGGTAAAAACTATTTGGTAATAATTGATTATTTTTCAAGGTGCCTCAGATATAAAAAGTAAAAACAGTTCTATCATTATATCTGGTATTGCAGCTGTTTGCATTGCTGATAATGTACAGTTCAATAGTTATGACTTCAGACAGCTCGCCATGCACTGCGATATCCATGTCATTACGTCAAGTCCTCATTATCCACAGTCTAATGGATTAGCAGAAATAGCCGTCGGCATTGTTAAGGGTGTGCTCAAAAAAAGTTATGAATCGAGGAAAGATTTCGAATTATTTATGCTCAACTATAGGAATGCCCCAGTGATGAATTTTGAATGATAGGAAGAATAAGCCAAAAATTTGCACCGTACCCAGGTACGAATTTCCCAGAAAGGGGGGTGGTGTAATATAGTGGTAGATCACCCTATATTCAATTGCATATTTCCTCATTCGCTATATTCGCATTCCACTGTTCTATAAACATCAAGTATATCACCATTGTTCATGACAAAGCTGAATGAGTATTTCATTTCATAAGAATAAAGATGATGACTCTACTTTTCAATGAAGGTAGTTCTAGATTGTTTCCATGAGCTTTTGCTAGCCAATGACAATCAGCCTAATGGCGTGATGACCACATGACATTTTTCACGTGATGATTGTCATTTGAATAGACTTTATGAAAAATAATTAGTTAGTCTAGTACCAACTCTGACATATCAACGACGATCCTGTAAATTGGTTTATCCAATAAACACCCTGATTTAATTTTTGAGTATCCTTTCACCGACCAGCTACCTGTAAACCCTGCTCCCGCTCGACCAACCAAGTGACTATAGCACAGGAGCTCGATATTCAGCAGCCGACAAATACCCATATTACTCCATACAAGGAGTTCCGGACATCTGATGCACTGCTGCTGCTGGGCTTCCGTTGGAGTTGAATTTTTTCTTAGGTTCTGGCGGTGCTGGAATCCGTGACACACATTCGTAAACATACAAGATTGATATCTAGGTTGGATCTAGTTACTTGACTGAAGTAGCGTACAATATCCCCTGCAATCAGCAACGGGTAAACACACACTTTTGTCTTCTCATCCCACTGTTTTGGAAAATTCACATTCCTTGCTGAGTTGATAATATCAGAAGATGACTTATACACTGACTCTAGTCCCTTCGCCTTCACCATTCATACATTTCAATGTGAAAGTAAAGTGTGGCGAGGAAAATCCTCCATTCCATAATTTCCTTTTTCCTTATCACGCATGATGTGTGAGGAACAATGCCCCAATCATCGCATTGTTCAGTGTGTACATACGATTGAATGTACTTTCCTTTTTTTCACCCCATCATACCTTGAATTCAGTTATTATTGCAGGAATCAAGTATCATTACAAACCAGACAGGTGTACACTTACTGAATCAGTATTAGCGACGTGCTACATGCTTTGCACCATTACCGGAACACATCGATGATTGTAAGAGTCATATGGGTGTTGACATGCGCATACCATCCTCCATCATTGGTTCGAACGGCAAAGAATCTGTTATAGATTAGATAGAGTCTTTCCTCTTGTCCTGTTGTAGTTTCTATGCATACATATGCCTCCATGATTCAACAAAGCTCCACTGGATCCGCCATGGTGCCTCATTAAATCTGCCCTTTATTATTGATTACAAACTTTCAATTGCTGAATGAAGTTCTGCTTTTATATGATTTCAATTGTGGTAGGAGTTCTCACCACCTTATTATCACTATTGAGGTGGGTTATGTTTAAGTTAGCTGTTTCTTTCAAGTAATAACTGATTTATTGGTGTAAATGCACTTCCATTGGTTGTCATAGTTGTGTATCGAGCCACCACCACCATGCATCCCCCCGGGGTTGAGCGCCCAGGATGACGTGATGCTATATCCAGTTGCCTGGATACGAGACCTCGCCGTCCTCTATTTTCCTCTCTATCTGTTACTTTGGTTTCTACCTGACTCTGCTGCGTTGCAGTTTTTGCATGGTAGTCCCCCCGACCTCTCCGGGACAGTTCTCGCCTGTCGCGGATCGGTTTATGTGTTCGCGCGCGATGTCTGGTAATCTGGGATCGTCCATGTTCAGTGCGTTGTGGAGGTCACGCAGCGCTGGGTTTGGATTACTCCTGATACGCTCGAAGATGCTTTCGGCGTGGTCTCGCAGATATCCGTCGACGTGCCAAATACTAAGGTTCAGGTCCCGGTAGATGTATCGGTTGGGGCAGTAATGAGGAGCGTTTACGGCCGCCTGCAAGCAGACGTTCATAAACGTTTGGAACATTGATCTGTATGACTGCGCGCAATGGCCCCATGCCGCCGAGGCATACAGTGCAATGGGGAGCAGGATCGTTTTGATGAGAAGCAGTTTCACCTGGAGATCCATGTTACTTCTTGGGTGTGGGGTCTCTCACTGGTTTTTCCTTTTCTTTCCTCTCATCTTTTGATTCCGCCAATTCTTTGACTTGTTTCTTCAAGTCGGTATTTTTCTCTCGGAATTTCCTGAATTGCCTCATCAATTCGAGAGTCTGTTTCTCATTTTCTTCCCGGATTTGTTGGTTTTCCGCTCTCAAGTCAATGATGACTTGTTTAAGTCAGGCCATCTCCTCCTGGTTTCCCATTTTTCCCAGGCCTTTATTCAAGGCGCCTCAAAAAAATGTTGGACCTAAAAAGAAAAATAAGTAGGGCACATTTGCCTTATAGGCAGGTAGTCCTGTAAAGGACTGATTCCGGTCCGCTCTTGGCCTATTTGGTTGTCAGGTAGCCCTGTAAAGGACTGATGGTTACTTTCTCGCCTTAATGACTAGTTAGTCTGGTTCCGCAATCACCCTGCCCTCCTCAACCTCGTCCCGACTATGCTCCTCGACTGCTCGTTGAACTCTGACAATGTGTATCGAGTTGAGAGTCTGAGGGTATTATATTTCGATCGACTGGCCGGGTAAAGAGCTTCTCTCTGATTGGATGGGTGAGAATACAAGGTGAGAGTCCGGGGGCATTGTGATCAACTGGCCGGGTAGCTTTTCACTAATTGGTTGATACAACATTCTGATTGATTGGCTGGGCTCCGATTGGGTGAGTGAGGGTTTGTTGATTAATTGTTACTATTGAATATATTTTCGAAACCTCCCACCCATTTTCTCCTATATATGATGTGGTAAATGATTGACTTTCATAAGTGTCTTCCCACGATTTCTAGTGCTGATTCCACTACAGAGACAAAGAGTGTACAAGAGGATTCGAGACCAACGACAGGACCCATCTAGGTTGAAGAAGTATGTTCTTCAAGTGATAATGCGAAATATACAAGTAATGCACACTTCATCGTTCTATCATTATGGTTTTCCTAAAGGATATCAGAATCAACTGCTAGAATAGGGGAAATCAGACATCGAATCGGAGATAAATTCTAATAATGAAGATATTTACAGTATATCATCTGATACCGTAATTCTGAGCATTTTTAAGTGAACTCAATACAAGTATTCGCACCCTGTATATGGAAGCTTGATATACAATGTATCAAATTTCATTTGAGAATTCCTCTCATGAAACACCCAATGAGAGAAGTCTTCGTTTCAGTCTTGACGAGATATGAGATTTCCATGTGTAAACTTTCTGATAGACAAAACATCGCCTTCGCGTGGGATTAGTCCGACGAATGGTTACATTCATCGAACGTGAGCGAGCTTGCACGCTGTGAAAGATTTGCGATTTTTGCAAAATCTGAAAAATGAGAGTGGACGAGAAAAGGTAGCTCTTAGGTAGTTGAACGGAAATCGCGCTGGAAAAAAGATCTAGAGAGCGGAAATCACGCGTCAAGCGCGGGGGGATTCGTAGCTCTCCCTAAATTATGGGGTCGCGTCTCAAGTCACAGGGTTAGAAGTTAATTACAATCAGGAAAAATAAGAATATTAGTGATTCGTGTGCATAAAAGTGTCGTTTGGCTTCGAATATATTCGTATTTGGAAACCAAGAAAAAATATTGAATGGGAGTCGCCCAAGAAACCGCCATGCAAGGTAGACAGAAGACCAACTCTATGTCAATTTTTGCTGTGTGTTAACGTGAATAACCATTTCTTTCACTTTTGGGAAGAGGAAACATCTTTGATTTTATATCTGTTATTTGAATCACAAGTTGAGAAATCTTTCTGACTCTCTCTGACATCGAGTAGTAATTGAGATGGGCCGTAGGGCGGCCAATAATACAGGGTGTAACTGAATAAGTGTAAAACATTTAAGGAGGTGATTCCTCATCGAAAAAAAAAAATAGGATATTTCATATAAAGAAACTTCATTGGAGCATCCCTTGTTAAGATACAGCCCCTGAAAGGGGGTACATAAAATTTGTATAACAATTTTTTTCACGAGCACTGAAAAAGTTACAATATTGAAATTCACCTGATGTTTTGTACTACCGAAAAGACACTCAGCCAGTAATTTATTTGGTTTAACCCATGGTTGTAAGGGGTGGAAAACGCAACCCCTAAAATTTATTTCCAATGTAACTTTTTGTTTTATTATTTGTTCACCATTTAAAAATGTATTTCCGATAGCCTGTTTCATTCTAAACAACAAATGTCTCTTGGATTTTTTGCCCAAAATAAACCAGTTCGCAGCAAAAAATTATTTTACGAACTACTACACAGATACATCTTCATAAATGCGAAATACGAAACTAATCTATCTAGTAGGTCGCTATTAGCGATAGTGACAATTAAATTGGTATGACGCTGTCATGTCAATTTCAATATTGTAACTTTTCCAGTGCTTGTGAAAAAAATTTTTATACAAATTTGATGTACCCCCTTTCAGGGGCTGTATTTTTACAAGGGATGCTCCAATGAAGTTTCTTTATATGAAAGATCCTATCTTTTTTTCGATGAGGAATCACCTCCTTAAATGTTTTACACTTATTCAGTTACACCCTGTATACATTCAGTCAGTAGGGCAAATTTAGAGGCATTCATAGATATAAGTACATCAGATTTTTGTGTTCTGAGTACACATTTTTTGTTTGTGGAATTTTCATTTTTCTTATGCATAGGGAAGACCATTGCCGGTCTCAGTTCATTTTTCAATATTTTGATTAAACTAAATAGTACGGTAAATGTCATTTTATTTATGTTATAAATCGTTTTCACTGCATATTTCTTTTGTTATATATTTTTTAATTTATTTTGTGAGTTCCTATTCTCATTTCGTTGTTTATATATTGCTTAAAGTTATCAGAGGATTTCGTTTTCTACAAGCCGCCCTATTTTCATATTTCAGAGTATACGAGCAGAAGCAGAAATTAAACCCTAGGTTTTTCACTAAAGACCTTTTCTTCGTGCAAAGGGCCGAATTCATGTTCCTTTCGGAAATTGCCTCAACATCCAAAATTTGACGTGGAGAAATCTACGTCTGGTGACAGTCGCTGCCTTAATGAATTTGAACGCCTTTAGCCAATTATTCCATCTAGTAACGTGCAGAGGGATTGTAATCTGATATAAGATTTTCTTGAGGAAAATATAAAGTTATTGTCGATGAATGATTTACATGAAGAGAAATGAGATACTAGAAGCGTTCGTGCAGAATTACTATAACTCTCGCAGCCGTTACATCTGGTGATCTAGCGTTGAGATTATTTTTGCTAAAGTGTGAACAAGTTGAGAAGTGTTGATAAGCAGATGATAATGTTAACATAATACAAAAATAATACCCTTTCAGCAATTACCACACTAGTAACAGAGCGGTGGGATTGTAAATTGTAAAGTTGTCTATTTCTGTTAACATAAACTGATACAGATGGGTTGAAATATAGGCACAGTGTTAGAAAGAAAATATTGAGGAAGTATTGTGGGTACCTAGAAGAGCAATGAAAGTAAAACAACAATTACAAACCCTACCGTTCATAACAATACCGATGAAGATAATTATGATGCAGATAGCATTATCCTAATATCCGGTGATAAAGAGTTGGACTTTCATGACATTATCAACCTTTCATCCGATGATGAATACTTCTGATCCAATTGTAGAAAGAATACTACAGCCCTTTTCACGGCTACCAAACATCAATATCGATAAGAATAATACCTAGAGGTGTGGCTATACTTGCAATGCGTGTATATGGTTTCACTTGCATAGATTGAAGGAATTAGACAACGTTCCACCAAAATATATTTATTAAGGAAAAAACATAGGACAACATTGTAGCAAAATATATTCATTAATATAAAAACATGGCACATATTTATTAGCAATTCTTCATTATTCAATGAGTGGTATTTTGTCTTGGAACAATCTAAACATTATATTTTTCTGTTTGACTGCATTGATTTTTCTTTTTCTTAAGCTCCACATGTAATTGCAAATGTGGATTTATGTAGCACGGTTGACGACAGCTTGTAGTTCGAACTTCCATGACATTGAGGATGCATTTTAATAAATAACATTTCAACGTATTGTTGTTTACAACACATCTGTAATGATCCACACTTTTTCGAAAATCTATATTAACACCAATATTCATATCCTCTACATCGCAATAGCATCAGAAGAATTCTCGAAGTAGAGGGCATATCATTCACATTATAAGTCGAATTAGATTCCTCGTCGGAATGGTGTTCGTAAGGATTGGTACTTCATTATTTCGATACCATCTTGTAGCTATTTGGGTAACTTTTCGTATACATTTGTAATCTCATGTGGAGTACATGCGAGTATCATTTCCTTCGGCATACAGGCAAGCATAACTCCATCCATTTTTGTCAGGGTGCCTCACGATCCATTGTTGGAGTTGTATCCATTTTCAAGAGGAACTTCAGGCAAAAGTGGCCGCAGACAAAAGTGTTGAATTTCTGTTGACGATCATAATTAAACTTGATATTTACCTTCGACTTATTTTGAAGGTAGTAAAGCAATTCTTTTACTGGAGGTTGATTTCCAAAAGTGTCGGAATATGTGACTTCTTTCCCACGTTTTTTGTATGATATTCATTGTGTTCCTGACCCATTTATTCAATCTAAATTGACAATAGCTGTCTCGTATTGTTTTGAACCTGAAGCGGGCAATCTGTCATGCATAAAAACACAACGGAAGTATGAAATTTTCATTTACTCTGCATAGTTATTGAGATTAATATCGGTGGGAGGCCTCAGAGGTAGGAAAGCAATCAGTTTTTTCACTTGTGCGATTTTTGTGGTTTGTGTGGTTTCAAATATAATCCCAATCTTTTACGATAAGGTTTGGGGTATGAACCACTACCACGTTTACAAAATGTAGTTGCATCCATTTGGTCATTGTGGCGATTGGCTTCAACCAGAGCCGATCTGCTTGGTTAATCTGAATTGACAGGTCTGGTAATGCCTGCACTTGAACCATCTGAATTCCCAAGTGCCGACAGTCCAGCAAAAATCGGTATCAATGACAGAATCCCGACGATTTTGGGAATTGGGATTGTGTGCGATTTTTCTCCTTTCCATCAGCAGTTCTTAGGTGATAATGCGCCGCTTGCAATGTCACTGTGATAATTTTTTTATCATTTGTCACGAATTGAATCCCTTCAACTTTTTCAAATACATTTCGCACATCCGAAATATCTCTTCATTCACTTTCATAATGTTGGTGACAAGTAGGGCAGCTGCTCTTTCCCCAATATTAGCGTCCTTCGATTTTACACTATCTCAAGCTGTGAATTCAAGTTCTTTGTCTGCTGCGAGTCTGGCTGTGAAATCAGATGGATGTTTCGAATATTGAATGTCGTGTATTTTACACGCATAATCCAATTCATTTATGTCGGGTTGTTCAGTTCGACAATATTGGTAACCTCCAGGTAAATGTAATTTAAAGGGAAGCTTGTTCATTCTTTCATTACCTATTCTCAACTTTTTTACTTCGAGTACAAATAGCTCCATATCGTTTGATTGTATGCATTTTTATGAAATGCTCACAACATTTTTTCATTTACATAGTCTTCAACCACACAATGATATAACTTCTAACACATACATAAAGGATTGCGTTTCATAAACCTATATCTCTATTCAAAGTCACTCAATCAACCGAAGTATCAGTTTTTGAACCTATAAAAGGGTTAGATTTTTATACGATCAGTGATGATGCTGATATAGTGGAACCTTAAGATTCAAAACCGAATTCTGTTTTCATTTTCGACGATGTCATATGTGAAAAGCGAGATATTATACGATCATATTTCTGCATAAAGATATAACGTCATAAAGATATTTAATAATTCTACTTTTCAATGAGTTATTCACAAAACTTCATTTATATTTATTCAGATCATGTGTCACCCGACTTGACTTTCAAGTAATTCCAATTAATGTGTGTCAAATGTTAGGGGGATGAATACTGATTTCTGGTCATTGACAAGGGAAGAAAATTGCACGAAGATAGATATCGCATATGGTTCGATCCTTTTATATATCCATGATATAACTATTTTGAATTCAATCTATCTTTGAATTGTGTAGAGGTCACTTCGGAAATCTTATTTGCGGGTTTTCTCTTTCCTAGAACTGGAAAGAAAAGCTCTAAGTTGCCCAAAAAACATTTATTATAAGTACTTGAAGCTTTATCCTTTCATTTCTACGGAGCTATTGAAAGTTTTATCATCAATCACCATTGCTTACACACCTTTGTTATCAATGAACCAACGGAATATTTTCGATCTAATTCGATTCCTACAAGTACTCCTCTAGGAAAGAATCAATCTTTCGTTAGAGTCCCATCTGACATCTAACACAATAAAGGATGGAATGGTGACGTTATTCGAAACATTAAGTTCGTCCCTCGTCACTTCTTCGAACCTTGACACAATCCAAAATAGATGAAAATCTTGGAAGTGTTTTGAGAACATTCGAAAATTTCAAAAGTAAAAATGTAACGTATGATGGGACATTCGGTGTACGTATGGATCCTATTACACAAAAACGCGAAATGAGCAGTATTGAGAAACGTTTCGTGAATGGAAAAATTTCATTTCGGAATGGCAATATACTAACGAGACATAAAATCCAGCTAGTCCTGAATTATATGACATGATCTCTTTGAAAAATCCAAGAGAAGTCGATAATGAAGTAGTTCGACAATCATATTCCAAAATATTTGAAATAACGAACGCCCCTTACAAATGAAATCAATTGAAGAATGTTCTCAGAAATACGAATTCTAAAAAAATCCATGGAGTCATCAAACCTTCATTAGATTCGTCTCACTTTCCATCAAGGAGTTGAACCGAAATGAGTGAAGTCTTAAATGAAATTTGTTACACGTCCCTTGAAGAGGGAAGTTGGAACAAAAGAAATTCTTTAGTAAAGAGGGTAACAAAAGAATTATAGTGTTCTACTAAAAAACGAAGTGGCTCACTTGTATGTACACCCTTCGCTTCGAGAGCAAATTTCCACTAATTATGATACAATATCAATATTCAGGTTTGTACTTTACCTTGGTGATCACCGCAGTTTACAAAAGAAATATATGCTCAAAGGGTCAGTGCACAAGTCAATGATATTCAGCCACATGAAATAAATTAATAAATATACTCAATGTATAAATTGAAAATAATAGCGATATGCTTTACTGCCATATACTATACTTGGGGCACTTCCAAGGCTGACTGCGGGTATGCCTCAACTATTTCAGGGTGCTCCTGTAGCTGGCCTGCGGATTGGGACAGGTAAGGGGTGAGTACTTTCAAATCTTATATTATATCTTCATTAAAAAGGCCTTCGACAGGCGAAGCACTACTATTCAAAATTCCATACTCCATAGGAAAAACTCCTTCATAATTCCATGTCCCATACAAAAAACTCCTACATCAAAATTCCATACCCCATACGGAAAAGCCCTAAAAAGGAGAATCTCACATAACATACTTCCTTGACCTGGTCAGGGATAAAAAGAGTGTTTCAGCACGAGGAATTTGCCTACCTATTGGATGGTAGTTGGGCTTGTTAAAGGATGGCTGACTATGTGAATATTTAATCCCCTCGACGATTTCTTTATATGAATTCAAAATATTCTCCACCTCTAGTACTTCTTGTCGTTATTCCCAACGGTCCTAGAGAATATAAGTCAATCCTCACAACAAAAGATACGATCGGTTGGATTCACGTGTAAGCGAAAGGAAATTACCCTAGTAGAGACGTCCAAAATCTCTATATCAATTTGCCTTCGGTAATACTCGGTAATACTTCGGTCGCTATGAGCACTTTTTTTTTGGAATATTTTTTGAAATTTTTTTTCGTGGAAATTACGTAATTCGGTCTCCTCTACAAAAATTCCAAATGAAAAATCCGGCGGTCTCTTTTATTTTCGGAGATATAGGGCCTTTTTGGTGTAAAACTTCACAATTTTCCATATCAAATTTCTGTTGTTTGAACACACAAAATTCCTCCTATTTATATTTCATTTAGGTTTTTTGTAGAGGATACCGAATTACGTGAGTTCCACAAAACAAAATTCAAAAAAGGTGCTCATAGCGACCGAAGTATTACCTTGCCCTCCACCTGCGAATAATATCCTCGTGCACCGATTTTCGCTCTTATCCATCACCATATCTGATGGTTACTTTCCTCTGAAAATTATAAAATAGTGTCACGCCATTTTTGGCACTGATTGTCAAACTGGAAAACGTTCGCATACATGACCTTCACCGCGTCTGTGTTCCAAAATGCCCGATAATGGTTACTTTCCATGAAAGCTTTCGAATCTTTCCGAACGAAGTAGCTACTGCCTCGAATAATAAAACTGATAAAATGAACAGATTTGTGAGATGCCTAACAGTAATAGTCTCATATCAATCTTTGAAACTCCTATTCTTCCCTAAAGCTACTTAATAACCGAAATTGAATAATCACTGTAACTTTTTTCAATGCCGAAATTGAATGATCACTGTAACTTTTTTCAATGTCAAAATTGGTAACACTGGTTGCCAACGCAATCCGAGAATGAGAAGAATCTGCTTCGAACTGTCACTATTTATAACCTGACAGCTACCGAATAAAAACAAACAAATCGATAACAATGACAAAATTCCAACAAGTGGCTAGTATTATCAGCTATTTGATGTCACTCCTAGCATATCAGTGTCTGATTCTTCCAGGTAGAACCAAGAGATCAACTATTCATTCACAATAGAAATGTGCGAGCAAAGCTTGGTACGAAATTCACTCACATAATCTTTTCTTAGTAAAACCTACTTGGTCACTCCTAATACTACCACACGAATACCAATACACCATATGCGGAATAAACCAGTTTAGCTACATAATCCTTGCTAAGAAGCGGAAACATCTCTGAGTTGCGAATGATCTCTGAGAGGGTACGCTTCATGCCATTAATAATGGTCAAGAAATTATATTTCATTCGATACACAAGCAGTCATTTAAAAACATCATAGCTGTCATTGGCAGTTTCATAGGTTAGTAATATGTTATTCGAATTTCAATACGTTCGTACTACCTCCTTGGGTGAGACAAAATCATCCCGTAACAAATTGGGAAAGTGTATAATTCCAAGCCTATGAATTATATCTATTGGAATTCATAGAATGAGTTGGTGGCTCGTTTACGGCTATTGGTGTCTTCGAAATTAATTTGTATGTGATGTTTGTCATTTGAGTCAAGGCAAGGGCCGTATATAGTGTCGCAGTAATTGCACTTGGAGAGAACAAAAGAGTCACAAAGAATTATTTTTATCTTTTGGTTGAGAATGTGCCTATTGCCATACAATAATTTGAGATTCATGTATTCAATTCTGATACAGTTAGACACATGCCGTTTGTATCTCAGGTCGCTATCTATGATTAATCCGAGGTTCCTAGCATACTCCGCAGGTTTAATGTTGTGGCCGTCAACTACAACTGAAATGTTGGGTGATGCAACTGATCTTAGCCTCTTTGGACCAAAAATGAGTAAATTTGTCTTTTCACCATTTATTTTGAGTGAGTGGTGTTCAGATGTAATGACTAATTGACTGAGATCTTCGTTCATTTTGTTGAGTGCTGATGCCATATCATTCACGTAAAAGGAATTATACAGCTGCGTATCATCAGCGTAAAAGTGAACTGAAAAATGACGAATACAATCATAAAAGTTTGAAGTATAAACAGTGAATAGCAGTGGCCCCAGTATGAAAACCTGCGCTATCCCCGATGGGAGTGCAAGGGATCCCGAGAGGGAACCACCAATTTCATCCTTCTGTGATCTTCCGGGTGAATAGCTTTCGGAAAACATAATAGTGATAGCTTTCGAAAACCATAATAGTGATAGCTTCCGAAAAACATAATAGTGCTCTCAGCCAATCCAAGAGAGTGTAATATAGATAGAAGCAGATTGTGATTGAGAGTATCAAAAGTTTGGAGTAGTCCAAAAGTACCAGAAGTGTGATTTTATTAGCATCATGAGCCCTCAGTATATCATCCGTTACATCTGCTAACGCTGTTTCACAACTGTGCATCGGCCTGATACCAGATTGCTTTTGTGGTAGTAACTTTTTTTCTGGTGAGATAATCTCCAAGCTGTCTTTCGACAATTCTCTCAGGTATTTCAGAGAGCATCGGTAGGATACTCACCGGTCGAAGGTCTTTCATAGCTGATGGATTTGCCTTTTTTGAAATTGGTTTCACTATGGCCCCCTTCCAGCCATCGGGAAAGGTATGCGTACGGAAGCAACCATCAACAATGTCCTTTATATACTATTTGTGGACAGCAATGATACCTGATTAGATTCACACCCAAACCATCACTTCCTACTGCATTTGATTTGATGTTACTTATCTCACTCAATATATCTACTTCAGAGATCAATTCAAATTCAAAGTTATCATCCGATTTCCTATTATTCTTATAAGAGTCAATTTTTTGTGCATCAGGGATTATGTTTGGCAACGACTGTAAGTAGTATGAGTTAAGGTTATCAGCATTCATCAAATGAGGTGGAATGGTTTTATCATTCCTCGTCAGAAGGTCTTTGTCTTTCAGTTCGGCCCACATATTTTTTGTCCCGGTGATTCTCAGCTTATGTTCAAAATATGCTCTCTTCTCCTGTTTTACAGCTAGAGTTGAATAGTTCCGCACAGTTTTATGATATTCATAATGAGGAGCTATTTTGGTTCTCTTCCAACGCTTATATGCTTTAGATTTTGTTGAAAACCCGACTTTCCTGAGGGGAGCGTGTTTGTCAAAAAGAAAAGAAAGAGACTGATTTAAAAATTGTACTTTCCGATCAACATTATCAATTCGATGAATTCTCTGCAGCGGTAGATTCTCTAATATATTAGTAAACATGTCATAGTCAAATTTCTGAAATCGCGAATTGTCTTGAACAAAGGTGATTTGACTGTGACTTTAAAATCGAATTCAGCAGTTATTAGATCGTGATCAGATATATTGCCTACTGGTTGCAAACTTTGCACGAGTTCTTCATTAGAGACTATAATAACGTTCGTTAGGATCGTGGCATATTACGAATGGGATCATTGATAATTTGCTTAAGATCATATGTTCTTATGAAATTATTGAGTTTTATTGAATTTCGTGAGAGTTGTTCCAAGAGATCAATTTTAAAGTATTAAAAAAATATCAACAAATGTCGTTTCGAAGTTATGTAAGAATTCATTAGCATTTAATGAAGGTGGTCTATAGAGTACTCCGAAAGCAAATGTTTGTTTTTTGAAAGTTACTCTCACCCATAATTGTTCTATCGATCGGCTAGTGTCTATGACAGTGAACTTAAAATAGTTTTTCAAGTAAAATGCCACTCCTCCTCCTCGCACATCGCGATGAATTCTTATCAGATTATAACCCTTGATTTCTATAGCAGTCAGAGCTACAATTTCATACTGGTTGAGAAGAATATGATTTTTCAAGTCGGTTATACTAAGCAGAAGTGACCGAACATTCAAGTGAGCAATAGAAAACTTTTTTCGAAGGTTCATTTCCAAACATATTTTGTTGGAATTACATAAATAATGGACAATATATCAATGAAAGACCATCATCACCAAAAATAATTAGCATTCACCGATTGAATGTGACACTCTTATCACTCTTTTGACAAAAGAAAAAAGGTATCTGCAGAAAAAAATTCAAAATAATCATCAACACTGTAATGAAGTCATTATTTTCAGTAATAAGGTTTGTGAATGAAGTCGACTGACCCGGCTAAAATATGTTGTATATGGATTCTGTTTCAGCACTTGGGTTTATTCGATATGGCATATGATAGACTGCTAGAAGTTATTATGTTTTGGTATTGATTGATTTATCTTCAATGAATGATGTTATCCGTGAACATTTTGATTACTCATTTCATTTTATTCTGTTTGGCTCATTATTTAGTAACATAGAATGATTTTCTGCTCATTTTTGTTCATTCCTGTATTTGATATGAATTTTCTTTCATGCGATTGGGGTTGGCCTATTTTCCATTTTGAGTAAGGTTTGATTATTCCATCTATCTGAAATGAATGATGTATTGCATAGAATCTTGAGACAATAGGTAGGAAAAATTCAGAAATGTTTTTTCATGATCTGGCTTGTTATTTTCTAGGAAAACCTAAATAAGTTGGTAATTTTCAGCTAATTGTGAGTGTGATCAAATCTCTAGATTCAAAAAATGTCTTGTGCAATATTTTGATGGTAATTGTTGTGCAGTGAAATGTTACAAAGGATTCGAAAATGTTATTTCCGCGAAAATATTCACCATTTCGAGCATCTTATCAGCCTAGCTTGCTACCGTTAATATAAAAACACATTCTTTACAGAGTTTTCCGATTGACCTTATATTGAAAAACATTTGAAATTGGCCAAACCGACTGTAGTTTTTATGAAATTCCTCAGTGGTCTGTCATTTGAGTTCCACTACTTTTCAGATTTTCGGCGGGTATAAACTTTCGACTCTGAGGAATACCGGGATTCATTCGTGAAGATACAGTTTTGCAGATAGTTGTGTTTCTAGTTGCTCCGAAATTTGTTTACCGACTGTTTTATTCAACGAACCTCGACCGAAATTCATTTTGAGATTAGATCCGACAGTCTGGCATTTGATTTGTTATTTCAAATATTTAGTTTTGATTGCGTTCTTGCCAGTTCGGCCTTCTGTCGTATCTGAGTGCCATTTAGAACCAATTATTTTTGTGTAATTCATGAAATTCGTTTCATTTTTCATTTGGTTGTATTCTTGCCAGTTCAGCCTTCTGCTGTATCTGAGTGCCATTCAGAACCAATCAATCATTTTGTGTCATTCAAGAAATTCATTTTTTTTTATTTGGTTGTGTTCTTGCAGTTCAGCCTTCTGCTGTATCTGAGTGCCAATTAGAACCAATCATATTGTTTTATCTTCAATTTATTTTGGGTTCTTGCCAGTTCAGCCTTCTGCTGTTATCTGAGTGCCATTTAGAACCAAGTTCAGTTTACCGTTATTTCAAACCCCGAAAATTTCGTACGCCGCCCGAACTGTCGAAATTGGTCAGCCTCAAACAGGTTATCATAATGATATAAAATTTCATTTCCGATACTCATAGTTACCGCACCGAAACTTTTCACCTGCCAACATTTCATAGTTTTCCATTATGAAGTATCGACTCACCGATTACCGACAAAATTCCGATATCAGTGACCCTGCGCAGTTCAAACGCAAAGTTCGTATACCGTTTACGAACGTTGCAGTCTGAAATCTCCGATCATTATTGCCAACCCGTTTTCATAACGTTAATACTTTATATTGTTGATATCATATTGTTCAGTTGTTTCATCTTTCGTATATTGATTTGAATAAACTCGTATTTCTGAACATCGTTAGTCGTTATTTTCTCCAACCTATTTTCAGGAAACAAATCAGTGAAATAAAAGTGTGTCGAGGGGTAGAAACGAAATACCTCTCAAGTGTGTAAAAAAGTGTATCAGAAAAGGAAAAACTATATATTTTCGAGAACTTCCATATAGCAAACGGTATTCAGATGCAAATTGGTGTAATTAAAGTCTACATCGATTGGTACTCTGCCGTTGTCACAATTATCTGACCTCTGGATACCTCCATCTGATTGCTATCCGGGAATCTGGAGCATACCAAGTAAAAACTGGCGCCCGAGGCATTGATTTACAAAACGATTTGTAATTTACAAAAAGATTTGTGAATCTATCCGTAAGCGCCACTTGTGCGGGTTTGAACCCAGGAAAACCCGTCACAAGACTGAAGGCGAGATAATAACTGGCTGACCTAGTTCACTCTGAATAGTTAGAATTGAGAAAACAATATAACTGGTCATAAAACTGAACTTGAATGTAGTTGATTTCAAAAGAATAGACGTTATTTCAACGTCCCGTTTTGGAGTTTGAGCGTGTGATGATTTTCTTCTTCTCTATGTCATCGATTATTCTTGTGAGTACATTAAGGGGATCAGTTTCCACTTCATCCACAGTGTATTCTTTGCCCTCATGAATGAGCTTGCTTTTTACAATTATAATATATATAATATTCAATGATTATATACTGGTAGTAATTGATTGCTACTGGACATATTTCTCATAATGAGTATGAGGCTGCCATTCGGATTGAAAAACAGTCATGCGACGTTTCAGCGTTGCATTGTATGAATAACATCCTCAGACAACATAGTAATTAAATCTACCGGGGGTATCTAGACGACAGAATTGTGTTTTCGACATAGTTATAGGAGCACATAGACACTCTCACTGAGATATTCAAGTGCATGTGAAATGAAACTTGAAATGGATAAGTTGTAATTTCTGAGAAAATGAACAACCTATCTTGGACATGTAATAATCACTAACAGTATAAAGACCAACCCAAATAAAATTTCTGCTTTTCAGGCATCTCTTATGCCGACTATGACGAAAGAAATCAAAGATTTTTCAGGACTTCTGGGGTATTATCGAAGATTCATCATGCACAAAATTGGCCAAATCTCTCACAACATGCTAGAAAAAAAAATAGTTTATAATTTCCAGTTCATACAATGATTCCATTTCTGTTAAACATTATTGATCAATGAAACTATTCGAATCCACTCGAATTTTGCCCAGCTATTTTGTAACGAGAGTATATGTCTCTGTTCAGATTACCCAGGCTATTTGCTCAGTGGCAGAAGGTATGGATTCTCTGGACGCCTTCCTAGTACTGAATTTATAAATGTGACTAGAAGGAATGTTCATTTGAATGGCAAGAGCAAAATGCAAATATAAATCCTTGAAGAGAATAGAAATTCAAACTTCCCCTGAATGATCCCCAAAGTCTAATTTCTTCCTTTCAAACCAATGGATGAGCAACTGAAACAACTAAATACTACATTACATATATTCAATTTATGTACAAACTGAAATGTATACAAAACTGGAATGTATACCAACTTGGAATATTTCGTTACCTTATAGTTATAAGGTTCTATGTAACAATTTTAGCGCTATTGGAGTTACGAATACCACAAAGTTCTCAGCAACACAGAACCGACTGTAGAAACGGCGGCAGTTTGAAGTGCAATGCAAAAGTTTTATGTTGAGTCTTATTAAGTTCTATGTTACGAAAATACTTGTAGTTATAGTCGGGCTGTTCAAAAGATAGAATTCAAGGACGCGTGAACAGTGAATGCCTGCATAGCCACGCCTTCTAAACTGAAATAAATGAAGAACTGTTTACACTGTACTGTACTCATTTGTATTCACGTGTGTTACGTTAATTAAATAATATGGATGGAAACACTCTTCCACCTCCAAGAAAAAGATTAAAAAAAAGACATTCAACTGTAGAGGAAAAAGGTGTAATAATGAACACTTATAAAAAAGCATCCCAAGAGTTGATGGAAGGAAGACGCGGCGACGTTTTTGTTGAGTGATGTAAATCGGACTTGTAACATTGGGGAGAGGATCATTCAAAGAGTGCGTGCCGTTCACGTGATCATTCTATCTTTTCAGCGGCTACACTATAGTTACAAAGTTGTATGCTACACATAAAACCTTTTTTTATATTCGGTGTACGAAACTTTATTAAGCACAAGGTTCTATGTTACACATACAACCTTGTTGTTGATCATAATGGGTGGTTCTTTCTCACAGTGTTACAAACATTTTCATAACTTACTCCATTATAGTTCTACCAAGTTTTAGTGATCTGTGTGAAAAGAGGCATTTTGCGTGAATTGAGCACTGAAATGTCAGACAGTGAAGTGGAAGAGGATGTATATGAATACGGATATGATTCTGATAAAGATCGTGAATATTCACCTGGCGAAAACGATTCAAGGTATGTGAAATCAAAAGTGAGGTTATGATGATCTAAGTTTTCTTTTGTGTTTTTGAATAGTAGCGGAACCGATGATAACAATAATGTCGAAAATGGTTTAGCATTGCTGGGACCTTGTATGAAAGATCAAGTAATCGAATTTGATAGTACGTTTTTTAATCATTATATTTTCATATCCTTAATGGGCATAGCATGCATGCTAGCTAATTGCACTTCATTCTATTCATTTGATTTCATCGAATGGACGAGTATTCAGTACTAATTATACAATGATGATAAAGAACTTTCTCATAGATACTCGTACAGTATACCCAAATCAGGCATAGCTTGGACGGGTAGAGGACGGCTATCATTATTAAGTGTTCACTCCATAACAGAATTAATTCGTTTATGAAGGAACAAATGAAATCTTAACGTTGCATCAGTTTTCATTATATAAGTATATTTATTTTCAAGGGTATCATCAACGATGCAGAACGAGAAAATGAGGGCTACAACAGTTTGCCAGCAGCATAAGAGTTAAACAGTCACCAAGACACGGTTACATACAATGAAGAAGAAAATGAAGGCAATACCCACAATAGCATTGTACAAGAAGACCGTGAAAAAAGACTCAGTCGTAGGAGGCGAAAGTGTCCTAAGGAGTGAAAATGTGCCGTAAGGAAGGAAAAGAAAGCACTTGGAGGGAGTTATATCTCTGCAAGAAATAAAGTAGTTCCACCCAAACGTGTGAAAACTTTGAAGGATTGCAAAAGTTGTATTTTCAAATGGGATTCTATAATCAGCGAGAAAGAAAGAGATGAACTCTTCAAAGAGTACTACAGCTTGGATAACACTACGAAAAGAATGTTTATCATAACAAACTGTATTGTGTGTGAACCTGAAAGGAGACAAAAAGGAAAAAATTCAAATAATTCGAAGAAAAGCAATACGATCAAATATTTTTTCACTGTGTAGTATAGGAAAGTGCAGGTTTGCATGAAATACTTTTTAGGGACTAGTTGTCAGCCAAAAAACAGTATATAATGCATTATTGAAAAAAGGAATTCGATTACAAATACACCAGTTCCAAGCACACAAGGAAATCACATTGAAGATAAAATATCCGAAGAAGCAAAACAAGCAGTTAAAGATTATATAAGTTCTTTCCAAAGGGTGCAGTCGCACTACTGTCGTGCAAGAACAAGCAGATAATACTTGGAAAGCGGATTGAACACCACAAAAATGTTTGAATTGTACATGAGAAAAATGACTGGAGAATGCAATTTTGACATTGTGAAGCTATCACAGTATAGATACATTTTTTGTAATCACTTTAATATCTCTTTCCACGTCCCAAAAAAGTATAGGTGCGATATTTGCGTAATATATATGCTCCAAACTGCGGAAGGACGAGATGTTTGTGATGAAGAAAAATACACGAATCATCAGAAGCAGAAGAAGGCAGCACGCGAGGAGAGGCAGAGAGATAGGGAAAATAAGGATAAATTCGTCATAACCTTCAACTTCGACTTGATAATTTTGTCTGAAACATTCCATATTTATGATTGTAAAGATTTGTTCCACTTAGACGGCTATCAAATGTTGTATAGTGAAGGAAGATTTATTAAAAATGATGGAGATATTATGTATATAAAAGAAAACATCGAATATAGCTACAAATTTGTGAATATCGCTGAGTGTAGATCAATTCAAACCAAATTGGAGATCAATAAAGAGTCCATTTTGATAACAGCATTGTATAGGTCTCCATCTTCTGAAGTAGATGACTTTGTAACGAATTCACAGGAATATCTGGAACAAACAAAAAACTTAAATACAGATTACCAAATTATTATAGGAGACATGAATTTGGATATAAATAGTGAAACAGAAATAGTATCGGATTATTTAAATAATATGAGTGAACATAATTACATTTCTATGACAAATACAAATACTAGAATACAAGTCGAGTCAAAAACATGTATAGACCATATATTCTTGAAAGCCCGTTAAAATATACAAGACACATGTATCTCGGGAGTTTATGACACCGGTATAACAGACCATAGAAGTACTAGGAATTCCGATCGAAAAAATTGTGCTAGCACCAACAGGAACTAAAACGAAAAAGTACGTGAATTATTATATATCCAGAAAAAATATTAGGGAACATGACTGGTCAATGTACATGAGGCTGAAAACTACAGACGAACAGGCGGACTATTTGACTGACACTATAAGCAGGATAATAAAACATAATACAAAAGAAATAGAAATACGAAGATCAGAATTCAAAAGGAAAAAATGAGTAATAAACGGGCTTGTAATTTCTATCAATCACAAAAACTCTTCGTTTCGCGAATATAAGGAGGACCCGCATAATGAAATAAAAAAAAAGAATTACGTTGACTATAGAGTATATACAAACAGACTGATGAAAACGGCGAAAGAAAAGTATTATCAAAACGAAATGAATAATAGTCACCTGTAAAAGAAAATTCAATAGCCAAAATAATTGGAGAGGATGGAAAAAAAGCGAAAAATGATAAAACTAAGGCAGATATATTCAATATTCACTTCGCAAATATAGGGAAACGATTTGCTGGAAGAATAACAAAACCACCAACAGAAATTCCCAGACAAGCACGTGATACAAATTCCTTTTTTCTTGCACCGGTTACTGAACTAGAAATTTTAGAAATCATACACTCCCTGAAAAATAAGAAAGCGCCAGGATTCGATGGTATCAGAGCGGAGAAACTGAAGGAAATTGCAACAGAAATTACACTCCTACTAGCCCCATTAATAAATAATATATTCGAAACAGGTCAGTGTCCGGACGCATTTAAGAAATCAATAGTCACGCCAATATTGAAGAAAGGAGATCCGGAAATGGTCACCAACTATAGGCCAATATCGTTGATGACAAGTTTTAATGAAGTTTTTGAAAAAGCATTCAAGGCAAGATTAACATCGTTTATCAATAAATGCCAGCTAATTTCTAATAAACAATAAGGTTTCAGAGATGGTCTTTCGACAAACGACGCAATAAGCGCCTTAACTACCGAATATACAACCACATAGACAAAAAACGACCAGCAATATGCATATTTTTGGATTTAGCCAAAGCCTTTGACACTGTGAACCATACCCAGCTTTCGGAAGTGCTAGAATACTCTGGAATGAGAGGTGAATCGCAAAAACTATTCGAAAGTTATTTAAGAGATAGAAAGCAAAGAGTGAGAATCAATAATACTCTCAGTTCAGAAGAATAAATTAGTTATGGTATACCACAAGGAACGGTGATTGGCCCTCTTATGTTCTCGCTATATATTAATAGCCTACTCACAATGAATTGTGACGGTTCCATATTCAGTTTCGCGGATGATACAGCCATCGTTTTCACAGCAGATGAATGGGGGAAGTCTGAAATCAAAGGTTGAATACGAGATGAACAAATTGAAAGACTGGTTCGATCATAAATCACTCACAATAAATTTCGAAAAGACCCACTTCCTACCATTCGCAAGCTACGAAAACGGATTACCAAATTATAGCAAGTTAACTACAAAAAAACAGGATAAAAAGATGGAAATATCAAGAGCACACCGAATCAAATATCTTGGTGTTACAATAGATCCTCATCTGAGGTGGAATGAACACGTTAACCAAATATCTCAATCACTCAGATATATGTTATATAAATTCAAATACCTAAGAACCTTCCTGAATGTCACTAACCTTAAAACCATTTACTATTCCCTGGTGCAATCTCGTCTTCAATATGTCATCCTTAGTTGGGGAGGTATGTTGGAAAAACATCTGAAAAAAAGCGGAAGTTTTGCAGAAGAAAATACTTAAAATTATGTATTCAAAAAAACATGATTATCCATCTAACCGTATATTCGAAGATTCGGGAGTACTTGATATCAGACAATTATACGTGTACAATGTAATTTTGAATATCTACAAGAACAAAGGTATTCTCCAAACGATAAAACATTCTTACAACACACGCAATAAAAATGAAGGCAATGTACAAGTGGAAATAACAAAAAAATGTATAGGACAACAAACGCAATAAATATCTAAGCTGCAAAATATTCAATTATTTACCCGAAATGTACAAGACATACATATATAGAATTAATAGTTTCAATCTTATTAAAATAATATTCAAGAAGTTTGTATTTGACAAAAAGGGAACTTATCACAGATTATTGAGGAACAGGTGAAAATGAGTCCAAATTGAGGTTGAATTTTTAATGAGTGTATATGTGTATATATGTGTATATACAGGGTGTTTCCTAACTACGGTTCCTAACTGCAGGGGGTGATTCGTAAGGTCATTATAGGAAGGAAAGTTCCTATTAACATATGTCCGGAGTTGCTTCGTTTCTGAGATACAGGGCGTTGAAATTGAAGAAAAAACACGGTAATTATGAAATATCATGAATATCCTGGTATCGATTTGGTTGAAATTTGGTACATTCATTTGAACTAATAAGGCGCTCATTTAGCCCAAACTAGATTGAAATAATTATGGCCACTGGCGTCTCAGTGGGCACCACAGCCAACATTATTGTGAAAAAAAGTACGCCCTTGACTTTTTTTGGTAAATTTTCTTTTGTAGTTTATGATTAGTTTATGATTAATCCATAGTGCGATTCACCAAAGCATCTGTCCTGCAATTCAAAAAAGGGGCGTTGAGTGTGAAAATGGAAAAAATACATTATGATCAACATTTTCAAAAGAGTGATATAAAACAATCTACTCGAAAATCAAATTAAACAACTCATGTAATATTTCCACAACCGAAAGTCAGCGTGACCAAAAATGAACTACCAATAAATAAGAAAGAGGCAATAAGAACAATGTTGCCTTACACGCCGAAGCAGGATCAAGACTATTACAAAGCAACAATCCCGAACTTATTGGACACAGTAAAAAAATCTTCAAAGCCAGATTTGAACGTTAAAACAAAAAATTCTGCCGTGGAAAATAATGAAAAACCCCAAGAAAATATTTGCCGGCATTCAGTACCTAATGAAGCGGTGAATCCTTCCACTTCACGTGGAAATAACCCAAAGGCACAACCAAATATGCGACAATTGCGTGTTAGAGTCAAAAAACAATAAAGTAATCAATGTCAATGCCATTTTGAAGTTACTGTGATGGGATACATTCCCAAGATTATGTTAATATTTTCCACTACCAAAGTTTACAGTGCCTACTACTAAATAAAGTTTTTCATAAAACAAAGTTCTCTTGATTTGCTGATTTGTGAATTGTACTATTGCTGTTTCTGTCGGTTTAACAAAGAAATACCTGGTGTCCTCAGATAGCTTAAGGGTGGTACGTCTATCTTCGCTCCTTTCACAACGTAGCCCAAGGTATTGTTGATGGGTACCGATCAAACTCTCTAATGTGGCTCCCCGTATTCAGTGGACCTGATTTTTAGGTGCTAGTATTCCATATGAGCCAACTCGATCCAGCAAATCATGTAAAATAATACAGTACGTAACTGTGAATGTACCAACAAATATAATGATAATGAATAAATCATCAAAATAATCCATGAAAAACGAAATTTCTGGCCTTTGAGTTCATGGAGTCACTGTGAAAGTGATTCAGGTAGCAGCACACACTTCATTCAATAAATCAATTGAAATTTCATGAATAACAGAAATATGTGCTACTTACCTGAGACACCCTCTGAAGATGGTCTGGACCCAGAATCATGCGAGTTGAACTGCTTTCCAAAAATTTGTAGTCATCAATTATTCAAATTCATTTTCCAGCCAACCAATTCAATTACTATACAGCTTCAATTGCTTGAATTCAGCTGGTCAGGAACGAATTCTGAAAATTTATGCACGAACAGTCACAGTTCACAAACAATAGAAAGTTCAATTGCCAAGCAATTAAAAATAATACTGTGAATTAATCAAAATGGGTTCCTCAACTAACTGTTGTATATATTCTATTGAAATCAATCGGAATGGAACTAATAAAAAACAGAATTCATTTACGAACTTTATGTGGCTACAATATACCACAAAAATGCCTGACAATCGTTTTCCATTGACGCGATAAATCGAGATCTTTCTCACAGAAACTTGAAAACATGGCCTCCCTATGCCAATCAAAAATGTTAATTCATTACAATTGAAAGCATGAAAACTACAAAAGCGTCAGAATCTAATCAAAAAACTTTTTGTATCATAGTCCTATTCACACTCCACAAATTCAAAATGTTTTACTTCGATTTCTACCGGAGAAAAGTCGATAAAATCTAAGCTATAGGTCAGTACCAACAATCGATCAAGAATCTCTCCGAAGGGCAAAAGCTTCACCCTCAAATTCTATCGATCCATCTTCGTCAAAAATGACTTGCGCGATCGATTCATAACCGATTTTTCCGGCATTCAAACTGTCATCGATTAGGATAATTACATACATCCTTAGACAATGATTGGAGTACTTTGAAAAATATAGAACTCGATATTTAGATAAATAGATAAAAGTTTGGCTACTCTCCTCTAGGTGTCATTAGGAATACTACTTATGAATTCAATATTCAAATTAATTTAATGAATTATTTCGTGAAACGATAAAATCGTTACAACTTATACTGAGTACAGATGCCAGTAATTTCGCGCAAGGTGCCCTTCTGTTACAAGGACAAATTGGTTCTGATAAACCATTGACGTACGCTTCAACGCTCCACGGACGTTTAACCAATCAGAGAAAACATTAAGTGTTGAATATTCCACGTTTCATGAAGTGTTTTATGCACCTTGAAATTTTGTTATAATGCATCTCTTGGGTAGTTGTGAAGGTGAGTGTGTGTTGGCTAGACCAATCTTGGGACACCAGGTACTGCGCATAGAGGAAAGGTGCAAAAAAATATGGCCCAAATGAAGTGTTTTATTCAGAAGCCAACAATCTTTAATGTGAAATTGAGCTGATTTTACAATGGGTAATGAATGAGGCAGACACTTTCAAGGGGGTTAACATGAAAAAAAAATTTTACAAAGTTGTTATTTTTTCTTAACTAAATGAAGTGTTTTATTCAGAAGCCAACAATCATTAATGTAAAATTGAGCTAATTTTACAATGGATAATGAATGAGGCAGACACTTTCAAGGGGGTTAACATAAAAAAATAATCCAAAGTTGTCGTGTTTTATTAAGAAGCCAACAATCTTCTATGTAAAATTGAGCTAATTTCACAACGGATAATGAATAAGACATTGAAACACCGTCTTCAATTCAATAATTAAAAATAATAACAAAAGGCATACACTTTTAGTGGGTCAGGGCAGGACTTGGAACTACTGAAAAGAGGTGTTTCTATAGAATGCCTCAAATGCCTTTTTTTCATTCTATTTCGAGGAGGACTATTATTATTATCAGCAATTTGAGAGCACATGGGAAGAATGAAAACAGTCCATTTTCACCAAATTTATTTGTAGACATAATATTTTTCCTGTCAATAAGCTGCATCTTCTGGTACCTGAATGAACGGGAATATCGATAACAGTCACATAGAAAACGTGAATTTGAAAATTCATATACTCGGCAAAAACGATGAAAGATTTTGCATTTCGAATTCTGAAAGGTAGTTCTGATGGCTAGCTATAAACGTGATTATAAGAAAACATATCAAGAGGGACTGTTTTTCTCACTAGCTGAAGATAATGAGTGAATAGCTGATAACCCGAATTTCAATTAAAAAACGCTTTCCTTAATATTCTTGGTTCTTGGGCATTCATCGTTTTTTCCGTGCGCTCTTCATTTGATACGACATTGTTTTCAATCCCATCCGTATCTGTGCTGGACATATTGTCTGAAATAATACGTGCTCTCCAAACGATATGTATTAATACTATTCATAAGTAGTAGACTGTGACAGCCTAATACAACCCTGTGCGTTCTTCGATATCACAGCCGACCAATCGAAACGCGAGGACTGACTTTCTACCTGCTCATCTTTCGCTGATAACCCTGGCAGGGTTGCCAGACTGGGCGATTTATCGCCGATTAAGCTACTTTCTTCTTTCTTTTATGCGCAGTACCTGGTGTCCCAAGGTAGGTCTAGCCAACACATACTCACCTTCACATCTACCCAAGAGATGCATTATAGCAAAATTTCAAGGTGCATAAAACACTTCATGAAACGTGCGTCAGTAGCTCTTAGACTAAAATTAAAATTTGACCAATATATTTCAGCTACTACGAAAACATTGGCATCAGAATGTCATTCACTTCGGATAGTTTCTAATGAGCTAATAAGTTCATCACTCCATTTTAATACTATCGTTGTTTGTGTTACGGTTGCAGCAAGGTATTTTTCTCATTTTCTACTCTGTGAATTAATATACACTATACACTATAGTGTTATATTTGAACAGATTGTTACCTAGAAACGGGAATGTTATTGAATATCTGATAGCTAAGATCGTGGCAGAGTGTTCGTTTATTTTCGATTGATTTATACGAATAAAGTGTTTTCTGAAGCTTTAGTGTCTTTTGTGCCATCCAGGTGAGCTAAAGCTAACATTTCAGAAGTGGTTCTTGAACACCAAATAAGTTTTATGTGCTAAATCTGGTAGAATTTGAAAATTTGACAAGTGTCAAATCTGGTAGAGATTTTTGACAGGTAGTGTCAGATTGTTCAGTAGTTTTACAGGGTGATTTAGACATAGGTATTAGTAAGGGTGATAAAGGGAACGAACAGTTTTTGGTACACGCTCAATTAGATCAGCGAAATAAGTTTTGTTGATAGGAAAACACGAATTTCTTATTGATTCGAATTGTATTAAAATGACTACAAATCAGGGTAGTTCAGATAATATGTATAATTTTGGTGGTCTTAGCGATGTTGATCAAGGTAGAGAAAATTCCGAATATCCAAATTTACCAAATTTATCGCCGCTTTCAGGAACAGGTCAGTTTTTGGGAGATTTCAGTGGGGTTATGCAACAAATAAATAATTTGATGGTTACGCAACTACAAATTCTGAATACAATAACAGTACAAAACAGCCGGAATACGAGGGTAGTTCCAAATATACCGCAAACATTGTGGAGTTTCCATGGAGATAGAGATAGACATAAGGCATTAGATTGGTTGAATTCAGTCACAACGAGTGCTAATTTGCAGGGTTGGAATGAACAAACCAAACTAACAGTTGCCCAGTCTCATCTGAGAGGTCCGGCAGCAAATTGGTTTCAAAATTTGAATTTGATGGGGATATGTACGTGGAATCTTTTTGAATATAAGTTTAGATTGACATTTGTAGATACATTGAGCACTGCTGACAGATGGGAACAAATGCGAAAAAGAAATCAAAGACCGGGGGAAGCTATTGCTTCATATTTTCATGACAAAATGAGGTTGTGTGGGAATTTGACATTTAATGAAAGTAAAGTTGAAATTTTGAAGGGTTTGATTCGGGCTGATATAGCGGGAAGTTTAATAGTAAAAAATCATAACAATCAAGATGAATTGTGGTCAGATCTTTTACTGCTTGAAAAGATTTACGAAAAAGAAAATTATGAAAGAAATCACGTCAATTTTTTCAAAAATGCTAGAGAAAGTAATAGAGACAAAGTTGATAGAGCTAGAAATACTAGTAGATGCTACAATTGTGGGGATACAGGGCATTCTAAGGGTCAATGTAGTAAACCAAAAGCATCTTTATGTTATAAATGCTTCAAGCCTGGGCACATCAAACGCAATTGCACAGAAACCACGCAAATGGTAAATTTAACTTCATTTGATTCGCGCAACTCTCACACTCTTAAGCGATTCATTCGTCCAGTAAGAATCAACAACATCCAGTATCAGGCATTAATTGATCCGGGAAGCGCAGTCTGCACTATCAGTAATGAAGCAGCGCAGAAAGGACAAATCATCCAACCAGGAGAGTCAAAGTTGTCTGGTTTTGGAGGGTCGAAGGTTGACAGTCTTGGAACAGTCACAGCGAGGATCGAGTTGGACGAAGTTTTTGTCGACAAGGTGCCGTTATGTGTAGTACCAGTTGAGGCCCAATCCGTTGATGTTATTCTGGGTCGAAGTTTCACCGAAGATGAATCGTTGGCGTATGTCCGGCAAGGTGATAGTCTACAATTCTATTGGAAGGACGAGTTGCCATTTCCCAGAGTCGAAAAACGAACTTCAGCTGAGAGAGTTTCCGTCATAGCTCAAGAGAGGGTTATCGTACAACCGAACACAGTTATGTTTATCAACTGCACTGTTGCTGATGAAGAAGTCGTAGTTCTTGTGGAGAATCCAGATAAGTTGAGGCCTGCTACAATACAGAAACGCCAGAATTTGGGCCAAATATCTTCAGATACGAATTTGATCGGCAGTAGTCGGGAGCCCATAACAGCTGACATGTTGAACGTTGAACGAGGGATTGGTAAGAATATAATTGAAAGGTTAGTTGTTTTATTGAATTCATATCGAGATTGCTTCGCATTTAATTCAAGGGAGCTAGGTTGTACCGATTTAATTAAAATGGAAAATGTTGATAATGATAAACCTATTATTAGTAAACCATATAAAGCTAGTTTGGCTGAAAGAGAGACAATAAAAGACATTATTAAAAATTGGCGCGATAATGGGATTGTTACAGACACTAAAAGTTCCTACGCTAGTCTAGTGATTTTAGTACCAAAAAAATCAGGAGAAACGCGATTAGTAATCGATTATAGACGTTTAAACAAACAGACTGAGAAGTTAATATATCCTATTCCTTCAATTGATGAACAATTCGAAAATTTAAACGGTTATAGCGTATTTTCTACTTTAGATCTTGCCCATGGTTATTTGCAAGTACCATTGACTGAACGTGCTAAAGCAAAAACTGCTTTTATAACTCCGGATGAACGAGGACAGTTCGAAAGGATGATGTTTGGTTTATCAAATTCTCCATTTGAATTTTGCAGACTTATGAATATAGTATTAGGTTCGTTAAGGAATAAAATTGCTATGAGTTATTTAGATGACATACTCATTCCTGCACGAAATTGGGGTGATATGTTCGATAGACTTAGACTTGTTTTTGATTCTCTCAAGAAGGCGGGTTTGACATTGAAACTCAAGAAATGTAGATTTGGTATGGAATCTGTTGAATATTTGGGTTTCATTTTGTCAAAGCAGGGTTTGAGGCCTGGCCAAGAGAAATGTAGAGCAATCAAGGAATTTCCAGTACCGAAAAATGTATCTGAAGTAAAACGATTTATAGGTCTGACTGGTTATTTTCGTAGATTTGTCAAAAATTATGCCAATATTGCAAAACCACTTAGTGATTTAACAAAAAAAATCAAACTTTCAGTTGGGGTAACGATCAGCAGCAAGCTTTTGATAGTCTCACTAGAATTCTTTGCAGT
Source organism: Zygogramma bicolorata (assembly GCA_032362365.1). Classification (NCBI taxonomy): domain Eukaryota; kingdom Metazoa; phylum Arthropoda; class Insecta; order Coleoptera; family Chrysomelidae; genus Zygogramma; species Zygogramma bicolorata. Next base: position 501,171 of record JAVJAQ010003664.1, read on the forward strand.
AACCCAGTTCTTAAACTATACTCATCACATGCGCAAGTAACCGAACTTCACACTGATGCAAGTTCCATAGGAATTGGTGGTATTCTCTTACAGAGTGATGACAAAGGTGAATTACATCCTGTATATTTTATCCCGAAAAAGACGAATGATTGCGAAGCAAAGTATCATTCCTCCAAATTAGAATTGATGGCAATTGCATGGTGCATCAATAAATTGAGAAATTATTTAATTGGCATTCATTTCACAATATACACTGATTGCCAAGCTATAGTTTATATGAATGTTCAGAAAAATCAGAATCCGCAAATAGCTAGATGGTTTTACCTATTACAGGAATTCAATTATGATATCAAATTCAGGAAAGGTATGCTGATGGAACATGTTGATGCCTTGTCCAGGGCACCAGTTCAGGAAAAAGGAGACATCAAAGAAGAACTAGAACAAAAACTTGAAATTTTACAGATCACGATAGAAGATGAGATACTTTCATTTCAAAGAAGCGATCCGACGTTAAGAAGACTGGTAAATATACTAGAAAAAGATGAAAATGATAGGACAAATCAGGAAAAACATGATATTGATGGATATGTTTTAGACAATGGAAGACTTTTGAGAAAAGTTAACATAGGAAAGCAAGAGAAAGAATTATTTGCAGTTCCAAATGGGGCTAGAAAAGGCATTGTTGTTCGATGCCATGATTTATCAGGTCATTTTGGAACAGATAGGACAGTAAGGAAAATACAACAGACCTATTGGTTTCCTAAGATGAGGAACTATGTTAGAAACCACATAAGATCTTGTTTCAAATGTCTTACCAACAAAGTACCTGCAGGAAGGCAGCCTGGTGAACTACATCCCATTCCCCCATCTGAATATCCATTTTCCAGAATACATGTGGATCATGTTGGACCATTCATTAAAAGTAGAAGAAACAATGCATATGTTCTTGTTGTGGTATGTTCCCTAACAAAATTCGTAAAACTTTATCCAACAGTGAATACGACGGCAGAAATAACTATTAAGAAACTCAAGAAATGTATAGAGTCGTACGGAACTCCACGACAAATTATCACTGATAGAGGACCTTGTTTCACATCCAACGAATTTGAAGATTTTTGTAGAGAGAACAATATCAAACACACTCTCAATTCCAGTAGATGGCCTCAAGCTAATGGTCAAGTTGAAAGAGTTAACAGAACATTGATACCAACGATTGCAAGCTACACTGAGGAGAATACTCAATGGGATAACGTGATTCCAAAAGTTGAGAAATGTTTGAATTTAGCTTTCAATAAAACCACCCAGAAAACTCCATTCGAAAGTTTGCACGGCTATTTACCAACTTTCGGAGAAGATAAATTGGCAGAATATGTTACCAATATAACATGGAATCCTCCTGAAGCTGTACAGAACGAAATAAGAAATAGTATTGTTGAAGAACAACAGAAGTACAAAACTCGATACGATAAAAGACGGTTCAAAGGAACTGAATATGAAGTAGGAGAAATTGTTTTTGCGAAGTGTGCTAAATCGACAGGTACCGGTGAATCCACAAAACTTCAAGAACGTTATAAAGGACCATTCATGATAATTGAAAAGCTACCAAGTGATACGTACCGCGTAAGCAATTTAGCTCCCTCGCGTAGTTTCACTTCCACATTTCATGTTTCTCATTTAAAACCTTTCAGTTCTATTCAGACTGACGAACAGGACGAGACTGAAGACCAAAGTAATGAACCAGACTATACTGACGAATCGAACGATACAGACGAACCTAATGAAAGACATGACATTCGAGAGGAAACAGAAACAGAGACAGACTTCAGTGACGAACAGAGAAGAGAAGATGGAAATGAAGAAGTACCTGTGGAAGCAGAAAGAAAAACATCCGACAGTCAGAGACAAAGAAGAGAAATTCGTCTTCCAAAACGACTCCGAGACGATTTCATTTTATTTGATTGATGTTTTTATTTTTATCATTGTTTCAGATCTCTTCAGTTATTTATGTTCATAAAACATGTTTATCAATTATTTCATTGAGTGAGGTCACTCAATTTTGTCAGGATAAGCCGAGTGTTATATTTGAACAGATTGTTACCTAGAAACGGGAATGTTATTGAATATCTGATAGCTAAGATCGTGGCAGAGTGTTCGTTTATTTTCGATTGATTTATACGAATAAAGTGTTTTCTGAAGCTTTAGTGTCTTTTGTGCCATCCAGGTGAGCTAAAGCTAACAATAGGGTCTCTTCGTACCTCTGTATTGTTTATCTGTTAAGTTCGGGTTTAAAAGCAGCTCTTCCGCTGAACCTCGCCTATTCATCATTTACTGTCTAATTTTGAGCATTTGTGCATTCAATCCAATGATGAATAAAGACTGAATAAAGACATATTGTGGTCTCGGTAGTGTAAAGGTTAACACGTCCGCCTCTCAAGCTGAAGACCGGGGTTTAAATCCCCGCCAGGCCACTGTGCTGGGTAATCGCACCTTAAGAGGTATGTCCTCGTTAATCCATTGCTCGCACAAATTTCGACTTCTGAGGCTTGACGTTCGTCAGCGGATGGTTAACGGATCGAACAATTTTAGAACAATATTATTATTATCCACAACAAAGATGGTATATCGTTCCTTGATTGAATCTTATTGAGATATGTTGTTGCTCTCTGGGGATTTTTCAGACAACAACTTTTTCATTCAGTGTTTGTTTTTCAAAATCAAGCGGTTAGATACTTATGTAAGGTGGGAGTAATAATAATAATAATAATAAAGTTTATTCAAAATTCATAAAAAAGAGCATATACATCAATTTGTAAAAAGGTGAATAAACAGTTCAATTACACCCGCGAAGTTGAAAACTTGTTGCGGGAGATACGAATTACATTTATGTATAATATATTTGATAAATTTGTAGAATTCAACAAAATAATATTGAAAAATTAACTAATTTTCTTAATTGAAGTGAGAGATTTCATGAAATAAATTTCGACGTGATTCTTGAATCCATTTTTTAATCTGTAGTTTGAAAGATACTAATGACTTGATCATTTTTATATGATTTGGAATCAAATCATAGTAGAATGGCAATAAATATCTAAAATTTTTCTGAGATGTTGTTGTTTTAACTCTATTTTTCAATGTGATATTATTTTTATTCCTTGTATTATAAATATGATTATTGAAATTCATATTCAATTTGTGTTTATGGATATAAATCATGATGTTATATCCGAATAATTGTCTTATGTCCATTTTATGTGTTTCTATGTACAGATTTTCACTTGGATACAAATAAGACTTATTATATATTATTTTCAAAAACCGTTTCTGAAGAACTTCAAGATTTCTAATGTGGGATTTCATGACCCCTCCCCAAGCCAGAATCCCATAATTCAATTGGGACTGTATTAATGAAAAATAAAGAATGTTAAGGGTTTTTACGCTCATAAATGTTTTGAGATACTTGAATTTTGATAATAAACTTCGTAATTTCTTCAAAAGGAATGCTATGTGTTTGTCCCATTTCAGATGTTTGTCAATTATAACTCCTAAATACTTAATACTATCAGTTTTTTCAATGCTAGTATTATCATGAAGTATTAGTGGTCCTAAGTCCGGTGGGGAAATATTATAAAATGAGAATGGGACATATTTTGTTTTCTCAAAATTTACTGTGATTAAGTTATAATCAAACCCATTTTTAATCTTCTCGAAATCTAATGTAGTTTTGCTTTGTAATTCATTCCAGTTTTTCCCCCATATAATATGACAGTATCATCTGCGAAACTATGAATTTCACCTACAGTGTCAATATTAAAAAGTTCGTTGAGATAAATATTAAATAGAAGTGGCCCTAAAACGGTTCCCTGCAGTACACCGAATTGAAAGATTTTCTCTTCACTTCTAGCTTCATCAATTTCAACATATTGAATTCTATTTTCTAAATAATTTTTGAGTGATTCAGTCATGCAAACCAATATTTTTTGTGACAGAAAACATTCTCATTGTCACTTGTATTTTCATTCTGGAAACTGTCCGATTTACAAAAACTAAATATGGTTGGAACTCCGGAACGTACATATTACATAACTCGGTAAGTAACGGAAAACAAAATAATCTGTATAACCATATACTCTATGAACTTAAGGAGAAAAGCTATTAAAATTCAGAAATCTTTTTAAAGGAGCCCTCGCAACAAAAGCGTACTGTAACCTTGAGGAATATATTACAATACAACATTGCCGCGAATAAGATTCTTTTTTTCATCCGTAGGTTATATGTATCAGTACAAACTTAAGTATATCATATTTTATTGACATGTGAACTCATGTTCAGAATGGGTGTATTTCTGTTTTTGCATTGTTTTTAGGACTATACAAACAATTTTTTCAACTAATTGTCAAACCTATACATGGAATCTTATTTTATATTGTTACATTTTATCTACGTTACACGTGAACTCTTTTTGTTCGAATTGTGTTTCTGAGTAATTGGGATTTTTTAAGCATCCTTTTGAGTACTATACATACCAGATATTTTACAAGCTTTGTCAATGAGAAATTATTTTCATTAGACAATAAAGTATACCTCTCTCTCTCTCTCTCTCAAGTACAGGTCGCCCGTCAATCTCAATGCTCGCCACACCAATAATTTCTTTTTTTTTTCTAATAACACAATTATTCTCACAAAATATCATAAAAAATTGAATGTGTACATGATATGAAATACTTGACCAACTTCACAGAGTATTATTTACTGTGCTCTTCTCAACTTCATACAAGCCCTATATTTTTCCAGGAACTCCGTCGCGCAGGTAGACGTAACAATGGCAGGTGTGATGGTACAGATTATGAACAATAGTAAATGTTCCTTATGGCATTCCAAACGTCATCGACGCTGACTGAAGCAATTAGGACTTGTTACTAACCCCAGGTCGATGTAACAATGGCAGGTGTGATGGTACAGATTATTAACGATAGCAAATGTTATTTATGGTATTCCAAACGTCATCGACGCTGACTGAAGCAAGTAGGACTTGTTACTAACCCCAGGTCGATGTGACCATGGCAAGTGTGATGGTACAGATTATTAACGATAGCAAATGTTATTTATGGTATTCCAAACGTCATCGACGCTGACTGAAGCAAGTAGGACTTGTTACTAACCCCAGGTCGATGTAACAATGGCAGGTGTGATGGTACAGATTATTAACGATAGCAAATGTTATTTATGGTATTCCAAACGTCATCGACGCTGACTGAAGCAAGTAGGACTTGTTACTAACCCCAGGTCGATGTGACCATGGCAAGTGTGATGGTACAGATAATTAACAATAGTAAATGTTACTTATGGTATTCCAAACGTCATCGACGCTGACTGAATCAAGTAGGACTTGTTACTAACCTCAGGTCGATGTAACCATGGCAGGTGTGATGGTACAGATAATTAACAATAGTAAATGTTACTTATGGTATTCCAAACGTCATCGACGCTGACTGAATCAAGTAGGACTTGTTACTAACCTCAGGTCGATGTAACCATGGCAGGTGTGATGGTACAGATAATTAACAAGGGTAAATGTTATTTATGGTTTTCCAAACGTCATCGACGCTGACTGAAGCAATTAGGACTTGTTACTAACCCCAGGTCGATGTAACAATGGCAGGTGTGATGGTACAGACTATTAACGATATCAAATGTTATTTATGGTATTCCAAACGTCATCGACGCTGACTGAAGCAAGTAGGACTTGTTACTAACCTCAGGTCGATGTGACCATGGCAGGTGTGATGGTACAGATAATTAACAATAGTAAATACTTATGGTATTCCGAACGTCATCGATGCTCACTGAAGCAAGTAGGACTTGTTACTAACCCCAGGTCGATGTAACCGTGGCAAGTGTGATGGTACAGATAATTAACCTTCCGTTAGGCGCGCCACCATATGTAACGTCGTTAGTCGCGCCACCATATGTAACGTCGTTAGTCGCGCTGGGACTGCCAGTCCCATATCAACAACGCAGCCTTATTGTTGGTCATATGAATTATTTTGGTTCAAAATGTTTTTGGTAAATCAGTTTATTACTAAAGCGAGTTAAATTGCATTTGCAATTGCAGTATAATTTTATTGTTTTAAAACTAGTGTTTTTATTGTTTATGAATTATTTTTCATATTTATACCTCTTATAGTAGTATTTGTGGATACGACTTCACACAATTCACGTGAAAATATTTCGGGAAAAGAAAAGCAAGTAGGTAATAAATGGCATCAATCCGATTTTATTGTAGTTTGATTTATTCAGATTCACCAGCTGTTTCCTCTTCAGTTATATTTTCTAAGCAACTTTTACATATTACTTGGACATGTTTTTTCAAATATATATAGGTATCACACTTCTGACATGTATAGGTTGTTCTGGCGCCCTTTTTAGATTCTTATAACAAGGTTCGCAACGTTTTCTCTTGACCGCTCTTCGGCTCGTCCCAGGTTGAAAGCTAAACGATTCAATTCTTCCACGTCAGCGGGGTTATCAAAATTATAACGCTTTGTGTCCATGATTATGCACTTTGTGTCAAAAATACACGGCACAGTAACAAATGAACAAGAAAAAATAACCTACAAACAACGAAGCCTACAAATACGGTACTGAGACGCTTGTTCAATGTACGCAACAAAAATGAGTCGTAGCAGTCGCGCTGGGACTATCATACGCCAAGAGCCAGAGCAAAAAAGGAAGGTTCATAATGCAATCTTCTACAGAATTGATTTTCTTGTTGGAAAATGTTTGGGGGTGTCCCCTGAATATAAATTCAAGTTGGCGGGACAGGGGGGATTGAGCTTCAGCCGCCAGCTTGGAAAACACGTTTCATCAAATATCTCGTGAACCGTGCATCGTACGACAAAAACAGTAGAGATTATTTTCGTAGATAATAAAATTCTCTTCAACTTTTATTCGAAACTTTTTTCCGTATAGTGCATAGGTTTTCATTTATAGCGCGCCAAACTGTTCCCAGCATGGTTGTTGCTAAATATATAGTGAACGGTTGATGAAACAGTATAAATGGCAGTATTTTGGCGCGCCATAAATAAAAACCTATGCTTTATATAAAAAAAAGTTTCGAATAAGAGTTGCAGAGAATTTCATTATCTACAAAAACGATCCTTACTGTTTTTATCGTACGATGCACGGTTCACGAGATATTCGATAAAACGTGTTTTCCAAGATGGCGGCTGAAGTTCAACCCCCCCCGTCCCGCCAACTTGAATTTACATTCAGGGGACACCCCCGAACATTTTCCAACAAGAATATCAATTCTGTAGAAGATTGCAGAAAAAAAGTACCTGGTTCTTGGACTATCAGTCCCAAAGCAGGTACGCACTTATGCAAATTTTCTAAAAAATAAAACTATCCCTCCGCATGAAACTCAGGCAACTGTCTTCTAGAAGTTCACTGTGAGATGTCATAAAGTTACGACGCTGTAGCTATAATAGTTTTAATATAATTGAGAAAATTGTGAATCATGGGACTGCCAGTCCCATGCGCGACTAACGGAGGGTTAACAATAATAAATGTTACTTATGGTATTCCAAACGCCATTGACGCTGACTGAAGCAAGTAGGACTTGTTACTAAACCCAGGTCGATGTAACCTCGGCAGGTGTGATGGTACAGATTATTAACAATAGTAAATGTTATTTATGGTATTCCAAACGTCATCGACGCTGACTGAAGCAAGTAGGACTTGTTACTAATCCCAGGTCGATGTAACCATGGCAGGTGTGATGAAACAGATTATTAACAATAGTAAATGTTACTTATGGTATTCCATGCGTCATCGACGCTTACTGAATCAAGTAGGCCTTGTTACTAACCCCAAACGCCATACCTCAGAAGCAAGGTTATACGAGGACCAGTGAATCAGGAAATGTGGCGGAGTCATTCCCACACCATGACATCTCAAGAGAAAAATATCTGCCCCATAGGATCTCACGACCGCTCGATCATGAGAGAAAAGTGTCGTCTAGTGAGCATATTCAATGTTTCAAATATATAGCTAAAGAAACTAAAAGAGAGAACGGGGGTGTACCATGAGTCTGTATGTGTCACTTGGTATACAATGCCTTCTGGAAAACGCGAAAAAAGAATGGGATCAAATCAGGGAAACGTTGCTCTTTTACAGAACTCAGAATACAGCAAATATCATCAGAGCAGATGATCCGACATTCGTTTCATTACGTGAAAAAAACGCAATAACACAATCAAAGCTTGCACTCTGCCAGTAAGGTAGTTAATCACTTATATGAAAACGTGTTCCATCAAAATATCAAAGGTGATATTCTCAGTGACAATAGATTCATAATCTCTTATAACTGCCTTGATATCATTTTTCTACTTTATTGATGAAGAAGATATCGTTTCTTATAACGACGAAATTCTGAGATACCCTAACTCAGTTGAGTATCACAAAACACAAAGCTAATCCCGTTAACATGTGTTGGTATGTGACCTGCTATTTTTAGAATTCTTGTTTGAAAGTCGTCTTATGATTAATGGGAAGGGAATGGGATTGTTGAGAATGAAAGACTTTCCATGATAGTACAGTATATTTTCCTATGATTATTGTCACAGTCACTTATTTTTGGATCCAAAGATTGACGAAGTATAGACAAATATGTTTAACAAATAAAAAAGGTATGCACAGTAAATATACTTGTCATATTTCCAACGTATGAAACCTTTGATCATCTCCTTTGAAAAAAAAAAGTTAACCAAATTTACATTAAAACTAAGTACATTAGTCAGTATTTATTAGTAGACTGCTTCAAATAAATAGTATTATATACATTAACAATTCTCTTCTATAACGGTTAATAAAAAAATTAAGTAAGGTTGTATAATAATAAAATATCACAGTTTAGCAAAATGGTGTAGCAGTAATAGAACTGTCTTCCCCATTTTACTGCACAACGTTCAGATGGGACGGGGGTTTTGTTAATATTCGAGGAATAACAATCATTACCCCAGATTATAACTAAGAAAAAATAGAAAAAATATATTTCATACAACCAACCAACGAATGACTACCATATACCTACCTTTGAAAATCATATTTTCAAGTTATCAATAGTGTTATTTCACCAATCATTTCAAGTGATTATGATACACAGAGTAAGGTGAATTAAGCGTGAAGCCTAGGGAACGGTTTTTCAATCAATCAATCACAGAAAATAATCAAAAGGACATATCTCTCCTACGATTTCGGAAGATACAATTTCTTAGTTGAAAAAGATTTATAATTTGGAAATTCATTTAAATGTGAATAGCTTGCTTGCTATCTATGGAGAATAATAGTTTATTAACCTCATTGACAAAATGATCTGAAGTTTTAGAATCGGCATTGAAATGAAACTCTTATCATGTGTGTAGTGAGCTTAAGATGTATCTGAATATAGTTCAATGTATCAAATCAATAACAAAATTTATGAATAAGATGACTGGTACAAATAACACATATTTAACTATTATAAAAACAACTGTATATCCTCTTTAGAAACAGCGATGTCGTTATGAAACAAGCTACACGATTAAAAACGGACGCACATTGAGACGCAATTAACAATGAAGGCAGGGCAGATACATATTGAAGGGCAGCTATGTTTCATTAGTTGTGAAAAGGAGTAAAGTATAATTTCAGAGGCAGAACAAGATAACACGAGGTGTATGGCACATATGTAAAACTGGCACAAAGACCAGGCAGACGTTGAGACGCTGAAAAGGAGCGACACATTCACTGTGACTCTGGTTGAAAAACGGTATAGCGTCAAATGAGATTAGGGTAGTCTGCTTTGAATGAATCTTATGTGGCACCGGAAATTAGCCTTCTGCAATTCTACCCTGCCCTTTCTCTCAATTCACTGTTATATTATCTTCCACAACCAGATTTACGGAAATTGTGCTGTCCTCTGCCTGCGACTCAATATTCACTCGGTTGAAACATGTTTGAAATTGTGATGCATTAAGTTTCTGGCTATCAGAATCTGTCTTATGCTCAAATCTAGTTATTCAGTTGAAAAGTTACAACCGCGCAGATAGTTTGTTTCTCCTGCGTCCCTTTCCAGCAGTAACTGCTCAATGAAGGTCTCAACTAAGACCAAGCACAGTTTATGTGGTTCTGGTTATGAGGGGAGATAATGCCAATAGTGTGAATTGACTTGAAGATAAGAGTACGATTTCAGAGTAGTTAACCTGACACGCAAACAATGTTGTTACAGCTGTCTGTGTGGGAAAATATGCCCAGTAATACCAACAAGAAAATATTCATGAAAGGAATGTCCAGAGAAAATAGTGAAGGCGCCCTAAATGATGATGAAACCTTAGAATCATGAAGGGGTTACTGACTAGACTGTGCCCACTCAATGTACACTTAAACAAGACTGTAAAATGAAGACATTGCCTACATATTACTTTAAGAGAGAGAAATAACCTGCCACATACCATGGGAATTTGAGTCTTTAGATCACAGGGGGTAAATCATATATGGACAATAACAATACAAAGTCTAGGAGACAAGGTTGCTGGAAGGAGTGTTGTGAAAACATTTCAAAGAGCTGAAGTGGTTTTTGGAGGATTGGGAGAAAGGACGAGTCAGACAGCTACCATGAAAGGTGTAAGAAAAAATTTGGGTTAATTGTATTTACAATTCATCAGTAGTACCTTTGTAAATTTTTTATCACACATTCGCTACCTTTCTCAAGCTGCAAAACTAAACTGCTACCAGCACTAAAAGATTTATATGCATGGATAATTGTGCCATACACTCGTTTCTCGTGCTTTTCTGCTCTGCCGTACTCCATGGTTACTGCGTCAATGTGCGCCTTACCATTATTCAGTTAGAATAATAGAACACACGTGGCCAGATTATTTGGAAGATTAAACCAACCTAGTGTATAGCAAGGTACTCTGTTATTCTATTAAGCTCTTGAGATGGATAGATTGCATTTTAATATATCAGTTTCACCCACTACTTTCGAACTAAGCCCCCGAGAGTAAATGAAGTTTTAATCCTCGTGATATGTTTCTGAATAAAAAGTAGCCTTCAAGAACTCTTGGAGGAGTTTTCGTTCAGTTTTGTATTAGGTTACAATACCACATACATTTTTCTAATATACTATCTATCCTATGATTGCAATTACTTACTCATTTACTTTATTTACAATAGATCCAAATTAATGTCAAAATAAAATTATACTTTTACACTCAAATACTTGCAAGATGGCCCATCTAATATTACATCAAAATGGGACTTTCAACAGTAATAAATTTTAAATACTTTATAGTTTTCATTCAAACTCAATAGGTGGATTATAACATAAACATTCACTAAAACATATTTTATAACAAGGCGGTTCCTATATATATATCGAGGGCAAAATAAACTTCATTTTTGATGCCAATGGAGGCATTCACTTTCAATAGAACTGTTGAATGATTTTGGTTCTTTTCGAGATGAATTCAGCATCGAACTGAATGGAGGTTATATCACCCCTATTGACTCCCAGTTAGTCTACAAATTTTATACTACAATAAGGAAGGGTAGTAAACTGCTGTTCAAAAAGTTTAATCCTTTTCATGTAGGAATAAAGGAAGTTATAAATCACAGTATGGCTAAAAACATACATGCCAAACAAACTACCCAAATCACCAAAATTCCAGTGGTTGAATGAAGTTTTAAACATTTGTCGCATTTTATGTTTGAATGAACTATTGGAAGTGGTACTAAAGGTAGTAGCTTTAACTTCTGTAGTCTAATATTTGTTTTATAGTCCTCATTTCACACTCTCTTAGTACTTTTTGTTCCTTTTTTTATTTATAAATAATGGTATCACTTCAAACCATTAATCCAATTTTTCATATTCTTTCTCAGGTTACTTCAATAGACAATGAATGTTTAAGCCACTACCATTTGATACTATCAAGATGCAAGTAACTTTTGCATCAATATGATGCCATCATTACAAGATTTTTCATATATTTTGGACATTTTTCATCGAAATTTTGGTATCGCGAAAAAAGGATTATCAAACGTGACGTCATTCTGCTTGTTATACAGAACACCCTAATAAAACAATGGACATATTTTAACAAAGTTGCCGGTTCATATTAAGGTTATCAGGATTCCTAGCCCGGTGCATACAATGGAGATATCGTTAACATGCAAGTGTGCACAATTTCTGTTAGTTCCCTTCTCAAGTTCTCAATCAGTGACTCAAATGTCACATACTACAGAATTACAGAATTAGTGTCCTTCAAATGTGGGCAGAAGAACATGCGCCTCCACACATAAAAAACTTGTCGCCTTCTAGTTCATACATGTATTTTTCTGTATAGTTCGCCAACTACAAATATAAAACGAAAGAGTGTTAACATCGATAATCTGGTAACCAAGAGAAATAGACACATACGCCACTCATGACGAATTAAGACTTCAAAATGATTCTATAGAAACGTCGAGAAACAAATTTCATTTTTGAAATCATGCATGACTTACAATATTACCCGAAAATAAGAAACGTCAAACGATACATACGTATCTGATTACTGATAGCTGTGGCAAAACTGAATATTTTATTTTTAATGAGATTCTATTTTCGGATTATTAAAAATTCTGCACTATGGCGACTGATTGGATTCAAAGAGAAATTGTTTGTTGAAACCAAGGATGAATTTCAAAACATTGGAAGTCACAAGGCGACAGTTTTGGAAGTCGGATTTCCATTTGTGCATTCTTCTCAGTTGTACAAAAATATAACAATGCCGGTTTATTCTTGAATTTGGTCATACAATAAGTCATATCTGGTGGTCATACAGTGAGTTCAATAGGTACTATCAATGGATTTGCATGAACCACAAGGGACTTACATTTCCAACAATGACATTTGTCTTGTATTTCATATAGTGTGCAGATAACGCAAAAAAGAAATCCAAGTCGCTAAATTTGCAATTCGATGATCTATTAAGGTTTGACGTTAGACAATTTTTTGAATGGAACTAGTTAGTTTCGAATTGAAATGGGTTAGGAAAAATAACTCCAAGCTCCTCCACTTTGAAATTCAATGATGTTTCATATCTCTTGTAACGTAGTACAAAACGATGTTCAATTACTTCAAATTCATTTCAAATAACCTTTGTCTTGTTCTACCTACATGCAAGTTCATTGGCAACTATCAGACATTTGCCAACAACTCATCTGGCTAACACTTTGACATGCTGCTAAGGCAATTCGTACGGGGGCATTTCTACAAATGTGGTAACCACCAAACATATGAATATCGTTTCAATTCTCAACTTTCCGATGGTTCCCCCACTAGTAATACCACAAGAGGGACTGGGAATCGTTAAAACACTACTTATAAGCTGTAAGGGATAACTAAAGGTTGAACACTGGTTACTAAAAGTTAAACTCAAAACGTGGGGCATGGCCCAGCTCTTCAGGTTGACTGACAGTCATTCGATATTTGAAGTTAAGCAACGACGAGCGCGGTCAGTACTTGGATGGGTGACCATGCAGGGAAATACTGTGTCGAAAGCCCGAACAGCTGCAGAGAAATAGCATATCATAGCTCGCAGACAATATATCAATGAGCACAATATATATTGAGGATATGCCGTTCTTCGGAGGGGACGTAAAGCCGTCGGTCCCGAGTCCATGGATGTTGGGCTCGTTAAAGATTCCTACCTCTGGTTGGAATATCAGAGGGTTCGGCAAAATTTCCGGTTGGGGGAAGTGTGCTCACCTGCGTCGGTGATTGGCCTTGGTAGTGGGAATAGGCCGACGTTAAATAAAGAAATAGAAGAAGGACTCAAAACGTGATAAGGACAAAACAATTTAATAAAGGAACTGAAAGCTATCTCATTCGAGGTATAGTAATGGTTGGGATCTGCAAGTTGTCCACAACTGAGCCCACATTGGTTACCTCGATTTGAAGAAGTCAACTGGATTTTTGGATCCATACCAATGAACTAAAGGATGAAACTGGGCTGGCAAGCTTTAGTTTTGAAGTAAAAATGGTGACGTGAGTCGTGACCCAAATTTATTGTCGAATTTTAATTATATCCAATATGGAAATGATTCTATCCACACCCACTATCTTTCTATATATCACATATAACCAAAACCCATACAACTATGTAGTTGTTCAGATTCACATGTTCTCTCAAGAAAATCTGGCATATTCTACTTATAATTGCATTTCCAGGTTGTTTATCAATAGTTATAAATATTTTCAACGGTAATACCACGAGTCCTTCAAATTTAATCGATAAATTTTCATTTTCCACAAAAACTTTTTTATTTGGCAAAAGTATGAAAACCAACCGATTGATAAAATCACGAGTCTAATTCGGTTTGTTTGAATGCTTTTGCCTCAAAATAAAAAAAGTTTATTATTAAATTTGAAGAACGAGTTGTATTTGGAGAGATTATTTTTTGAACAAATTAAAGGAAGAACAATTCAATTGATCAGTATTTCATTTACATAAGAAGGAAAGGAGGATAGGTGGAAATTTTACAAATTTGAAATGTCAAACAACGATGTATGCCCTCTATGATTCAGAAGAGATATGATGCTTACGCATTGAATATGATAATGCTTGCCGACGATACCAAGAGATGGCGTCACACCTCTCATTGTACAAGGTTGATAATTGAAAATTTCTTATGAAATGAAAATCGCGCCAGAAGGAACATAAAATCATTCGTTATGTCGTTGTATCAAAATCTTCATACAACGGTTTCTTCTCATACAACAAAAAATGAATTGTATTTAATAAAAACTAATTGTACGCCATCTTCATCTGAGTTAGGGAAACCTTAAATATTTGAATGGGTCGTTCGCTATATCTGTCATAAAGTTGGGGTTATGAGCTATTCACGTGTTTGAGTGTTCATTGAAATGTGTTATGTTATTATTATGCTGAAAAAGTGAAAAGTGAATGACTATTAATAATAAGGTAACTCTTCATTCATGATCATTTATATAAATATGAGTCAGTTCCATAGAATCGACGCGGTAAACCGTATAGTTTTGACAGTTCAAAGGTAAACAACGTTTTATCGAAACTAATCGAAAGGACCAGGCAGTTTCAACAGTATAAAACCCAATGATTGGCTAGAATAACCCGCTACTATTGGTTGAAATGACAAATGCTCGAACTCACCTTCCAACATGACATCTCAATTGTGGTCTGCCCGTTTTCCGTTCATATACCCTATCCACCGCTCTGCTGTTGTCTTGAACAATTGTTCATTAGTAATTGTACCAAGAAGTAATAGCTGATTAACGTGTGTGGCATGGTAATCCCACCTAGCAAGATTAGGTGATGTACCTGAAATGAATTTGTTCTGATCATTACAACGTCTATAATAATTTGAGATAACCATGGACGTAGTTGCGATATTGCAAATGTCTCTCCAATTTCATTTTAAAATTCAAGGTAGCTCCAACCTGACGCTATAATTGTGACAAAACAATACTTATTTTGAAAACACTCCACAATACTTTTCAATGAAATTAATACTACACATTCCCACGACACTAGAGAGGCTCAACATCTTATTGTAAACTCCATACATACCAGATTTGTGGAGAAATTAATGTTTCATGAGAGAACAAACCTCTACAATAAACAACTTAATTCAATAAAAATTATCAAAAACATCAAAATCAATCAGCATTATTTTCCCATGTTTTTTTTCTACATAGACATATTTTGTTCTATTTCACTTTTATTTTATTTCACTACTAATAAACTAAATTTTTTCTTGGTATGAATAAATGTTATTATCATAAACAAACATTGAAACATTCTTTCATAATTGATTATTATTCAAAAATGACCAACTTTCTGATAAGCATTGATGATGACTGTTCTTGTCGAAAACGCTCTGCTATGTTTTCAAAAATATATTTTTGCACGAAATACAAAAATTGAACGGAAGTGGCCGTTACTTGATGAAAATCCATAATATACAAGTAATATACAGTTGTCTGTAAGATTTTCACATATTAGGGTTTACTAAACCGCGACACGTGTTTCGCTATACAATAGCTTCCTCAACCAGGAACTTCAAACTAATATTAACATTGTAACATTTCGAATTTATACAACCTTATATCCGACGGTAAATAAGAATATAGTCCGACAACTAATTAATAAGCTTAAATAATGGTCCGACGTCACATCCTTATTAGTACAAGTTCCTGGAAAGAACATATTCAACAGAGGCGAATTATTCAACTGCGTCTGATCATTCATTAGGAACTGTGAATGTTTACACTTGAAACTACTTATGTGTTCATTCACGCGTGTGTCGAATGTTCTTCCCGTTTGACCGACATAAAACATAGGACATGTACCACACAATAATCTATCTGATACTGAAACATATAACTACGTTACTTGTCGAAATAAAAATAAATTCTTCCTCTCAAGTATATTGACACGTGAAATTTTCCACTAAAAAAATGATGTGCCTTATATAAAAGTTTCTACAATTGGTGTAACTAGTTGAATAATCCATGATCTTCTTGGTTATAGCAAAACAGGAGGAAGAATAATAGGCCGACTGAGTGAGGTAGAGCTTATCTCAATTATAGATATCAAATATGTTGATGAAATCTCATAACTCAGCAGTATCTCACTTCATAACAATTCCAGGATTAGTAAAATGTACATACCTATAGTGAAGTGCCGCAGGTCATAAGATGTAACACTTCCCATGTCGAAGAGCATCAGCATATTTCGTAAAGATGTCATACCATCGCCATATAGAAACTCCGCTTCCAGAGCCTGCCCTGGGGGAGCTATAGCTATAAGGTCGTAAAGACCCAACAGAGAATAAATGAATCCGTTCAGGACAAACGATGCCGGCTTCGTGGGATACTCTTCATACCTGAGAAAAGCAACCGATTTCAGTGTTGAGAAAAATAACAATCCATTGATCAGTTTGCTCACTTGTTCGAAAATCTTTCTTGATTTATGTACAGAACAACTCACTTTTTCATAACTTTTTCCTACAAAATTTCACCTACCAGTGGTACTTGTTGACAAAAGTCGCTCTGACGCCCCCTTTCGAGCTAGGAACTCGGAAAGGCTTGAGAGCCTTCAAAGCTGCATCAAGATAGCGACTGTCACCTCCTGAATGATGGTAAGCTCGTGATAGTACAGAGATTGCATGACCTTGGCCCATTGAAGAATACCAACCTTGGGAATAAATAGAAATATCTTGAACAAAGTGATTACTAAAGGGGCAAATGAAGCAAGCTGGGAAGAGCTTGAGAAAAGCACTTGAAATAATGATAAAAATCATTGTCTTTTGTTATCATACAAATCCTCAAATAATTTTTTCAGGCAGCAGATTTTTACTTGTGTAAAAACTTTTGATAGATTTGTGCTTTGTATCTGAAATATGTTTCTAGTTCAAGTAATTGTTCAAGTACAAATAGCCTCCTCAAATACATTTGTCTTTATAGCCCAAGAGCCCGCGACCCCCAAACCTTCGTTATTTCATAAAAGCTGAGAGTTTCTCTGCGTATGTCCCCAACATAGGTAAGAACAATCAGCGACTATGGAATTTGAATCTTGGTTACTTAGACAGGAAACAGACGCGTTTTCTTATATATTTCTTACGGATGTCTCAGCTTCAAGCACTCATTTTCTTGATTACTTATACATAATGCCAAAAGATGGCAATGAATTCAGAAACAGGCGTCAAATATTTTATCAAGGTCGTACATCATTCATATTCTTATGACTATTTTCAGGCTCAAACTATTAGTTTCTGAATAAATTTATATTGTCTACACTGCTTTGAGGTTTCATCAGCTAGCTGTCAATATTTCAGTCAAACCTTTGTGCCAAACTGTCAAATAGATATCTTCACTAGATGGCGTCACTAAAACGCTTCAAATACTCTCAAACGTAAGTATATTTATAATTTAATAAAGTTTAGAAGTGTCTGACAGGGGGATGAAACCGTAGTAAGTGTCTGGCAATAGATGTTGTGATTTCTAATATCCATAGAAAATATATAAAAAAAATGAACTTTATACTTCGACGGAATTGAGGTACTATTTTAAACACACTTGCTACCTGTTATCTGACCAGGTTTCAAACCAGCATCCAAACTTCATAGTCATAGTTCATAGTCAGTTTGTTATATAGTATATATCTATTTATTTATCATCTATTGTAAAAATAGCTATGTATCGTGAATATTAGGATTTTCCTATTCAAATAAACTACCTGCATACTGATCGTTTTCAACTGTGTTGGGGACATGCACGGAGAAACTTTCAGCTTTTATGAAATAACAAATGTCTGGAGGTCGCGGGCTCTTGCTCTATCATAATAAATGCCCCTGCAGAACATTGAAGGTAAATGTGAAAAAAAGTAACCAATGTTCAATTTTTAGTATTTCTGATTCCTCAATTCTAGTCCACATGCAGGTTTTATCATTGAGAGTATTTTTTTCAGTTCAAACTTATATTTTGTTGTCAAGATTTTCATTTCGATACAAACTGCTGTTCAAATCACTGAAATTTTTTTTAGTAGCAAATTTCAATACTGTCTGGATTCTCACCTGGCTGTAAATCATGGAAACCATTGGCCAGCTTTCTCCTCACTGGTATAGCCCAGCCTCCCGTTTCGGGGTCCTGGTGTTTCAGAAACCACTCGGCAGCATCGTAGAACTGCTGGATATGCTCGGATGAAGACAGAGTCAGATTGTCTATGGCTCCAGAACCCCTCAAAGTAATATTAACAATTTTGAGTTTTGATCGCGGTATCTTGTGTTTGGATTTGTCTTTGTCAAGGTAACTCATACCCTTTTGAAGATCGACAATTAGGTCTCTGGTGACCTTTTTCCATTCTTGAGATGCACCAATTCCATGGTAAATGTTGTTGTCCTAGAAAGCAATAATATTCAATAAAAACGGTTAGGCCATTTGTCAAAAAATGCTCTTCTTGCTCAGACAAATCCATGGTGAAGTGCCAATTGATGTAAAAGAAGGTTAAATGCTATCGAAAGACAAAAGTCGCTGAAATATTCAATAGTTTCTTTGCTAATGCTCCATTGGAAACAATTGAAAAGATTAAAAAACCTTTTTCTGTGAATGAGATTCCAGTCTAAAGGAGTGTCCTTAATAATATTTCTATATCTCACCTATCAGAATATGAGTTTATAAGAGTAGAGTAATTTATTCGACCACTTAATATACAGACTACATTTATGGCAAGTCATATGTATTTACTAAGCCTAAAATTTAAAATCTCAAAATGAGCATGGATAACCATGAGTATCGATTTAAAAATACAAATCTGGTACGGTTAAAAATCTCGAAAAGAGTACATTTGCCACTCAATAAAATAATCATGAAGATTAGAAACGAAACTAAAATAAATAAAAAATATAAATATTAATAAGTCTACAGAACTAAGATATATATCACAACTCCAGTATCATCAATATAAATTGAAAAATAAACAATCTTGTGGTCCAGATGGTATCTCAGGATTTCTTGTTTGCTCGAACGTGATTGACAATGTTCCTGAGTAATATTAGTTCGGACTTCCATTACCAGCGATCAAAACGTCGTGAGCACATTCAATTTGGTTTCAACTTTTGTTCATATTACTTCATATTTCTTCATTCAAATTTTTTGACAACATTATATTCTTTGATCAAACCATTTCAACCTTTTTGTTTGGTATTGATTCCAATACCTCTCAGCAGGAACATTGTAAACCAATTTCAAGCAAACGTTGAACATGTGAAGGTTATGGTCAAGCTAACCAAAGAGGAGACTCAAGTCAAATTTCTACTGGAAGCCAGGGACAACAACATCATCCCCAAAGGTTTCCAGCTGAAATTATCCATTCCAAGAGAGCTTCACGCATAATGAAAAAAACCAGTCGAGGCCTGATCAGATCGTAAATCAGCTACCTCCGCTGGAAAATATCCACCCTGGCATAGGACGCGACGGAACGATTCGAGAAAATTAGATGATACACCGCGGATGAAGGCAACGAACCAATATTCGCAAAAATCAACGGCAGATGTACGAAAATTGGTCAAGATATGCAAAGTGCCCATAATCGCAAATGGAAGTCTCTGGTCAGAAAACAACACTCGGAGAAATCCCAGAATCCGGACAGCAACAAGGTATTTTATGATGTGAACATGAGCTCCGGTCCACTCACAACACAGAGGATTTACTATGGGGGAAAGGTTAGCGCTGTGTAATCAACAAAATACCTCAAGCAAGCTCGGGCGGAGGAGTTCGGATGGAAGATAAAAGAGCAGATTGGAGCGCGCCCCTCATCCGGCATCCAACATTGGCTGAGCAGAGCATCGATAAGTTTACGAAGAGATGAAACGATCGAAATTCTACCTGTAGATAAACGAAACGCCAGGAAAGTATACCTAACATTCAAGAAATATCAAAAGTATCTTTCAGACAAGGACACAAGGAGAAATTCTCACTAACGCCTCATCACACCAAGCCACTTCAGCTCTAAGGGCTCTCGAAAATCCACAAAACGGACGAACCTCTTAGGCCGAACATCAGCTCCTGGAATTCTGCAACCCTCAGACTCGCGACATTTCTACTTCCAGCCAGTATTAGAAAATTCCTAGTCTTTTGTGAAGAACTCCAGACCAGCTAGTCAGTTTCTATGTAGAAAGCCTCTACAACAACCTTTTTGTTGGAGAGTTTAAATAGCAAATAAAATAAGGAACAAAATAAAACAAGAAAGTTAAACATATAGATCTTTGTGAAAGGGTTCATACAAGATAATATAAAATAACAAAAGATGCCATCTTTCACTATCTTGTATTATTTTGTTTGGAAACCGACTGGAATATTTTCTGTTCTTAACATTCTGAGTTTCAAATTATTTCAACTTCTAACCTTACAATAACAACCTAAAAATATCAGTAACTGATAATTTTTTAAACATAATGGAATCAAAACTCAAAATATCAACAACTCAACAATTAGGAGGTTAGTTACTGTAGCCACTGTAAAAACAAAAATGTGATATCATCTTTCGAACAATTCGTTCAGGCCAGTCTCAAATCTACCTATACAGTAGGTTTTGGCTGGCACCTGTCAGAAAACAACTACTCCCCTGTCTAATACCATGAAGGGCATTGAATTAAATCCGACCAGGTGCCAGTGCAGGTTTCTTTACAGAAGAAAATCCTGCATTTGCTTTCGGTGATACAACGAAACCGGACTGCAAGTGTGCCCGTCCCTATAATTGAAAATCAATCCCTTCATTTGTATCACCAAAAGCAAATGCAGGATTTTCTTCCGTGAGGAAACCTGCACTGGCACCTGGTCGGATATAATTCAATGCCCTTCGTGGTATTAGCCAGGGGAGTAGTTGTTTTCTGACAGGTTCCAGCCAAAATCTACTGTGTACGTAGATTTGAGACTGGCCTGAAAGAAATGTTCGAAAGATGATTTCATTTTACGCCAGTCTTCAAGTATGCCCATCGATCATGTCAAATGTTTTTAAAAATGTGATATTCACAGAACACTAAAATCATTGTCAAAATCAAATCAAATCAAAATATACTTTATTGTCTGAAGTGAATACAACTTATAGACAAAGTCTTATAAATAAAATAATCTCACAGGGAAAATCTTTTAAAAGATGTAAATAAATGAGACAAACATAATATAAATAAAAATTAATATATGAACTACAGATTAAGATGAGCGGAAGGTAAATGAGCACAAATCAAAGACATAAAAATGCAACAGCAAGCACAGGAATATTAAGTGTATATATATATATATATCTTCGTAAGTATATCATGAGTCAAAAGTATCATCAAAATACTCCTGAACTGTATAATAGGCCCCATCAACGAGTAGCTTTTTGACTGCCTTTCTGAACCTATTGTACGCCACGATCTCCTTTATTTGGACTGGCAGGTGATTGAAAAGTTTAATGCCATTGAATATAATTGAGTCCCTAACTAAGGAGCTTGTTGGAATAGGCAGCTCCATGTTACTACTGTGGCTGCGGGTATTATATGAAGAAACGTTGTTCCCATTAGATGAGTGATGTTTCTTTAACAGGCTGATAGTTTCCAAAATATAAAGGGCGGCTACCGTTAAGATACCATGAGCTTTGAAGAGAGGTTTGCATGTAGCACGGGAATCGGTTTTGCACATGTATCGAACAGCTCTTTTTTGAAGAACAAAGATCATTTGAAATAAATCTCTGGAGCAAACTCCCCAGAAGGCAATTCCATATCTGATATGAGAATCTATGAGAGCAAAATATGCTATTTTTGAGTGGGCAAAGCCTAGTTCTGTGGAGATGACCCTCAGCGCGTAGCAACCTGAGGCCAACCTCTTGCTTAAATTTATTGTATGGTCCCTGAACTTCAGTTTGTCATCAATGTTCAGCCCAAGAAATTTATACGTTTGTGCTCTTCCTATGATTTCATTACCAAGGCAGATTTCAGGTAGGGTGCAGCGGATAGTAAGAATGCTGGTTTTGTTAATATTAAAGGACAACTTATTACAGTCACACCATTCTTTTATTCTGATTATGTCTGCAGAAATGGTCTCATGCAGTGCGGCAATATCCTTATTGTGCCATAATAGGGTGGTGTCATCCGCGAAGAGGGTGATTGTAGCATTCAAATTCATGAGAGCTAAATCATTTATATATAGCAGAAATAGGATAGGGCCAAGGATCGAACCTTGAGGCACACCACATTTAATGATCTGTTCAGAAGAGCACTCGGTTGTTCTAACTATTTGTTTGCGGCCCGATAAATATGATTGGAACCACTGAAGGGTGTTACCCCTGAAGCCATACTTTTCTAATTTGTTCAGAAGTATCTCGTGGTTGACACAGTCGAATGCCTTCGATAGGTCACAGAAAATTGCAGCAAGCGATTCTCTAGCATTAAACTGGAAATATACATTCTCTAGTAGAGAGAACATTGCATCACTAGTACCTTTATTTTCTTGGAATCCGAATTGGTGTGGACTAAGAATGTTATTGGCATTACAAAAGGATAAAATTCTTATTTTGGCGAGTTTTTCTATGATCTTTGCAAGGGTTGGAACAAGTGCTATCGGCCTGTAATTGGAAGGGTCATCAGTAGGTCCACCCTTATGAAGAGGGAATATAAGAGATATCTTTAAGAACGACGGAAAGTCACCGGATTGAAAGGACAGATTAATAAGTTGTGACAAAGCAACCAGTGCTGAGTGAGGCAGATTTTCAAATATTTTGACAGAAATATCATCTACACCTTTGCAATTTTTGTTTTTGATGTTCTTGAAAACTACTCCCAATTCATCGGGGTTTGTTTCATAGAAAAAGAAACTATCAGGAATGTCAACATTAGAAAGAAACTGTAAAGGATCTAAAGATGACGATATACCTTCTGTAAGTCTGTCCGCTACAGTGCAATAAAAATCATTAAGCGAGTTGGGGTCTAAGCAAACCTCAGCAGAATTTATATTTGCCTTTCCCCTGAGATCATTAATAATGGACCAGCTCTCTTTTGATTTATTACTTGCCTTATCCAGCCTTTCCCTGTAGTAGATCTGCTTAGCAAGCTTCAAAGTTCTCCTGTATATTGACCTATATTTATTATAGTAATCATTGAATGAAATTCGGGTTGGATCTATAAATTTCCTAATATAATGTAATGATCGTAGGTTCTTGGCAGAGATTTTAATACCTTTCGTCAACCATGGTTTTTTATTTCTTATTTTGATCTTTTGAATAGGAAAAGATTTGTTGAAATTGTCTAATAATCCATTATAGAACACCTCAAAAGGGTGAGTATTGTTTAAGAAAGAAAACCAGTTCGTTTGCTCACAACGTTGACGAAACCTACTATAGTTTTGCTTGCTGAATAAACGACCCATTTTTTCACTTTTATTGGCAGTTTTAACTGGGAATTTAGAAGAAAAAACTACAGCGTCATGATCTGATAGCCCAGAATGAATAACAGAGCAATCAGTATTTGTGAGATCTAAATTACTGCAAATATAGTCAATTATTGAAGACGAGTATTGAGAGGTACGAGTACTACAGTTGACATGCATAATTAAATTGAACGAGTTTAGGAGACTAGATAACAATAAGGTGCTTATAGAATGTGGGTCTTCGAAATTTATATTGAGGTCACCCGCAAGAATAATAGATGAATTATTTGGTAGTTGCGAGAGTAATGATTCCAAATGTTTTAAGAACATGTGAATATTTGATGAAGGAGCCCTATAGACGCAAATTACGTATAATTTGAGAACTGAACAATATACAATGCAAAACTCAAATGTTTTTTCCAGAAGCAGTGAATCATACTTGTCAATATTGATAAAGGATGGCCCATCTTGAGAATTATTGAACAATATCAAAGTTCCACCATGAATGAACTCTGTTCGACAGAATTTTGAGATCAGTGAGTATCCTGCAACTTTATTGGTTCATTGTTATTTCTCATTTTATTTTAGTCTGTATAAACATATGTTTGCTGCCCTTATTCTTTATGTATTTTAATTGGTCTATTTTATTTGCTCTTTAAACTCTCCTGATCTTCTAATACAAATATATAACAATCAGGAAAAAGTCGTATTTCATGTAAATATATTTATTTGTAAATTGCAAAGCGCTTTCGGCTTTTACGCCATCATCAGTGCGATCCCTGCAAATAAGTAATAGTAGTAACTTACTCGGCAAGTATTTACAGGAAGATCTTCCAGAGTTGAAATATAAAACGTTAGTAGAACATACCACTAAACAAACATGAAATTTAAAATCAGTGCAATGTTAAAATCAGCTTAGACTGGAACTCACCCACTAACAATACAAGCCCAAAGTTATCAGCAATGTGTTATTCAATTGAAGTTATTAAAAAATATTCAAATAAAGGGACATTAAAAATATTATAACACACCAATTTTGAATCTAAGGTAAGATATGTAATAATAATTTTTTGCGAAGAACTGTTGAGAAGGTATATTTTGTTTTCCAGTTATTGGTTTATTTGTTTGTACTTTAACTAGATGGTCCCCTGTATATGGCAGAAAATATTTATATTATTTTACGCAGTTTATTTAAAGACATTATAATACATTATCTCACCTGCACTGTGATCCAAATATCAGATGTTATGTAATGTAGATTGAAGATGTCTTTTGTTTCTCTGTTCTGTAGTGATATGGTCAAACTACTATTACCACTCAAAATAATATCAAAGCTTATAACAAAATATAGAACATGATCTAGTGGAAGCCGAACTCCATCTATATACTCCTCGCTTGTCGTAAATTTCAGAATGTTACTTCGAAAAGTACTGTCAAATACTTTTTCCAGTTTTGCATTTGCTGGTACATTCCATTTAACAGCATCTCTTTCACAATCTTCAATGATTTTTCTTCGAGGTTCTGGTTCAGTCAGGTTTTTACTATAATGAGAGAGGCCAAATTGAGCAATTTGAGTGGGGTAGTAGTAACCCTGGCTGTCCCACTGTGTTGAAACTGGAACTCCCTCAATAGCACTGACACACATTACTCTATCTCTCACCTCAACATTATAGTTCTCAAAATACATAAATACACCACGGGGATCATATTTGGATTTAGGATGATAAACTTTGCTGTAACTATGTGACCATTCAAATCTTTCTAAGCCATCATAGGTTGCTAATTTACCATAAATTTCAAAATACCTATGAAGAAATGAAAATGGTATATAAACTTCATCCCCTTCTTTCCTGCAGGTTACTATATATTCTCCATTTATGTCACAGTCTATTTCTTCAGTAACTTGTAGGTCAAAATTTTTGGTGCTGTCTTTGTCAAATCCATTCCAATTTTTTTCCGTATTCCCACAAACTGAATAAAGTCTTATCATGCTCAGTACACCAACAGAAAACAAGAATATCAGGGCAACTTTGACATTCAGTCGCATCATGATAAAGAATAAAGGGGGGCCCTAAAAATTCAAACATTAACAAAAATTCCAACTACATTCCTCCTTTCTATAATACTTTCAAGAGATATGAATGGCCCTTGGGGTAGCCTGGTGGATTCTCAGAATGATTCATTAGTTCCTCACATTTTTCTTCATCTAGTTCAATAATGAGAAACTTTCAAAGTTGCACATTTATAATATTGATTGATTTTATGTTTTGGTTCCTGTCCAAACTCCAAAATAATGTAACATAACCTTTTAATTCTTTAAAGACGTCCTGAAAGGTCCGTTCTTTCTCTCTGTCACAGTCACAGAACACTTATGTGCATTGTGCTGTACAGTGATGCCAACTTAACACATTTTATGCTAGATTTGGCATAATTTTATATTTTTTAGCATTTCAAAATAGTCATATAATGGAAGTGAATCCATGAAACAAACGTATTGCGCACGGCATTCCATGAGACATAAGGTGACAACACTGGCTGCTAACATAACGACAGAAGTAATGAATATGTGGGTCCGCCTTTACGTCATATTCTCTCTACCGTAATTCGGGGATTCCCATACGAATTTAATTTGATATACCATAGACAATCATCATTCGTTAGCTTCCTTTTTCTTGTAATGAAAAAATGAATTAGAATATAGAATGCAATATACTTTTCTACTGACGAGGGAGCTGATGCTGTGGCTATGCACCCGCCTGTCGACCTAAAAGTCCCGGGTTCGCTTCACCAACGGGGCAGAGAATTTTCTTTAAAAGAATTTATCTGTCGTGTTGGCGAATGACTCCTGCACGTTTATTCATGGTTGACGGATCCACGAAAAACCATACTGCTTCTGAAGTATACATGGGGTGGGGACTTAGTAACAAGCCTACTTGCTGCAGGACTTCGAGAGAAGTCGGTGGCGTTTTGTTTGTAATACCATGGTACACATCTACTACTACTTCACTTTGTAAATGAAAGTTCTTACAGTTTGAGCAGTACAGTTGACAGTTTTACGTTTATTACAAATTAATTTGTCATTGATATGCCCCCAAAACACAGCGTTACCCCTCAGAATGCAGGATTTCAAGGATTGGTTGCATCCTACACTTTCCAGTTCCAAGGGATCCTTAGAAATTCAAAATGGATGTGACAATACCTTTTGCCATTTATTACCTGTACATTATATTACCAGGCCGGAGTGCCAGATTAGATCACGACGGTCGTTGAATTATATCCGACCGTTACCAGTACTGGTTTCTATACAGAAGAAAATTCCTCGTATGCTATAGACGAAATAAATGCCAGAATCAATTTTCGTTGACTGATTTCTCAGAATTTTAAATCACTGTACCATCCATATCAACACACTTTCTCGCTACATCGCCATCGTATCGTAAAAAAGACGATTTATATTAGTGAAACTAAAACCCATTCTCGTGATCTGGCTGCATGATACTCGCTCATGTATTTGTTTCCACAGGTAAAGTCCACTGCAGACATCATCCGATGAGGCATTGGACTGCCTCGGGTGTAGGATGTATCCGGTATCCGCGAGTTTACCGGGTAGTAAGATCCCTTTATGAGTGCTTTCTTTTTATGTTACCGAACAAGTGACTTCTGTACCTTCTCATTTCTGAAATATCTTCCCAGTAGCACAAAATATTCTCGGTATATCATAGACCTACTTTCTGCAATAAATAATTGATCTTAAAATATTTGATCCCATGATTTTTTGAACATGAGGTTTTTTGCTTTTGGGTATGATCCTTAATTTGGTTGCACATGTGATTTCAAACACCACCCTTAGGATATGTTCTTTATATCTTTTCGGCTAACCAGAGGGTTGCGCTGCGTTGCACCCACATTTGGAACACCCACACTCTCCGAACATACCCGAATGATGCACTGTTGCTGAATTTACCGGATATTCTGCAATTTTCTGTTAACCCAATCTCACTTAACCTAACTAACCTAATCTAACTAATCTAAAAGAAGGATGAATTTGGCAACAGCGCATCATTCGGGTCTGTTCGGAGAGTGTGGGTGTTACGAAATGTGGGTGTTACGCACTGTGGGTGTTACGAAATGTGAGTGGAACGAGATGCTCCCAACCAGAGCGGTGCTTTTTCTCACTCTGTGATATTGGTCAATTCCTTTCAAAAGAGAGAGAGAGAGAGAGAGAGAGAGAGAGAGAGAAAAAAAAAAGAACCGCTACGGTTAACCCAAACGATATACAGAACAAATCCTAAATATAAAGATAAATATTATTACATATCTCTTCACATAGACCAATTAAACGGTAGGTAGTAAAAAGATGAAAATTTTGGTGTGATTTTTTTGATTAGTTTATCCCATGTTTAATGGGGTAAAAAACAAGAATCTGAAATTGTTCAATGAAAATTTTCTTGGCAAATAAGAGAAATCATAAAAAAAAACACTAAAAATCTTGTTTTTTAGTGTCTCAATATTTTTTCGTACCTCGTATGGTTGGGAGCATCTCGTTCTACCCACATTTCGTAACACCCACAGTGCAAAACATCCAAAGTGCGTAACACCCAAATGTCATAACACCCAAATTTCGTTATGCCCACACTCACCGAACATACCCGAATGATGCGCTGTTGCCAAATTCATCCTTCTTTTAGGTTAGGTTAGTAAGGTTAAGTTAGATTGGGTTAACAAGAAATTGCAGAATATCCGGTAAATTTTGCAACAGTGCATCATTCGGGTATGTTCGGAGAGTGTGGGCATAACGAAATTTGGGTGTTATGCACTGTGGGTGTTACGAAATGTGGGTGTTACGCAGCGCACCCGTATGGTTTCCACCCAAAAGAGAGCTTGAATACGGTAATGTACGGTAATGTAAAATTCAATTTTTATGACCTGAAAAGAGCCATCTCAGACATCGGGTTGAAGGATATCAGTATAGGTTCATTCATTGTTTTTTTTTCTTCAAATCACTGATTTTTCCCATATTTTAGCACTCTTTTGCGTAAAAACCACACGACGTAAAAACATGATTTTTAGTGGTTTATTGATGATTCCTCATATTTGCCGAGCAAATTTTTGTTGGACAACTTCAGATTCGTATTGAGCACCCCAAAAAACATAGAATAAACTAATGAAAACAATTACACGAAAACTTTCCACTTCGACCCGTTTTTGTGCACCGTTTTACTAGGCTAAGAACTGAGTATCACAAAATATTTGTGCTAAATATTCAAGTATTCAGTGTATGGTGTAAGACGGATCTGAAGTTTTATGTGCATATTAGGCAAAGCCGGTCCTCATATCTAAACCCAAACGTTGTTTCAAGGTCCCTTGAAAACTGTGAAAACGTGAAAACTGAAAACCAGAACACCAAAAAAACAGGTGCTGTCGTGCTGTCCAATGTTATAATTCTGATTGTAATTGTTGATTGTTTACTATTCCGTGTTGGCAATGTGGTCTCGAATTTGAAACCGGTATTTTGGAAAATGTATATTTTGTTCAAATGCACAATTATAGCTATATTTATAAACCGTTCAACTTGTTCAGCAGGTGATCAATCACCATACTATCAAAGATGTTTAGAGAAATGTAGCCTTCTCAATTGCACAGATGGTGAGCGGTAAATTCTAGGGCTGGATTGATTTTTTACCAAATATTTTCAGATGGTTTAGGATTCAAAAATTATGAACAATCTAATATTTTTTACTTTACTAAGTGGACATGCGAAAACGAATGTAGGTATAACTGCATGTGGAAAACTGTGGATGCCTTTCATGAGCGAAAGTGGAGAACCCCACAGTTCCATGGAAAAGTGAGTAATCTTATAAATATAGTTTTTCAGAAGTTAATTTCGATTTTATCAGTGGCCATTCGTCAGATTTCTGGGAATGCAAGAACCTGCTTCAGTAATGTTCTCAATTCTGAATGGTTATGTCCACTTCCAGATGGTTCGAAAATTTCGAGCTGAAGTACGGCCTGATAGTCCACTCACTTGGTTGTGGCACACTTTTTTTGTTGTGAGTAAAATAACAAAGTTGGTAGAAGTTTGTTGCCCCTAACTTGAGTCTTTTGAGAAAAGTAAAGATCGCACATATATTATGTACATTATGAAACTGAACTTAAAATGTGGCGCTCTCCATTTTTTTTGCATCGAAAAAATAATCAGGACACTCGTTTATGTTGAGAATATAATATTGTGCCAAAGAGAATGCAAAATATATCTTTTCAATGAACCTTGGAGGGCCATAACTTGTGAACAGGGGAGTGTCCAGGGTTTTCTCATCAGAATAATCGTTTTCGAAAGACTTCAGTGCTGGGATGAAAGATTTTTACTTTCAATTTTTCATCCTATTGATTACTTTCAAATTGGTTTTACAGGTTTCAATTCATGCTTGGTTTTGGTCAGCAGTTTTTCATTTCAGAGACTTTTTACTTACAGAAATCCTGGATTATGCTTGTGCCTTCTCCATGATACTCATGAACTGTTATGTGATGACTGTTAGGTAATTTACCTTCATTTATGATGAATATAAACTATTTCAGATGACATTTTCTTTAAGGTTACTACGTGATAAAGTTCCTCGTTTTGCTCTAGTCACAATCACAACATTCTTCATTGCATTTTTAGTTAGTCACGTAGGATATTTGAGTCTGGGCCAAATAGATTATGGTTACAATATGGAACTAAACATTGCTGTTGGTGAGTTATCTCCAAAAATGCTTTAGAATTTGATTATTTTTCACCTTTGATTATGTGTTTATAAAACCAGTGTCATCCTTGCTACATATATAAAATTCTTTTATCACTTGATGAACAAACTACCCTCAATAAAATATCAAATATACAGAGTGGTCTAACGAAAAGTATGCACCTTGCTTTTCTATTTTGTTTTTTATTTGAAGGAAAGATTCTTGGACACGTAGAGTTTGATTGTGAGGGGGACACCTTTTGGACATGTTCTTTATCATATAAACATTCAACCCCTTAGCGAGGAGATGTCACCACCCCAAAATTTCTATTTATTGAAATTCACTTAAAGAATTAATGCGAAAACCGTGTTGAGAACATTAACCCAATAATTTTGGTATTGATGAAAAAACAAATGAGTTTTTGTTATTAGAAATGAAAACATTAACAATTAGTGGTCGGTTTCAATGTTTGTTATTTGTAACTGTGCTTGGTAAAAACAACAAGTTGTTGAATTGATTGTTGATTGATTGATCCATTGAATAAACATTGGAAATGGAGGTAATCAAAATGTTGAAATTTTCAGGAACCTTCACTGCCATCTGTTGGTTTGGTTGGTGTATTTATAACCGTAGTAGACAGCAATATGTATGGAAATGTGCTATGTATGTAGCCTTGACAGGCATTGTTATGCTGCTGGAAATCATTGACCGTCCTCCATTTTTTTACATCATTGACTATCATTCTCTATGGCATCTCTCAACTGCACCATTGATTATCCTCATATACAGGTTAGTAAATATATATCACTTCAATAACACACTTTTTTGTACTTAGGGGCTTGAGAACTCTGGTTATCTGTGGAATATGTGGTAATTTAGTCTACCAATATTTGATAAGAATACATCCTCAAAAAAGATTCAAACTTTCAACTTTCTGATAATATTTGGTGGTATATGTTGTTTGCTTAACTGTGGTTCATAATATTTGCTATTGGTCTGTCATTCATTGAATCCTGTTGAAAATGTTGGGTCATGAAATTGAACTACAAGTAAAAATAATAAAGCCAAACAAGAAAATTGAGATGAGCAATCTCTCCGAGAATATTTTTGAAATAGAAGAGTGAAATTCCACTGATTAGATAGTTAACGTAAACAAATTAAAAAAAAAGACTCAAGAGATAAAATATAAGTTTCTGTGATATCTGTAATCGTTTTCAGATGATGACTGAAATTTTCGATGTGCGATGTGTGTGTATTTTTATACCGACAAAAATTACAAAATTATCATCACGTTAATCCACAACCAAATTTTTGGCTGGTCTATTTATGGTTTTGTGATAAAGTCAATAGTCAAGAAGTATATCGTTACATTTTCACTGGGTTCGAAATTGAGTGACAACTGGTCAGGGTTGGGCTGATTAAAATCATGATTTAAATCGCTTGATTTTTTAAATTAAAATCATGATTTGAATAAATTTTTGTTTTTTTATTCAGAACCAGATAACAACATAACATAACAATTTTCTTGAAGATCAAAAGGAGTATCTGCTTTTAGCAAAAACAACAAAAAAGAAGTACATAATTCCAAATTCTTAAACTAAACGTAACACCTAAATTTTCTGTATATTGTCAGTCTATTCATTTTCGTTATACAATTTAAACAAAAACACGAGTTTTCCTTCCTTTTTCTATGCCTAATCTGTTTCTAATATCCGAGTGTATACAACTAGCGAAATGCGTGAAATTGTTGGCAACGTCAATTTAAAGGTTGAGAAGGAAAACAAGCCTCGATAGGAATATTCTTCCAAAAAGCACAACAAACGCGATTTTTGATTTTTTTAATAAAAATCAGATTCTGTCCCACCCTGCAACTGGTACAGCAAAATCAAACAACTCTTCAATTACCTGCCAGTCCAAATGAAGGAACCATGGTGAACAAAATATTCAGAAAAGATGTCAAAATGCTACTTGCAGATGGGGCTTATTATACAGCTCGAGAGTGTTTTGAAGATACTTAAAAATCTTGATTACTCACTCTTTCGAAACCATATTTATATTCTTAGATTTTTTTTTCTTGTTATCATATGTACCTATATTCTTTAATTCGTGCTCATTTACTTTCTGATATATTTTCCTTCATTTTCATTGAGATTTTTTTATCTATTTGCATATTTGTAAAGGATTTTCTCTTATTGTTAACAATAATCATAAGATTCTGCCTATGAGATATATTTTTTTCTGACTAGTCTATTTCATTGATTAAATGAAATTCTGAACCAATGCATACTATCAATATCACTCTCCAAAATGTTTGATTTCGGATCGTAGACTTGGTACAATACTGGTAGACCATTGGACTGGGTTTATTCTAAGATTTTTTTATTTCATGATTAATTTCAGTTTCGCCATCGACGACTGCCGCTATCTTAGGAAGAAAGAAGTGGAAATATCAAAGAATGAAGAAAATAGCAAGAGTAAGATTCCTTGAGACATGCATAGGTGGGTCAAAACTAGAAGAATAAAATGTAAAGGCAGTTTGGCCCGCCTAGCCATCAATAAACGGGGAATTTCATTTTACAGATGAAACAGAACAAACATTCGTAAATTGAAATTTCTGGTGAGAAGTGAATTTGTGATTATACCGTTGGATGATTTTTGAAATATTGCAGGGAGCCTAATAATTTCTTCATTCATATCAGTATTATTACCTAAATGTACCTTACCATTTGTTTTCAATGTTTTGTAAATACAATTTCATTTATTCATTTGGGTTTCTTTACACACAATTTTGAAATTTTTGGAATCTTACGAGTTCGAACTTATAATGAAAACCTTTTCAGAAAAAATTCACCTCTGTTTGGCAAATGTTCCACAGAAACACTTTACATTTCAAACCTGGAGTTTACGTTTACAACTAGTGTGGCAGTGTACTGATGATTCTCTAAAATAGTTCTGGCATGAGTATATTCCTGTTAGAAAATAAATCTTGGTTGGTAAGAGTAGTATTACAATAATTTTAGGGTGTCACAAATATTTTGGGGTTCCATTTCTTCCTTGGTGGAATTGGAGGTGAAGCAGAAAATACCTATTTAGCATTTCAATAGTGATGTTATCAAGCGTTTTTTCAGGTTTTTTGTTTAGTTTAGTTATTATATCAGATCCCTGTCTATATTTAATCATAATCCGTTTTTCGATCGTAGATAACAATCTTGTTCATCGAACATCCTTTTTTAAAGTAAATGATTTATTTGACTTCCTACTTCACCATAAAGATTTGCCAGTAGACCGCGACGCTCTGACTAAAGTCGAGACTCAATTATTCAAAGGTTATCTCTCATTGATCGGAATTTAGCGTGGTACATCGAAGTAGAATATGAAATCAAGTTACTTATTTTTCGTTAATTAAAAAACTACAATATTGAATTTCGATACGGGGCACTGGTGTATCATGTATTTTCAAGCCACACCTGGATTCCACGATGCAATTTGTTGCAGCAATTTCTCGCGGCGACAAATCGCTGGGAGAAGAGTCATCAACTTGTCAGTTCCTGCATTTGGGGAATTTTTGTTCATTGTAAACATTATGAAATAGCTCCGAAAATTACCTGAACCACATCAAATCAAAGCCTCGCAGCAGGGAAGAATACTTCGACCATTGCCGCATCGCCTCTGAAAATGTCTGCCGCAGATGCAAACGAAAAGTCAGGCCCAAAAACCTGCTAACCACTGCTGAGAAGCCCGGAAACTTCTAACAATTCATCAGTTGCCGGCCGTGAAAGTCTACAATCTTTATTTGGTTTATGTTATCTTGCCCAATTATGATTGAGTTTTTAATTTTCAAAAATTCTGATAGGTATTTCCTTAAAATGTTGCTATTTCTCCCAGTTTTCCATCACTACTGTCTGGGATGGCAGGGATAAATTCTTCATCTATTTTCGAAATTTTTATATCAAGTTTTTGGGAATTATTCTGTGTAGAAACATCTTCATTCGTCCACTGAAGACATAGTTGTTCTTTGGATCCTCTCAGACCAAGTTTTTCGGCTACCTTGTCCAAAAGTGTCACCGTTGAGCTTCACATATTTTCAAGATTTCTTTCGGCCCATGCAATCTTATTGGGATCATTCGTAGTAATACAGATTTTTCGTTTTTTAAGTGTACACAATCTTTGTATCTGGGTGTCTGCATGTGCAGAATCTTTTCGATGGTAACATTTATTGAATCAAATTTTTCCTTGTGCAAAAGAGGAACAATACGTGAATAAATAATTGAACCTCACGAAGTTGTGCACTTGTTGTGAGGAAACATTATATTAGATTTTTATATAATTCAAGTGAATATGAGAATATAAACAAAAATCATAAATATCAAAGATAAATAGTGGTGTAAAAATGAATAGATACAATATAATCATGACACAGGCTACATTGGATATTTTCTTTCAATAATATTTTGGAAATATAGTCTAGGAGTTTCAGTAATCCATGTGTTCACTTTTTTCTTATAGGTGTATTTCGATTTGGTAATTTTGATTGAATTTGGTAATTTATCATAAATGAATGGAGCTAAATATAGAAATTTTTTTGTGACTTGACTTTACATATGTTATTTTTTACAGTTATTTCATTTTTATTTCGTGTATCATGAGTGTGCTTACTATAATTAATACAATTTTTATGAGAAAATATATAAGTGAGTATCTTGAAACTGAATAATTGCCTAATATTCATTATTTTACAGTCAGAATATAATTTATCAGAAGAATATCTTAGGTTTTTATTAAATATGATTTTCAAAAACCACTTTTGTAATATTTCCAAAGGCTTGAGATATATTTGGTCAACTCCCCCCCATGATAAAATACCATAATTTAATTGAGATTGGACTAGAGAAAAATAAATCATTTGCATGTGTTTTATTCTATCCAAAATATTCTGTAAAAATTTGAATTTAGGTAATAACGGTCGTAACTTTTTTATGACTTATTCAATTTGGAAGTTCCATTTCAAATGTCTTTCTACTATGACTCCTAAATATTTTATCCGATCTACTTCTTTAATGCATGCATTTTTTATTTCAATTGGGCCAAGATTGGGTAAATGATTTCGATAAGAGGTGAAAGGAAGGTGATTAGATTTTTCAAAATTTAATGTTAACAAATTGTGGTCAAACCAAATCCAACATTATTGAAGTCATTCTGAATAAGCTCTTAGGGAGATTTCCATGTTTTTGACTTGTATATTATTACTATATCATCCGCAAAACTATGTATGAGTCCACTTTTTTTCAAATGAAAGATATCGTTGATGAATATGTTGAATAATGTGGGTCCTAAAACATAACTACTGCTCTTCGGGCTTGAAGGCCGTCGTTCTTTGGAATTTCTTCCTGACGTTTCGCTAGCGCGAGTGGCCAGCTTCTTCAGAGGCTTATTCATCTCCGATGACTGAGTCATCTCCGATGACTGAGTCATCGGAGATGAATAAGCCTCTGAAGAAGCTGGCCACTCGCGCTAGCGAAACGTCAGGAAGAAATTCCAAAGAACGACGGCCTTCAAGCCCGAAGAGCAGTAGTTATACTAATAACCTGGGCCGCGAAAGCCTCAACCATTTTGGTCCTAAAACAGTTCCTTGTGGAACTCCATAATTGAATATATTTTCTGAACTTATAAATTCTCCTACTTTAACACATTGTTTTCTATTTTCAAGATAATTCTGTAATAATTTGAAACTCATTCCCCGAAAGCCAATTTTGTCTAATTTTTCTAATAACAATTCATGATTTACCGAATCGAATGCTTTAGCTAGGTCAAGGAATAGACAGACAATTGGAGATTTTTCTTCTAATGCTTCATAAACGATTTTCCACTTGTAATTTATAATAGTTGATTTTTTGTTTCTTTATAATGGATGAAAATTTATTTTTATACTTTTTGTATTCTTCGAGTAACATAGGGTTAGATGGTTCCTTTTTATACTTTTTATATAAATCATTTTTCTTTTTAGCAGAAGTTATTAATCCAGGAGTTATCCAATCATGTCTTTTGTGTTCATAATTTTTTATTTTCAAAACATTTGTACTTTTTTCAATATTAGTTTTGATTTTATTTTTATCAGTAGTAGCAGACATTTGTCCTTTCAATATTGCTGGAAACTCTTTCCGGTTTTCTCGGGTAGGGATACTTTTCTTTACCGGTATGATCGAATGGTTGAGGAATACCATTACATCTCGATTCGTCGTGTTGTTCACATCGATGAAATACGCTCTTCAATATTCATAATAATTTATATAAAATAATGTCGAAAAATTGTAAAACATGCTCGACATCCTTGAGCAGACGTTCGCCAGGTTTACAGTGCAGTTTTTGTGATGATTTTTATCACATCGAGTGTGCGAATATCACAAAAACCCAACATGATGTGATAAGTGAGATGCCGGGCTGTATATGGAAGTGTGCAGGGTGCTGCGGAAATAATGTTGCCAATAATGAATTGATGAAAGTAATCGAAAAACTGCAGACCATTGTAACTTCATTACAGGAAGAGATCAAACAGCTGAAGTTGGAGAAGAAAATGGAAAAAGGAGATTGGAATACAGAAGTACTGTTAAATGAAATCGCTGAGAGGCAGAAAAGAGAAAAAAACTTAGTGTTTTACAGATTTGATGCAACGACTGATGATCTGAGGAACGTCAGGGAGATTATAAAAACTATTGCGCCAACTGTCCAAACAAATGATATAACAGTCATGAGATTGGGCAGACCGCAGAATAACAAACCTGCTCCACTAAAAGTCCAGCTCTCTTCGAAAGAGGAAGTCTATGTCATACTAAAAAATAAAAGGAAGCTGAGAGATTTGAACATCAATATATCTGTATCCACTGATCAAACCAAAATGCAACAAGAGTATTCAAAAAAAATTTGGATGGAGCTGGATCATAGGAAGAAAAACGGTGAGGAACATATTTTCATCAAATATGTAAACGGCATTCCAGTAATCGCAAAATCAAAAAACTAGCTGTTAAAATTTGTCAACTTAATATAAGATCAATTGTACCTAATTTCATCGAATTGAAAAATTATATCCTTGAAAATGATATGGACATCGTCGGTGTATCAGAGACATGGCTTCAGCCGGAGTACCCGGATCACTTGATATCAATACCTAACTACAATATGATTCGTCTAGACCGACCAACGCGAGGAGGCGGTGTAGCCATCTTCCTCAAATCAAAATTCAAGTACAGAAATTTTATATGCACTTTGAGTGATACCGGTTTTGAGCAACTTTGGTTAGTGATTCATATCTATAAAACGAAAGTAGGACTTGGAATGGTTTATAGACCACCCAATGTGAGCGTCAGGTTTTTGAACGATTTGTCGGATTCCATGGAACAAATGTATTTAGAAACTGAATCTGTTATTCTAATGGGCGATATCAATATAAACCTACTGAACCAAAACAATGCTGTTAGTCAACATTTTTTATCCTTAATATCAAACTACCATATGCTTCAAATCATTGATAAACCCACTAGAATCACCAATACTTCTGAAACATTAATCGATGTTATCTGTCTTAGCGAAAATATTCTTTATGAGTGTAGTGATACATTTGACTTGAATAGTAATACGGATCACCTACTGGTATATTGCAAATTGAAATTCGAAGGTCCACAATCAAATACAAAGCTTATATATTATAGAGATTATAAACACTTCAACTTGGAAGAATTTGCCTCCGACGCTATAAAAATTGACTGGAATCATATAAATTCTATCGAAGACTTAAACACGAGAACTGAAACTTTAAACACGGCAATACTTTCTCTCTTTGATTTCCATGCCCCAATCTGCACAGCTAGGACTAGGCGAAACTACCAACCATTCATGACACATAACTTGAAAAAAATGATTCAAATAAAAGAGAAAGCTCGCCGAAAATTCAACAAATCAAATTCAGTTGCGCATAAGCAATATTATATAACCTTGAGAAACATAGTAAAAAACGCAGTTCGTCAAGAGAAAAAAGCATACATGAAATTCACTCTGGAAAAAAATAAAAACAATTCTAGAGGGCTATGGAAGAGCCTTCGCGAATGGGGTGTGTGCACAAATAGTAGAAAAAACAACACGCTACCTGAAGAGCTGATCAATCCGTATGACTTGAACAATTTTTTCTTAAACGTGGCAGGAAACTCAGTTGTAGACCGTAACTTGATAGAATATTATGAAAACAATGCGATGTGTGACCATACCTTTGAATTTTCTCAAATAACAAATAATGAAATTTATAAGAGCTTGAAAAACTGCAAATCGGAAGCATATGGTGTTGATGGGATAAATATTAAAATGATAAGTATAGTTCTACCTTACTGCATAGACGTCATTAGAAACATATTTAATGATTCCTTAAATCAGGGTGTATTTCCCATAATATGGAAATCTGTTGATGTTCTGCCTCTACCAAAAATAAGTAACCCATCTTCCTTCAACGATTTGAGGCCCATATGCATTCTACCTGCATTTGCGAAAATGTTTGAAAAAATTGTTGCAGAAAATGTAAATGGGTACTTAAATGATAATGAATTGCTACCATCTGTTCAATCGGGATTTAGGCAAAAATTTAGTACAAATACAGCCTTTTTAAAAGTAGTGGATGATATTGCTACGACATTAGATGAGTCACGTAGTACTATTTTAGTACTACTTGATCAAAGCAAAGCATTTGATTTGGTGAATTTTGATTTATTGGTAGCAAAGTTACATTTTATTGGGTTCAGTGGCGCCGCTTCGTCTTGGTTTGCAGACTATCTGTATGGACGATTACAAAGAGTGAAAATTGACAATGATTTGTGTTCTGACTTCAGAGCTACATCTTCTGGGGTTCCCCAAGGCAGTGTACTCGGTCCACTTTTATTTTCAATATTCACATATGATCTGCCTAACGCGATAACCTCCTCAAAAATTCACCTATATGCTGACGATATGCAAGTGTATCATGCATGTGAAGCAAACGACGAGGATAATATCAATGCCATCAATTCAGATTTGAATCAAATATATATATGGTGCTCTGATAATGGATTAAGGATCAATCCCAGTAAAAGTGTCGCACTATGTATTGGCCCAGAAAAACAAAGAGAATCCATCTGTAGCTTCGATATCATGATGAATGACTTGCCTATAAGTTGGGTCTCCAGAGCCAAAAACCTAGGGGTGTACTTTGATACTCGGTTCACATTCAGTGACTATGTGAATCATGTCACTAAAATATCTTTTTCCAAGTTGAAGTCTTTGTATCATCTGAAATATCAAATAAATGAAAATATCAAATTAAAATTGGTTAAATCTCTGGTATTTCCACATATTGATTATTGCTGCATGGTTTATTACTATTTTTTAACCTGCCACAATCGAGAGAAACTACAGAAACTACAAAACGCCTGCTTAAGATTTGCTTGCAATGTACCATATAGGGACCATATAACTCCGCAGTACATCAGATTAGATCTACTGAAAGTTGAAAGTCGAGTAAAGTTTTTATTTCTATCTTTTCTATACAAATTACTTTTGTCCAAAATTCCAATTTACCTTCATACTCTATTGATAAGAAGATCTTTCATACACAATGTTAATGTCAGGGTTAATAATTTCACAGTTCCGCAGCACTCCACAAAAAAGTTTGAGGGTAGCTTCTTATATAATGCACCTAGGCTATTGAATATATACATGAGATTACTGAATGTATCTTTTTTAACATTCAGAAAAGAACTGAAAGAAATACTACTTATTGATCAATATTGAACCACTGTTTTTTTCTTCTTCATATTTGTTGTTTTGTTGTTGTCTGTTATCGTTATATATTTTGAATTGTATTTATAGAAATATGTAAGTGAACATCATTTTGTGAATATTAAGGGGGAATGGAAGAACGGCTGTAGCCGAATTCCCACCTTTTGTGTTGTACCTGTTTAATTTACAGTACTGCTCAATAAATATTTTATTATTATTATTATTATTACTAAAAACATACGAAGCGGCATTGGCATAATCTCCTAATCATTTTGAAAAATTGTTTAATCTTCCCCTTCTTTTTTCGCGATTACTGTCACTCAGCTCAATTTCAACGAATCTGGAATTTTGTCTAGGAGTTCGTTTATTAACTGAGGATTTTGCAAATGTCCTGTAACTATGTTATGGACCTCGGAAGGAAAAAAACAATGAG
The DNA here is from genome assembly GCA_032362365.1 of Zygogramma bicolorata. NCBI lineage: Eukaryota > Metazoa > Arthropoda > Insecta > Coleoptera > Chrysomelidae > Zygogramma > Zygogramma bicolorata. The sequence goes on from JAVJAQ010003664.1 coordinate 542,087, forward strand.
TTTTTCAAGTTTTGTATCTCTACTGAAAAGTACTTCTCTTACTTTTGCGATCATCGGCTCGATGATATAATTCGGTCTATCGAATCGAGTTTGGAGAGTTTCTATAACAAGGTTCACGTCTGCGTCCTCGTCGATATAGTCACATAAATTGCAGATTTTTGTGAAATAGTGGCCAGTCTTGCGGATTCTCATCAAAATAGGAAAAATTCCTTTCTACAATTTAACGAGCCATAATTTTTTCTGAATTACTAAGAACTTTATTATTTGTTTTGACAGAAACTAACACGTCCTTCAAGGTATTGTATAACTTCTGAATATCACTGGTTTGGGAATTACCTCGTGGATATTTTCAAGTTGGATAGGCTCGGGTGTCTCCTCAGGATTACTGTCAACAGTTTCTGAACGGATGGTTTTCGAAATGAATGCACGGATTCTGCCAACGGTGATGTGTCAAGTCTGCCTTGTTTCCGAAATTTTTGACCACACAAAATCTGCCGATAAACAGCTGTTGAATCAAGCACCGACTCGTCTGGGTCTTTAATAATAATAATAATAAATGCCTTTATTAATTATATTGATAACCAACAAAATAGTGTTTCTACAGTTTAGGGCGAGATTCAGTACCACCGAATGATATAAATAACAGTCAGAGGTCTGCTCTTCCACCTAACCCCAAAAAAGGAATACAAGATAGCGATATACAAGTGGAAAATTAGAATTTAAAATACAGTGAGGCTGAGAATTGAATGAACATGAGTGTTGGAATTATTATGTCTGATATCTGATGTATGATACGGAATACCTATTTTTTCAGTAGCATTTCTGTTAACTTGGCCTTGAATGTTCTTATGATTGTCAGTTTCCTGAGAGAGATTGATATATCATTCATACATTTGGCAATATTATAAGGAAACGATTGCTTGAACTGTTCAGAGTTGTGAAGAGGAGGGGTGAGTGTACCCTTAAAGCGAATGTTTAGGGTATGAACATCGGACCGATACCGAATTTTTGCATAGAGATAGGAAGGGCTCTTATGAATCAATATCGATTGATACAAGCAGACAGAGTGTAGATACCGCCTTTTTTCCATATTGATCCAGTCGATTAATTTGAAGGTATGGTTAATATGTTGGTATTTCCTTATCCCAAATATCAATCTAAGGCAGCTATTCTGCAGTTTTTGAATGCGTATTTTGTCGGAGCTTCTCAAACACGCGTTATACACAACGTCACAAAAGTTGAGCGGAGATAGCACTAAGCTTTCACACAATGCTATCTTCGTATTCCTGTTCAGATACATTCTGTTTTGATATATAGTTCTAAGAGAGAAATATGCTTTTTGTAGTTTGTTGGATATATGCTGAGTGAATCTTAGATCCTCGTCCATTAGGAGACCGAGATTTTTCACACAGTTATGTTTAGGTATAGCTTGGTTGTTAATTGAAACATTGAATTCATCATTTTGATTCAGAGCAATTCTATCTTTTCCCTTGCCAAAGATATTCATATTGACTTTTTAGGATTCAGCAACAAACAGTGGTGCTTTGATATTTCAGAAATAGTTTGCAGATCATAATTTATTGCGGCGGCTGCCTGAGAAGCTTCATCTAAGTAGAATGATAAATACATTTGGGTGTCATCAGCACAAAAATGGCGAGAACATGATAAAAAAGAAAAATTGGAAATATATAGCGAAAGCAGTAAAGGACCCAGAGAATGGATCCTTGCGGAACACCCGTCGATACTTTTAAAAAAATTGATATTTTATCTGACAGCTTAACTGCTTGAGACCGATTCTGCAAATAATTCTATAAGAGAGTAATAGATGACACATGGAGTCCTATAAAATGTAATATTGACAATAACAATTGATGATTCAGCGTGTCGAAAGCCTTTGAGTAATCAAGTAAAACCAAAGCAGTTAGCTTACCTTTATCATTAGCCGTTATTATGTCATCTGTAATTTTCAGTAGTGCTGTGGCACAGCTGTGTTTTCTTCTGAATCCAGATTGATTATATGGAATGATGTTATTTTCTCCCAAGAATCCCGAGAGTTGTTTCTCCAGGATTTTCTCCATTACTTTAGATAGTGCAGGTAAGATGCTTATAGGTCGGATTTCGTTCAAATTTGTAGGGTTGTCAGTTCTTGGTATAGGAACTACTAATGCTTTACTCCATTCATCAGGAAAAACAGAGTTAATTATGTAGTATATTGAATATCTATCTGAAAGAAGAGTCATGATTCATTATCGTTAGCTAGGCGTATGACTAAGCGGTTATGCTAGGAGAATCGGACTTCAATGATAATTGACAGTGTCTGTATGATCGTGAGGGAATAAAGACCTACGTGATTGATGTTCAGTGTTTTATTTGAAGTGCAGTTTTGTGGACAATACAAGTGGCGACGAGGTCAATTTGGAAAAAAAGGTAGGTGGAGCTCGGTACAGTGTCATCTTGCTAAAGTTGGAATAATAAAACAAAGGGCCCACAGATAATACTAACCCTATTGAAAAAAAATTAAGCAAAGGAATCACATTATAGTGTTGGATTAGGATGTTCGAAACACAAGATTTCGAGAATGGGGAAAAACCCCTCATCAATCATAAGCCCCGAAAACAAAATGATCAAATGATAATCATACAAAACATGACATGAATTTCAATGTTATGAAGTATATATCTAGAGTATATAAATATGTATATATGTGTATATATTTGTTTATTTTGATCAAGTAATATTAGTCATGGAAAATACTCTGAAAGGATATAAATAATAAATCGTAGAAACTGAAATACAGGAATATTGCTATTTCATTGAGTAAACATTCATTAATTTCATTATGAACCAACACAAGAAAAAAACAGTTATTTATAGTTGAAGAAAAATATCATAATAATGAATATTATCATTGAAGAGTCATGGTTGAGGGGAATGATAAACTAATCCAAGCTGAGGGATACTGATCTGTGTGTGCGTTGTGGAAAAAACAAATCACAAAATCCAAAAGTGGACTTTGAATCCGCAGGATTTATTTATCGAACATGGCAAACCTGATAGCCATACAGCCCTTTGATTGCGAGGGTGAACCATCTTCAGTGGGGATTCGATGGGAAAAATGGTTACGTTCATTCGAAATTTACTTGGAGGCATCAAACATTGATCAAGCCTCAAAGAAGAGAGCAACTCTATTACACAGCGCAGGTAGTGCGCTACAGGAAGTGTACTATAATCTACCGGGGGCCCATGCAGATCAAAAGAACGATGAAGGTGAGGACATCGATGTATACAAGGTAGCTATTCAAAAACTAAATGAATACTTCTCGCCGAAACAGTCAAAAATATACGAACGGCATCTATTTCGCCTTACTAAACAAGAAGAGGGCGAAAAATTCGAAAAATTTTTAGTGCGTTTAAGAAATCAAGCTTCTAAGTGCAAATTCACTAACACCGAGGAACACTTGATCGATCAAATTGTCGAGAAGTGTACTTCAGTTGAACTTAAGAAGAAAATTCTCTCTATAGGAGATAATGTCACTTTAGACAGTATCATATATGAAGCTAATGCTTTAGAAGCTGTTAACCGACAACTAGAAGGGTTTGTTGAACAAAGACAAAAGACCTTGGAAGTAAATCACATGCTCAGATTTTTCAAAAAAATGATAAAGAATGTAGTCGTTGTGGGGGAAAACATTCAGCAAGCTCTCCTAGTTGTCCAGCAAAATTGAAAACATGCAATAAATGTGGATACAAAGGTCATTATCGGAACTATTGCCGCACCAACCCGCGAAAGCGATACAGTAATAACGAATCATCAAGCCGCAATCAGGAACAAAAAAGACGTAAGAAATTTGGAAATTATACTGAAAGAAAGAGAGAAGGGGTGGATTGTATCTCAAGCGATTCAAATGATACCGATTATGTTTTTCACGTCGATGACGACAGTGTCATAAAATGTAATCTCGGGGGAGTTCAGGTAGATATGCTAATTGATTCGGGAAGCAAAAATAACATAATAGACGACAAAACATGGGCTGATCTTAAGAGGAAAAATATCAAAGTATGGAACCAAGTACGAAAACCGAACAAAATTCTTTTTGGATATGCCAGTAAAGTCCCTCTAAAAATAATAGGTTCCTTCAGAACAAACGTGACAGTAGGGAATGAAAGCGAGACAGCCACTATCTATGTCATAAAAGATGGATCTAAGTGCCTCTTAGGTAAAATCACTGCAATTTCTCTGGGTGTTCTTAGGATAGGATTAGAAATAAATGCCGTTGAGCAGTTCCCTAAGTTCAAAGATATTGTTGTAGACATACCAATCGACAATTCCATAACTCTTGTATGTCAACCCTATAGGAGAATCCCCATACCCCTGGAAACGAAAGTCGAAAATAAAATTCAAGAACTGGTTGATTCAGACATCGTAGAACCGGTAAATGAGTCTGTTAAATGGGTTTCACCCATAGTACCAATCATTAAACAAAACGGCGAAATTCGCATCTGTGTAGATATGAGGCAAGCAAACAGAGCCATTTTGCGTGAAAATCATCCACTACCAACGATGGATACTCTACTTCCCCATTTCAGAAAAGCTACATATTTTACAAGACTGGACATAAAAAATGCTTTTCATCAGATAGAGATTTCTGAATCATCTCGATATATTACCACATTTATAAGTAACAAAGGCCTGTTTCGCTATAAAAGACTTATGTTCGGGATATCATGTGCCCCAGAAATATTTCAAAAAATCTTGGAGCGCATGCTTCAGTCTTGTGAAGGGGCAGTTAATTTCATCGACGATATTCTTGTTTATGGAAAAGACTTAAATGAACATAACGAACGATTGAAACAAACTTTGAAAATACTTTCGAAATATAAAGTACTTCTAAACGAAGAAAAATGCGTTTATAGAATAGAGTTTTTAGGATATGAACTTTCAGCAGCAGGTATCAAACCATTGCAAAGCCATATTAAGGCAATACAATCTTTTCGAGCTCCAAAGACGATCGACGAAATTCAAAGCTTTTTAGGCCTTTTGAACTTCGTTGGAAAATGGATACCTAATTTGGCTACTTTAACGGAGCCTATTAGAAAAATTTTGCGTTTGAAGTTAGGTAAACATGCAAACGTCGAAGAATATTGGGAAGAAGATCAAAACACAGCATTTCAAAAACTAAAAGATTCCTTACTGAATGTCAGAACTTTGGGATACTATAATCCAGGTGACAAAACACAGGTATTTGCAGACGCAAGTCCTGTAGGTTTGGGAGCTATTCTGATACAGTACGATAAATCAGATCCTAGAGTGATCGCATATGGGAACAGAAGTTTGACGGACTGTGAAAAAAGATACTGTCAGACTGAAAAAGAAGCCTTAGCTCCAGTATGGTCGGTCGAGCACTTTAAGGTTTATCTTTATGGAAAACAGTTTGAACTTGTCACAGACCATAAACCTTTGGAGGTGATATTCGGGAAATCGTCGAAACCATGTGCAAGAATTGAACGCTGGGTGCTGAGGCTGCAATCGTTCGATTTTCAAGTTGTATATAAACCAGGAAAGACCAATATCGCAGATCCTCTATCTAGACTATGTACTGCACAACAAAATACGACAGATAATGATGAAAATCATGTCCACCAATTAGTGGAATATGCAAGGCCAACAGCAGTGACACTAAAAGAAATTGATGCAGCATCTTTGAGCGATGAAGAGATACAGAAAGTAAAAACTGGTATATTTCAAAACAACTGGAACAAAGATGTTTCAAATTTCAGATTATTCAACGCAGAATTATGTTTCTATAAAAATATACTCTTGAGAGGGAATAAAATAGTTATTCCCACAAAACTTAGACAACTAATATTAGAAGCTGCACACGAAGGCCACCCGGGAATAGTGGCCATGAAGCAAAGATTGAGAACGAAAGTTTGGTGGCCCAAGATCGACCATGACGCAGAAAGAGTAGTGAAAAATTGCAATGGTTGTACTCTAGTATCTGCGCCAAATGTACCAGAACCGATGAAACGAAGAGAACTCCCAATGTCACCATGGCTAGGTGTCGCTATTGATTTCATGGGGCGTCTACCTAGTGGCGACTATTTATTCGTAATCGTTGACTACTTTAGCAGATACAAAGTGGTTAAAATTATGAGAAATCTAACGACCACAAGTACTATTAAAGTACTAGAAGAAATATTTTCTAGACTAGGTTTTCCAGCCTCCATAACTGCTGATAACGGAAAACAATTCACATCAGAAGAGTTTAGAATATTTTGTAAAGAGCGAGGTATAAAGCTTTTCCATTCTATTCCATACTGGCCCCAACAAAATGGAGAGGTAGAAAGGCAAAACAGAGATATTCTAAAAAGATTAAGAATAAGTCAAGCTTCAAAAACGGACTGGAGACAAGAACTGATGGACTACCTCATTATGTATAACAGTACACCTCATTCTACAACAGGCAAGACACCATCAGAACTTTTCTTCAGAAGACAATTTAGAGATAAAATACCTAGTCTTGCAACACCTACCCAACATTTCGACGATGAAGTTAGAGAAAAAGATAAAATGGAAAAAGAAAAAGGTAAACAGTATAGTGACAGGAAACGCAGAGCTCAAGAAAATGATATAAAAGTTGGAGACATGGTATACAGCAAGAATATAATCAAGGAAAATAAATTAACCCCAACATTTGATTCTACACCGTTGGAAGTCATTACAAAGAGAAGGGGCGACATAGAAGTGAGAGATAACAAAACAGGGCAAGAACTTAGGCGAAATGTAATCCATCTTAAGAAAATAGGAAATGAGTGGAAAGTGACTACAAACGATAGCGAACACTCTCCTCAAGAGAATAGTTCCGATAATGTCCAAAATCATAACACTAACTGAAATATGTACTCTATTTGTTCACTTATGAATTTTCTCATTTACAATCAATTGTAGTAGAATAGTTGAATACTACCCTATAAAATTAGGTTAAGCAAAACATACTACTTAGTAACAGTAAGTAAGTAGTTAGGTCCAGTAGTTTTAAGTTATTGAATGTAGTTACTACTCGCAATTCTTTATTAAATTTGTTTCATGAAATATAATTATTTTCTATTATAAAATGGAAGGGATGTAGTATATTGAATATCTATCTAAAAGAAGAGTCATGATTCATTATCGTTAGCAAGGCGTATGACTAAGCGGTTATGCTAGGAGAATCGGACTTCAATGAAAATTGACAGTGTCTGTATGATGATCGTGAGGGAATAAAGACCTACGTGATTGATGTTCAGTGTTTTATTTGAAGTGCAGTTTTGTGGACAATACAAATTATATAAAAATTAATTAAATGAGTTATGTAGGGTAGGATATGGGGAATACATGGTTTGAGAGATGAAATATTTATGCCATCTTGGCCAGTAGCTTTGGATTTGATATTTTCAATAATTGACATCAATTCCATTTCACTAGTGAGCTCAAAACGGAAGTTTGGAGTTATATTATCTTTGATATGAGTATTGTAAAAAATGAGTAGACTGAATAAAATGCATAATTATGTTTTCAGCATCAGAAAGGTTGTTTGGCAGAGAACCAGTTTTTTTATGGTTCAATCCCAAAGTTTTTATGGAAGACCATAGAGATTTCGAATCTTTTATATTTGGTTTAACGTTGAAATATGCATCCTTTTCTCTTTTCAATGCAATTGTCACGGCGTTTCTGAACATTTTATAAGAATTCCAATCTGCTATACTACCAGTAACCTTTAACTTATTCAACAGCCTGTCTCTGTCTGCCATCATCAGTCGAATTGTGTCAGTTAGCCAAGGAGCGTATTTCTTAGTTATTCTGTACGTTTTGAAAGGTGCATGTATATCTAACAAAGTATTGATGTTCTCATTTATGAATCTGAGTTTACTATTCACGCATGTGAGCTCATATATATTTCTCCAGGGTATTAATTGCAAATCATACTTGAACTGGTTGTAATTAAGGTTTTTGAAATCTCGCGTGGTAATAAACAATGGTTCGGTCTTTCTTGTTATCAAAGTGATCTCACAAAATATCAGATCATGATCGCTAACTTCAGGAACTGATAAAGTGCCTACTTGCTCGACTAATTTATCATCAGATATCAAAATATAATCAATCGATGTGGCAGAGTTCTCAGCAATTCTCGTGGGCTGATTGATCAACTGTTTCAAGCCAAATCCCTCAAGGGTATTCATTACATAACTTGTTTCATAGCTGTCAAATTTGAGCAGGTCGATGTTGAAATCACCCAAACGAATGAGACACTCAGCAATAGGGAAGACACACGACATGGAGGTTTCAAAGGCATTAAAAAAGTGAACATAGTCAGTGGTCGGAGGACGATATGCTACCGATAAGGCAATTATTTTTCCCTGTATATTTAATTTCAACCACATGACCTCAATATCGTGTTCCCTTCGAAGAACTGCATACTTGAGATCATTTCTCAGATATACCCCCACCCCTCCTCCTCTGGCAGCTCTATCGTAACGCTCAAACGTATACCCTTCGATTTTTAATCTATCGCTATTTATTCTATCATCAAGCCAAGTTTCTGTTACTGCACAAATATGAAAGTTATTTGTGATGAGAATATTTTTGAAATCAAAAAAATGTGTAGTTAGTGATCATACATTTAAATGAGCACATTTCAGGTATTCCATGATCATACGAATAATGAATTCATGAGAGAAATGATACAAACACATCGTCGGAGTGTCAACCAATGTTCAGTTTCTCACTCTGAACGGTGAAAATATTGAATGAACAAGTTTTTATCAAAACTTTGATCAAAATTATCTATGACATTAACATATTTTTTCCTTCCAAATGTCGGGATGATTCGCTAAGTCACTTTACAGAGATGTGCAACACGCAAATTGATTTTGGAAAAATTCCACTATTTCCTCCATCGTATGGTACGATGCATTCACTATGAAAAGTTTTTATTTATCAGCAAAATCATACTTCCGACAAAATTTTTACCACATTTTGGTGTTCGTTCGTCTTAAGTCTAAATAATACTCCGAGCAACTCAACAGTTTTTTATTACTTCACTCTGACCATACAATTACTGCACCGACTTATGATTCGCTTAGGAAACATTAAAACATCACATATTACAAACTTCGCTTTTCACTGGACCGATCATGTATAACTTTTATAAAGCTACTCAAGAGTCTTCTGAAAGATGCAAGGTCTCGTTATGGTAGTTTTGAAGCATTATTATTTTTAATCAGAATTTCCGGGTTCGAAAGGATTGCATTCACAAATCCAATGTCAGACATCTGTTTCGACCCACCAGGTCTCATCAGTGACACTTGGATGCACTGTGAACATTTCGAACTATCTACTCCTTACGAAGTAAATCTCTGAAACTGGTGCAGATGGTGTAAACCCCCCAGGGGCAACGCCATCTGCTGGGTGACGAACAAAGTCTCAAACTCCTTCTGCACTAAGCAGAGGAGACCTCTTACAGCGGGCCATCGTACGGCGAGGCCGCAACAAATTGCCCGCCGCGATCGAGAATCGACTTCAGTCAACTTGCAGAAAGCTGCAACCCATTGCATAAATCCGAATTTCCGTGTTCGAAATGATTCCATTCACAAATCAAATGCCAGACAGCTGTTTCGACCCACCAGGTCTCATCAGTGACACTGGGCTGGACTGGATTTCTGCAAAGTCGATTCTCGATCGCGGTGGGCTATTTGTTGCGGCTTCGCCGTACGATGGCCTGCTGTAAGAGGTCTCCTCTGCTTAGTGCGGTAGGAGTTTGAGACTCTGGTCGTTACCTAGCGGGAGGCGTTGCCCCTTTGAGGTTTACACCATCTGCACCAGATTTATTATTTTTGTTTGGTTGGCTGTATGGCTCACCCTTTATGAAAAGTAATCATGACAAAATAGTTCAGTCTCATAATTGAACACGACTATGTATGCTTCATGGAATAATTCCGCTGTGACGGAACTGAAGAATCGTTGAGTGTTTGCAAAAATCTATTCCGATTTATTCCTGAATAACCCTGTGATACTAAATGTTTTAGCTGAACCTTTCTCCGTACATCCAACCAAAACCTATATTGAAGTCATGAGCATAACATAAAATCAACCCAGCTTTTCAATTAAAAAAAAAAATCACTTTGAGTACCGGATGACATACCTCTCAAAATGTTATGAGAATCGAGAAAATTCGGGTGGTTCATGGTTTTTGTACTTTTCTCGGAATAGAATATATACCTATAAATGAAACACCTTGTATATTAATGGAGAAAGCGCTACACATATGTTTTTGTTTTTCTTCCAAAATCGATAAATACGTGTTTTGGAAGTGATCTTGAAATGAAATTTTTCTAGTGGTTCTTTTTATGAGATACCCTATATAAGATATGAGTAGTGTGCAATATTTCCTCGTCAAAATACTATATCGAGAAGAACCTTTCGAAAACATGTTCGTCCGACGTCACAGTAAAAATGTGAGAATTTGCTAAAAGGTACTGTCAGGATTTGCTAATCACCTAGTGAATATGAATATTCCAATCCAAAAATGTGGGCAATTTTCAACTTCAACACCCTGTATCTAGAAAACTAGCTATATGATTGGGTTGACACCTTTGGTTAGTAGGTCAAGTACCAAAACATACCAAACTTTCAGAAAATTTGTTCAGCGCCTGTGAGTTGGATTATAATAATTGAAAAACATACCTTTTAATAAACGTTTATTTTTTATATTAATTTTATATAATTCGTAACTATAAAAAAATATATTCGTAATTTTACAATAAATATAACAAATGTCCTTTTATAAAATACAAATCTGATGAATGTTGGTAATGTTTTAATGTTGCACCTGCATCAATTCTAAAAGGTAAAGTTACTTTTTCCCTCTCATTATAATTCTCAATACTTGGATGGTTACTACTACTGCAAGGCATGTGGTCATAAATCTGGACACTTACGAAAATATATTGATTTTTGGTGATTTTTTTACAATTTCATTAATAGGTATTCAAATGCCAGTCAGTTCAATTATTATGTCTTGTGTCTTAGGCTTCACTTTCGTATACTGTCTTGTTTTTTGTCATTGTGGTTTTTCATATTTCTGAAATTATACGACAAAAAAAACAAGCGGCATTTGATTACCTAGTAATAAAATTGTAAAAAAATCACCAAAAATCAATATATTTTGGTAAGTGTTGAGATTTATGACCACTTGACTTGCATATTAATAAATTAACTGGCCGATGATAATTGATGTAAATCCAGTTTCAAAAAATACACTAATACAGTTTACAATGTTGGTAGAATGTAAGCTGTATTTTTTCACATATTATTATTGTTCACTTAATTTGCAATCACAACATGCAATGAGTTCTTTTTGAAAATTCAAATCACAGCTATATACAACTCTTTGAATTTCTTGACCCTACTGAATTTTTTTTACACATAACTTATTCTTCACACATTATTTATTACGAAAGTCCTATGTACATAGAAAAGAAATTGAGAAGGTCTATATAAAAAAATGATTCGTGAATGGATCATCATGTTCAGAATAAAATTTGAGTATGAACTCATGAATAAATATGTTTCTTAAATACTAACAGTTGAACAAGGCCAAAACGATGTTATTTGCACCCATATGGCTTGAAACACAATTTCAAGAAAAAGTAACATGCGTTAAACAATAGAAATAGAACAATTTCAAAATACTCTTGAAGAACTGCGCATCAAGCAAGATAATGAACTTCCCAAAACCTATCTACATATAAAACTAGAAATGTATAATTCGAAATATTTCCATGAGTTATTTTTTTCATTTCTTATTTGAATGACTAAATTAAACATCAATTTCTGTTCAACCTGGTGAAATTATTTTTTGAACATGCACTTTTTGAAATTTAAAATGAATGTGATATAAGCCCACAGCAATGGGGCTTCCATGGTGCATCTTGGTTTCACCTGATCAAATAGTTGATCCTTTACAGTTATGCTTCCTTTCTACAAAAATACAATTTCTTTTATGTGACTAGCTTCTAAGATTATAGGTGGATTTGTGCACCAGTGATTTTCACTGGGAAAGTATTGGTATTTCACTCATAACTTTCTATAAAATCTACGTATGCGCATTATTCATGTTTAATTTAACATCATTATTCTGATTGGATAAAAGAGGGGTGTTTGAAATTAGCGTCTTCCATTGCTGGGACTGGGACTCTAATACTACTGCTATTCATTTTGTGAACAAAGAATCATTGACGGGGATCCGCATGCGAAAAAGCAAATTACAATTTCACTACGAAAAGTTGAGGTTTCTGAATTCCATAGTAGAAGGAAAAATTACTGATGCATAAATCCATCTGCAAAATTCATATAAAAATCGTTCACAATAGTTTATTTCCTCAATCTAAGATCAAGTCAATTGGAAACATATGAGCTAAGTGTCATTTGAAGGCACGGTCTTATATATTTTCTATTGGTGATGTATACAGCTTTTTCGAAAAATATTTTAAGGCGTCTTTGAGGCACATTTGAAAGTTATTCGATCAAAAAAATTCAAATTTCAAGTATTCCAAAACATTTTTATAGAGTCCAATCGCCCAAACTCCAAAGTTAAAACACTTGCAGAGGACGCTTGTTTCGTCAACCAAGTTGGCATTATCAGGATATGAAATGGTAATAATCAATAGGCAGGCAGGTATCACATCCGTTCTGAAAATTAAAAACTTCCTTCAAAACCTTATAGACTGAATTATATTACCACACTAAGCTATGTCCAGACTATCGAATGTATCGGATCTGTTGTAAAAACCCTATTTGAAACGACCTTCATCAGATGGCATAGTGTGACGGATGTACCTTCCGCTATGGTTTTTACATTTAATTTTATAAAATCCTGAGTTCTATTCAGGAAAAGATACCCACTTAATGCAGCTGGCTTCTTTCGCTGGAACATAACGAGTTTTGTTCACGAATCATATTCTGTTGTGCCGGTAAAAAAAATATTCATGTCCATCATAAGTCTATACATATAAATGGGAGAAGAGGCGTTTCGTCAAGCTCTGCCATCCAACGCGCGAGGCGACCATAGAACGAAATCACCATAGTGTTCCACTTGCTATCAGATAGTGGTGCTGCCATGAACGATAACGTACAAATTGACAGCTACGCATGCGTAGTTTTGCATTGTTTACGTCGAGAATTTGTTTACGGGCCTACGTATCTTGCGGGCGCTCACGGATACGGTACAAGATCAACGTAGGTACGTAATCCGAAGAATATACGAATCACACCGATGAGTTACAAATGACCGATTTTTGGAACTTCATTTGGCAAGGGGGGTATGTGGCCACAATCCGCCTATCAAGTTCCTTAAAGACAGACTCTAATTCAGATCAACACGATCCAAATAACAGGAAGAAGTGCCAGCATTAGAACTCTCCGAGATATGATTCAAAATTTGGTGACGGAACATTCATTCATTAAGGTTGCATCGTTGAAAGGCAAGCCAGTGAAAAACTAGTGATTGAGAACACAGTTTCTTGAATAATCTAGATTCAAGTACCTACTCTTTCCATAAGTAGGAATCAACTTTCATTAACAACAACAACAAATGGGACTGAATGCATTTATGAGCATGGTAAAAATAAAAAAATTTCAATAGACAATATTTTTCGAAACTTTTCGGGAGTTGAATATTGCTATGAATGCTCACCTAAACTCACTCACCTAAACGCTTGGGTTTTTTCTAAGACCTACAACAGGATTCAGAAAATACAGAATCTCACTCGCCACCTCCGCGTGGTTTGATAAGATTTTGTCAAACTCGCTGGTGTTTACGTGTTCAATCACTTGAATCGATTCTGTCAAATTATAAGGCCTTGATGAATTTTTTCGACGAAATGGCAGATGACAAAAAATCGGAATCCTCTGCTAGAGCAATGGCAAATGTTTTTTTTAGTAACCTTGAATCATTTGATTTCTTTTTCAAATTGAAAATGTTGATTGATATTTTCAAACAATTGGAAATTGCCAACACCAAGTTGCAATATTCAGATTTGACCATCAACAAGTCCTACGAACGAATAGTTACACTGCTAGACTTTTTACGTACAAAAAGGGATCAAGATTTTGATTCATTATGGACCAGTACCGTTGAACAAGCAGAAGTTTTACATGTTGACTCGCCTACTATTCCCAGAGTTCGTAAAGCTCCTAAAAGGTATGATTCAGAAAGTGAACCACATCGATTTGAAAAGCCAGAGATGTATTACAAGAAATTGTTTTACGAAGTTTTACACACTGTGATAACGTCTTTGGAGGATCGCTTCAACACAAAGGAATCCAAATTACTTCGCAGCATCGAAGATTTTTTAATCAAAGAAAAGCACTCATCACCAAAAGATATCATCAATTTTTATAATAATGAATTCAACGAAGACAGATTCACACTTCATCGTGATATGCTAATTGATGTCTTCAAGAATACACACGGGCGAAGTCCTGAAACGATAAATGATGTGATTTCTTTCCTGAGGAATGATAAAAAAATGATTCCAGAAATTGACAAGTTATGCCATTTAATTTTAACTCTGCCGGCATCAACCTGTGTTGCTGAGAGGTCCTTTTCAATGCTACGTAGGTTGAAAACGTATTTACGAAATACATTATGTGCTCTGAGGTTAAATCAAATAGCTGTAATAAACTGCCATAGAGAACGAGCAGAAAAGCTGAAAAAAATAACATATAAGTACTCAGGAAATTGATGAATTTTTTCATTAATTCAAACAGAGTTAGAGATGCAATATTCGCGGTCTTCGACGTCGAGTAAAATAATATATGATGTAGGTATGTAATAAAAGTACTTTTTTTGAAGTGAACACTCTTTCTTTCAAGCAGTGATTTTATTGTTTTATTTTCTTTTTTATGAAATACAAATCCGATTTTGGGGGGGGGGGTTAAACTTGGAGAATTTTACGATCGACTTGGGAACATTCACAAGTGAAATTTTCTGACATGCGGAAAAAATGTAAGTTTCCGCCCTCGAATAGTAATTACTCACGAAACGGCAGCACTGGTTAACGGATAACAGTAACGTCATATGGTAACAACTTCAACTCATTAGAAGTGCTGCCATGAAGGTTAATATAAACGTAGAAATCGACAGCTACGCATGCGTAGGTTTTCATTGTTAACGTTTACGTAGAGAACTTGTTTACGCGCCTACGTTATCTTTCAGGCGCTAACTGATACGTTAAAGATCACCGTACGTAATCCGAAGAATGTACGAATCATATCGATGACTTGCAGATGACTGCATTGTCATTGTGACAGTTTTATGTCAAAAATATCAGATAGATAAATATAGTCCATAACCTCGAAAAAGCATAAGGTGAAGTGGGGTAGGTAGATGTGATAATGGGGCAATTGCGATAGCAGGTTTGGAAATCGCTATTTCAATATTTATGCTGGTGCCACCTATCAGACCTAGCCCAAAATATGCTAGTCTAGCGCACCACCACTAGAAACCGTCGAAATTCAAACTTGGTTTCAGTTGAGTATAAAGTGAAGAGTGCGTTTCGCTTTTACACAGATTTTGTTACACATTTACCCCGATCGTGAAGTAATATATTGTTTTTTCGGTAAGTATTAACATTAATCTAATTTTTAATCACCAAGTAGTTAATAGTAGTTTGGGAAAACATATTGTATAGTTTATTTAAAATTAAAACTTGATATTAACCTCAAAATATAACTATAACACATTTGCCCCTTGAAATGGTGTTATTATGATAAATGTATTATTATAGATTGGGTCAAATGTGTCGTAGTATATTATATTTACCCCGTTTGTATAACTTCCAAGATTTAGAAGTGGATTACTTACTTAAATAGTTAATTGAAACAGCTGTAAAAGCTTTAAAAACTTTTTTGTTACAGATAATATCATGGTTCGCTGCTACAAAAAAAAAACTTCAAATGAAGGAAAATATTCGGCAGCTGATCTCAACGCTGTAATGTCTAATGTTTTAGCAGGCCGAACACCAATTTATAAGGCAGCAAAATTGTACAAAATACCATACTTGACACAACATTTCCGTGTAAAAGGGAAACGGGGAGCAAAAAAGCAACCAAAGGACGTCCAACATCGATTTCTGCTGCTGATGAAGTTAGATTAGCCAATGGTCTCAAAGCGATGGAGAAATGGGGGTAAGGCTTTTCAAGAAAAGAAGTTTCAGAAATTGTGGGAAACTTCGTAAAGACTAACCACATTGAAACTAATTTCAAGGATGGAGTTCCAGGCAAAGATTGGTTTTCGGGGTTTAAACGGCGTCACAGATTAAGTATAAAAGTTGCACAAAACGTGGCATATGCTCGCAAGAAGGCTCTCGACCCTTTTACAATTTACCAATATTTTGATTCATTAAAATCAATAATAGACGAACACGGCCTTCACGACAATCCTGAAAGAATCTGGAATTCGGACGAGAGTAGCCTTTGTATTGATCCGAGGAAGACAAAAGTAGTGGGAGGTATAAATGTACCTTCGTCAAGAACAATTAGTTCTCCTAGGAAAGAAAATACCACGATTGCTCTAATGTGTAGTGCAGCTGGCCAAAAAGCTCCACCACTAATAATTCATAAAGGTTTACACTTATGGGATCAATAGATAGCTCCACCAGGCACAGATTTTGACGGTACTGTTTATGCAGCTACAAAGAAGGGATGGATGGAAGAAGCCGTTTTCAAAAATTATTCCATAAACACTATAATACCGTCACTCCCCTCTGAAAGACCCATAGTAATTATTCATGATGGACATTCCACTCATTTGAATATCGAGACGTTAGAAGCCGCTATGCGAGAACAAATTTTAATTCTAAAACTGCCTCCGCATTCCAGCCACCTTTTACAACCTTCAGACTTGGCTGTTTTCAAATTTCTCGAAGTTGAATGGGATGAAAAACTAGTTGCCTGGCGAAGGCAGCATGTAGGTCAGAAATTACCAAGACAAATGTTTTCCCAATTTTTATGTACAACATGGAAACAGGTGAAAGCAGAAGTAATTATTAACGGTTTAAAAAAAGGTGGAATTATTCATTTTGATCGTGACGTCATCCCTGAAACATCTTTTCCACCAGGCTTGCTTAGCAAATGGAAGATAATGGGAAATCCTTGCTTATCCATACAAGAAAACGGCAATGAAGTAATGGTAGACATTGAAGCAACTCCTGAATTATTCTCTAAACAGAGAATCTACAGCTGCAGCTGCAATCGAAACTGCCACTCTCGACGAAGAGGAAAATATAGCTGCCAGAGTTGACGAAACCGAACCAATTCCATGTTCATCAAGTGCAAGTTTAACTAAAAAGGAGAACGCTACCTTTGAAGAGTTATTGTTATCAACGGTAAAATGCCTAGATCTGAAGTATTGACATCGCAACAAGCTATTGATGCTTTGAAAGAGAAATCCCAACAAAAAGAAAAAAATACAAATATTATTAAGATAACTAAAAGGGAAAGTCAAAAAAACGAAATAAACGAGATTCAGTATCATTCAGTAGCAGCGAAGAAGAAAGGTCCCCAATATTAATGGATTCTGATAACACCGCACCCGCATGTGAAAACATCGTGTCTGTTCGAGTTGTGATTATTAATTTTGAAATGAATAAAGAAATGATTTCACGGCGTACTATGGAGCTGGTTAGACACTGACGGAAATTATTAATCGCATCTGTCTTTCTATGATTCACTCGGTAGGTTCCATTATTCGGCTAGTTCACGCACCAGTTTTTATAGAAGCGATAAGCCCTACACCCGATATCCAACTCAATACTAGGAAGCCAGTTCATTGTTTGGTGCGTTCACGTATAGTATTTTATCAATTACAACATGTCAGCTCGTAAACGAAAATTACTTAGTGAGTTCAGTGCGTTGCGAAAGAAGTTGTCTCGACTAGAAGAAAAATTGGATGCTCCTGCTTCCTCATCTTGTAAGTACGATTAATGATACGTTTATGTGTACAGGGGTGGAGGTCACTTGACGCTCCGAAATAGCCTCGCAAATGTTTTGTTTGCTGTTGTACACTGCCTCGAAGGGGTTGAAGTCACTTGACTGTCGTAATGCCCCCAAATCATATAGCCTAAGAGCCAGCTTAAATCTGACAACACATTCTTTACGGTATCTGAAATTTCGTCCAGTGAGACTTCTATACCCAGTAAACAAGCAATGGGTACTAGCTAAGCCCGGCCGCGGTAGGTTTGGGGTCCCTCAGGTGAGTCAGGTATGAAAATTAAGTAAATTTTCAAAGTATTTTACGGCGTCTGCTGTTTTGATATATTGTTTATTAAACTTTTTGAGTTAATATTGAAAATGGCTGACATTTTTTCCGGTTGTAACTATACAGCGAAACATCACCTGCAGTCTATGCTTAGAAAACACATAGTACAGTAAGAGTAGTAGTTGATGCTCTCTCTCTCTCTATCTCTTTAGTCAAATATTTCCTTCTTATGTTAGGGCTGAATGGTGGGGTTTCACTTCCTTTTACGAACACAAAGGCATACCTGGCCCAACCGTATACAGACAAATATATTTCAGCAGTGTTGCCAATAAGGCGCAAAAAGCGCGAAATCTGCGCATTTTGAAAATCTTCGCGGATTTTTTGCGCTTTGAAGTTTTCTGCGGATTTTAGATATTGCCACCTCTTCAGCAGAAAAGAGTGGCTTTCTGACCATTAAACATAAAATAACCAATAAGTGATACACTTTTAAAGTGGCGGATTCCGAGATTTCATGTTCCTTTTATCAAAACACACTGTTTTATGGCCGAAGCTAGCGTGCTGCCCCAAAACTTCTATTTTCAGCTGATGACAGATCTAGAATCGAAAGATCAGAGAAACACTGTCAGCCAAAGGTTTGATAAGCATCCATAACTTATGAATCATCTGAGGAAATGATTGGAAGTCGAGGGTTCATTCCTTCAGAAAAATCAAAACTTTTTTTTCTGGAACGCAAAGAAAATATTTTCAGATTCTTAGATTATATCAGACTCGAACACAATTTTCATTTCATAGCAATTCAAGTTTTCAAACAGATGTAGATTAATATATTTCTTTGAGGTTTAAAAATTACTCGGCGCTTTTTTTATCATATTTTGCGGATTTTCCATATCAGCTTCGCGTAAAACGACTTCATTGGATTGGCAACACTGTATTTTAGTTGAACGTTGAAAGTATAGAGACATAATACTGTAAATATATAAATAAGTTGGTCCACTTCTAGCTAAAAGCTTAAGATGCTTCCACGCTTTTACTGGTTGTGACTTCAACTCAGCTTTGTATAATCGGGGCAAAAAAAAACGTTGACGTCACTAAAAAATAACGTTGAATTTCAAAAAATATTCGCTGCTTTAGGTGACATTGGCCTCACTGAGGATACCTTACATGAACTGTTTAATGTTATCCAAAAGTACACTTGCAGTATGTACAATGCTAAAAAATCCATCGATGTTGATGACGGGAGATTTCAGCTGTTCGTTGATTCTTACAAGGCTGATATGAAAGGAAATTTCAATAAAAAAGTCCGGAGCTTTGATGCAAGCTTGATTCCTCCTTGTGAATTTGAACTGTACCAACAAGTTTTAAGGACGCATTATATTTCCAGCATTTGGAAAAATGCTCATCGAAAGAGCCCACATCACAATATTAGCTTAAAATAATTTGATAAATAATATACCAAAATAGCAGACGCAGTAAAATATTTAAAAATTTTTTTTTCGAATTTTGAAAAGTGGCTGTTGCAACCTTTAAAATCAGCAGCCATAGTTATTTTTCAATTTTTCTAGAGGTACGTTATAACATATTAAAACGGCTGACGCCGTAAAATACTTTGAAAATTTACTTAATTTTCATACCTGACTCACCTGAGGGACCCCAAACCTACCGCGGCCGGGCTTAGCTAGTACCCATTGCTTGTTTACTGGGTATAGAAGTCTCACTGGACGGAATTCCAGATACCGTAAAGAATGTGTTGTCAGATTTAAGCTGGCTCTTACACTAATACTTGCTAGGTACTTGCCAATGTGCACAAACAGCCTAGAAATCACTTGATTTCACCCACAATTCTGATATAAGACAGATCATTCAAAAACGATTCTCTCTCTCTTTTCTACTATCAGCTTCAACAAGCTCCTGTGGAGATGTATCCAGTGATGGAGAAGGAGACCAACGAGGTACTGGCGAACACGAAAAACCTGAAGAGGTTGAGTGCAATATAGTCATATAATCAGATAATTTGATAGCCTTATTAGGTGCCAACCCTCTACATCATGACATCATGATAACACTGGGCCGGAACTGCATGAAGAAATTGTCGTTCGTTGGACGAATTATTTACGAGAGGGCCTATCAAAGGACAACAGATCGGAGCTTCTCAAGAAAATAGCTATTTCAAAAAATTGTGGTGCTTTAAAACCACCTGAATTGAATGACGAATTAAAGCACATCGTACCGGAATATGCTCAACGCGATGATAAATTGTTGTCATCTTTACAAGAACAACTTGGCGCAGGGCTTTCCGGCTTGGGCATTCCTCTCTCAGATAAGTTGCGAGAACCCCACAAGGACCTTTCTCTGAATGATGACCTTTTTCAACGGCTCATTGAAATAACCCAACTTCTAGCCAATGCACATTATGCGATTTCCCTCCATAGACGTCATAGACTGCTATCTTTCCTCAATGAGAGTACGAAATCTGCAGCTCAACAAAGCTCCATAGATAGTTTTTTGTTTGGAACCGACTTCATAGAAAAAGTGAAGAAAAAGCAATCAGTCAAAAATATGGTTGAGGAACTGAAAAAGGCTCCTCAAAAACTTTGGACAAATAGACCAGGTACTTCAGGTACGCCAACGTTCAAAACGTCTTTAAACTTCAAGCGCCCATATCAAAAAACCAGATTGAAAAAAGGGATGAAGGGGGAGGACCAGCCGTCAGGATGGAGGAAGGACCAAGGGAAACGAGGAGTGCCGTCCAGAAACCAGCCGCAAGGGAGGGATTACAGATATCGCCGCTAACATCTGTTCCACAGGTAAATGTTTATGCAGGCAGACTGAAATACTTTTTCCATAATTGGTTGAAAATAACAGACAATCTCACAATTTTGAATTGGGTGAAAGGGGTTGCTTTACCGTTTTGTTCACAACCCTATCAACATCGAATACCACATACTAATCTATCTGTAGCTCATCATAATGTTTATAAAAACGAAATTCAGTTATTACTGAAAAAAGGTGTGGTAACCAGTTGCAAACATGCTGAAGGAGAAATTCTGTCTTCATATTTTTTGTTACGAAAACCTAATGGATCATATAGAATAATTCTCAATTTGAAAAACGTGAATTCCTTCATTCATGCACCCCATTTTCAACTGAAAAGTCACAAAACCGTTATCAGACTCGTGCAACATCATTATTATTTCACATCTTTCGATTTGAAAGATGCGTATTTTTTACTTCCCATTCAAAAAAATTACAGAAAATTTTTACGCTTCAAGTTCGATAACATATTGTATGAGTTCACTTGTTTACCAATGGGTTTGAATATTTCTCCTTATATTTTCACGAAACTGTTCAAACCGATCATAACATCCTTACGAATACAGGGCTCTATTGTAGTAGTGTATTTAGATGACATCCTCATAATGGGAAAAAATTTTCAGGAATGTCAACGCTCCACAAAATTATGTGAACAATTATTGACTAGCTTAGGATTTATTATCAATTATGACAAAAGTAATCTTTTTCCCAGAACACAAATAAAATATTTGGGTTTCATTTTCAACTCTGATCGAATGTCTATCAGTATTTCTCGGGAAAAACAAGATAGTATAAAACAAAACCTCGAAAAACTCAAGGCAAAACATTATTGTCGCATAAAAAGCTTTGCTTCTTTACTTGGCAAATTAATATCGGTGAGTCCAGCACATACATATGGTTGGTTTCATACAAAACCTTTTGAAATTGAGAAAATAAAAGCTCTCAGAAAAGCTAGAGGAAATTTCAATAGCAAAATGAAAATACCAATTTATTTGAATTCAGAGTTCCGTTGGTGGTTAAAAAATATATACTTGACAGAAAAGCCATTGAAACAAAAAGAATTTTTCATGGAGATTTTTTCTGATGCCTCTACTTCGGGTTGGGGTGGTTTTTGTAATGGTGATCGTTCACATGGATTTTGGAGTGATAATCAAAGAATCAAGCATATAAATTATCTGGAGTTAAAAGCCTCATTTTATGCAATGAGATGTTTTGCGGATAATACTCGAAATTACAGAATTCTTCTGAGATTAGATAATATTACTGCCATTGCTTGCATTAATAGAATGGGGAGCACAAGATCACAACAACTGCATAAGTTGACTAGAAAAATTTGGAATTGGTGTGAATCTAGAAAAAATGTCATTTTTGCCTCGTATATAAGTTCGTCCGAGAATACTGAAGCAGACAAGTTATCAAGGTTGAAATCAATTGAAACAGAGTATCAGTTGAATTCGGATGCTTATAAAGAAATAGTTCATGAATTTGGTGAACCTCGTATAGATATATTTGCATCAAAGCAAAATACAAAATGTAAAATGTATTTTTCTTGGGGGCCGGACCCAGCCTCTTCTGGGGTGGATGCATTTACTCAAAATTGGTGTGATATTGAATTTTATGCATTTCCCCCTTTTGCAATTATTGATAGAGTTTTGGAAAAAATTCTGAATGACACTTGTACTGGAATTGTTGTGGTTCCGAATTGGCCTTCACAACCATGGTATCCCTTATTCCAGAAAATGTTAATAGGGAAACCACTTATATAAGAGCCTAATAAAAACTTAATTTTATCACCTTGCAGAAAACCACACCCGCTGTACAAAACCCTTTCCCTGGTGGCAGGGACATTATCCGGGACTGTTTTCGCAAACAAGTTCCAGAAACTGCCGTCCCATTGATGATGGCATCATTATCAAAAAAAACGTATTCTCAGTACTCATCTTGTTATGTAAAATGGTGGAAATTTTGTCAAAAACGTAATCATAATCCGTTACATTATAATCTTGAACTAATTATAACTTTTTTCACAGAGTTATTCAGTGATAACTCATCATACTCGTCTATCAATTCCCATAGATCAGCATTAGCATTATTGTTCAATTACAAACTGGACGACGAAGCAATATTGAAACGTTTCTTCAAAGGTATATATAATAGGCGGCCTGCACAGCCTAAATATTCAATGACTTGGGATCCTTCTCGAGTTTTAGATTATTTACAAGAATTGTATCCACTTGAAAATTTAAACATGAAAATGGTATCTTTGAAATTAGTTACACTCCTAGCCTTGACAGCTGCTACTAGGGTACAAAATTTATCAAAAATATCTATTCATAATATATCGCAGCTGAACGATCGGATAGAGATTGAAATTTCTGAAAAAATAAAAACATCGGGAAAAAATAGAAACCAACCTCTTCTAATACATTTTTCAGTGAAAAACCACAACTTTGTGTTGCCTCGACAATCATATTCTATATGAAAAAGACAAAATGTTATCGAACAGAAAATGATAAGGGCCTTATTCTCACCTATAAAAAACCGTTTCATGCTGCTTCGTCCCAGACTATATCTAGATGGATTAAGGAAGTTTTAGAGAAAAGTGGAATCGATACTTCTAGATTCTCTACTCATAGTGTAAGACATGCTGCAACATCTTCTGCTTTCCAGTCCGGTGTGAATATAGAAATAATAAGATCCACAGCTGGCTGGACACAGAAATCGGACACATTTAATAAGTTTTATAACCGACCCATCACCAAGAACCCGGAATATTTTACAAAATCGATCATCTTGGCAAATTGAAAATGATGACTTATTAGAATTCCGAAACTAGTATATGTGTATACTGGGGTATTATCTCAAATTGTGAAATTATAACATTAGACAGGCATATACATTGAAAATTACGTATATGTGTTCAAATATGAAAATGTATATGAGTATAATGTCGGTATGTATAAGTATGTGTATATATTATAATTATTGCATAATTAGTATATTGTTAATTGTTACTGATTCTAATCTACTGATTATATGTTTTTCTTCTGTAATTGATTAACTTCGCACTTTTATTTTCTGCGAACATCTACCGAGTGAATCATAGAAAGACAGATGCGATGAATAATTGAAAGATTGATCGACTTACCTGTAAGGATGATCGATCTCAATTATTCGAGCATCGTAGTCTTTTTATGATTCAGCCCACCCTCCACGTATGTCAGGGATCTTCCCCAACAAAAGTGCGAAACGTTCAGCACCCATGAACTGGCTTCCTAGTATTGAGTTGGATATCGGGTGTAGGGCTTATCGCTTCTATAAAAACTGGTGCGTGAACTAGCCGAATAATGGAACCTACCGAGTGAATCATAGAAAGACTACGATGCTCGAATAATTGAGATCGATCATCCTTACAGGTAAGTCGATCAATCTTTCAAATAGAACTGATTTGGAAATACAAGGTACACTCACAGCGAATGAGTAGGGATATCAGAATGAACAATATAGGTAATGTACCCCTTTTTTTTATTAGCGGTGAGCAAATCTATGTTTACGGGGAGTAACGTCTCGGTTAATGGATCTTCCTCAAACAAAACCAATCACTAATGATAATCAAGACATGTTAGTAAAAGAGTGGGTACGGTCCTCAGGACCAAATGAATGGAATGATATCAATAATGTAGAACAAGACGATGAGAAAGAAAATGATAGATCTTATATATCATCAGAACCAAATGAACTTGATCCAGAAGTTGCTGCTATTCTTGATAACTTATCAGATGATTCAGTGAAAGATCCTGATTCCGAGGTAAACAACTAATTATACCAGTAGATATTTAATTCCGAATTTATTGTTTTATTTTAGCACAACGATCGAATTGTGATGTTAGACATATCCAATTCTGAAATAGAAGGGAAAACCTATGCTACGTTGATGCCAGTTGCTATTTCGGAAAGGTCGCCTGAAACTAGAGTCGGTGTTACTATTGAGAACAAGGGTAGACCAAAAAGAGGGCGCAAGAGGAAATTTGGGAATATGTCTAGGGAAGAGAGAAAGAATAACAAATATCAATGCAAAGAATATGTTGACTACAAGAAGAAAATAATTGCAGCAAAGGAATTCGTTTCCTATGATTGTCAGTGCATTTCATTGTGCTCTCAAAAAATTTCTGTGGAAATGCGTAGACAGGAATTTGAAAAGTTTTGTGAGCTTGGAAGTTATACTTCTCAAAACTTGTTTATTATTGCAAATGTTGTTGAAACCAAAATACCAGGAAACGTAGCACTGAAACTGCTAAAAACAAAAGCAATACTCCAGAACATATTCACTGAAGAAAATTCCAGTTTGCCGCAATATGTTCATGAAGACCTTAGGTGTGTCAACGAAGCGTATCAATACTGCACTTTCAGAAATGAGACGAGACACGACTATTACAGATAGAAGAGGCACCCAACGTGGGTGGAATAAAATCACAGAGACTTTGAAAAAAGGAGTTGTTTCCAAATATAAGTCACATTATAGACGTGCTGAGACAGATATAGAGTTTTTGCCACCAGAGATGACATTGACAAAAATGTATGAACTCTACAAAGATGGCCGAAATAAAGGAGATATGGTTAGCTGCTCAACTTACAAGAAATTGTTTTATGAAAATTTCAATTTGAAATTCAAACCTCTGAAAAAAGACACATGTAACACATGCGATAAGATGAACATACAAATTCAAAATGCAGAAAATGTGGAAGATAAAATTCAGTTAGAGAAAAATTATGATGAACATATTAAAATGTGGCGGAAAGCACAAAGGAAACTGAAAGACGATATGAAATTCGCTTCAAATGATGAATTTTTTTGAATGCCTTACATTCGACCTACAAAAAACTTTACCTCTCCCACGAATCCCAACCAACTTGATATTTTATAAAAGGCATTTATGGGTATACAACTGCGGCATTCATTCTGGTAGGCAGCAAAAAGGATTTTGTTACCCTTGGGTAGAAGGAACTAAAGGACGAGGTGCACAAGAAGTTGCATCTTGTTTACTGAAACGTATTGAAGAGAGAGTTCCAAACGGTGTCACGGATTTGGTATTGTGGAGCGACTGTTGTGGCGGGCAAAATCGAAACATCAAAATGGTGCTGATGTTGAAGTGTACTTTGCTTCTCTGAAAAAAATTACTATGCGATTTCTGATTTCTGGACATAGTTACCTCCCAAACGATCATGATCCACATTTCCTACAACGATAACAATATTCACGACAAATGCTGACCTATCTCTTGATATTGAATGAGTTTCTGGAATTGAAAAAGTACCTTGCATGGTGATTTTTGGAAATGATTTGAATTTCTTGTCTCATAGTAACTGTATCGCACATTTTGAAACTTGGAAATATTTTAATCCATTTCTATTTTTCAATTCCGTCAAGAGATTTCTTCTGACGCTGTAAGGGATAAAATCGTACTTTGCCCACCTTATAGTGGGGCACCCTGTATATTGTTTTTTCAGTATTAATAGCACAACATATTTGATAGCATTTATTACGAAATTGATACTATTTTTGGATATAGTAATGAGGAAACTTGCAGCAGATTTCAACAATTTTTGTGTTCAAAATACGAGGAAGTTGAATATTCTGACCAGTATGGTAACAGATTCATTATCTGAAATGAAATCCCTAGAGACAATAATACCAGATATGAATGTCTCAAGGCAAGAAGATCCTTCAGGAACACAGAGTATATTCGTTAAACTCAAATTGCCCGCCACAAACATGGAAGAAATAAATGAAATTGAAGAATATTTAACTAAAGAAGAGAATCTGAATACAGCGATAAACTATAAATTCATTAATTATTTTCAATTCAGAAGTTAGTTGTCACTATCATTCTCCGGGTTCTGAAGTTTACCATTTTATGCCATTTTTATTTCAGGAGGATAAACTTATAGTCTCATCAAGACAAGCACCTTCTATTTTTTCAACCCTTTTATTGTCATATGTGATTATTGAATGCTTCAGTTTATTGATTATCCCAGTACTTTTTAGAGATCAATTACCCTATCACCAAACTGATATTATTTGCACTCGACGTGTGTTTCGCTAACAAGGTTAGCATCTCCAGGAGAACAAGCGTCAAGTGCAAATAATATCAGTTTGGTGTTAGGATAATTATTATTGATATCTATGAAAAGTATTAACTTCTACACCATATGTTCCAATTTTATTGTTTATCCCATTTTAGGTTCGAGACATATCAAAAGTTGAAGGGAATTAGCCTTTTGAATCTGTCAAAAGGGTTATGGTACAACTGATGATTTACAAAATGGCAACTTCCTATACATGGTATGGAAGAATTGAAAACATTGCCTTCAATGACACAAGGATGTCGTAGATGATACTTCATGAGTATTCTTCCCTCACAGTTTTTGAAAGATAATGAGTTAATACGTACAGTAAAAATGAAAATAAAAAAAAAATTATACGGATTTCCCAACAAGAACAGCTCGACCACGGCACCACTCCAACCTTTACAAAAACCTTATTTTTGAAATTGATAGTGACATAATTGAGTAATTCTGTATACAAAATATATTCAGACTTCAATTGACAATTATTATGGATATTGAGTGTTGTTATTCCTTGTATTCTCTTGTATGTATTATTTTCTGAATGTAGTATTGTTATATTCATTCAGAAAAATATAAAATATTTCATGCACTCACTCGGACTCATTTCCAGTAGTATACTAAGTATATATAACACCAAAAATATCTGTTACAGGATCTTCTGAAGCTTTTGGTAACAGGAAACAAATTGAAGAAGTTTTCAGAAGGGCAAAAGAGAGGAGCCATTCCGAAAAAGTTACTGTTTGAATGGATCCTATTATTCTATTTTCAAGAATGTATATTTTATTTTCACGCCATTTTGTAGACCAAAGTAATGTCCAGATCCTATTATTCTGGTTTTAAGATTTTAGTATCACGTCACTTGTAGATCAAAGTAATGTGAATATATAGACCAAAGTAAAAGTATTTTAGTTTTTATATATTTGAGAGTTTACAAATTTTAATTTATTTATTTCATATAGTTTGAATATACTTTTCATTTTATGTTTCATTAGTATTTGTTTCCTTCTGAAAGTGAATTTGAAGGATGTTTCTGGAACCAGAAGGATTTCCTTTTCGTTGGATATCTGATGTCCCAGTGGCATCCCTAGTACGTACCACGTCCCAGGGACGTCCCTCGTATGTACCATGTCCCGAGTACAGCTGTAACAGGGGCGTCCCCAAAACAAATTAGAGATATCCCAAGGACGTCCATAGGATGTACTTGTGTTGTTCGGAGATATATATATATATATATATATATTTGTTCAAAATATATATTGAACTGTTTTTGTATTTACTTCTCAGGTTTCCACCTAAAATTTCCTGATAATACAAAATACAAAGAGGAACCAAGCCACATTTTTTTCAAAAAAATTGTTGGAGGGAACTCAAACTGGGAGTTTTTTCATCAAATTCTCTAAGTTTTTCCACATGTAATGGTGCGAGAAAGTAATGGGAAAAATATTCAATGATTTAATAATGATTCATAATCTTTACAGGTTAATATCTCGGAACTTACTTTTTGTCGCTTGGTTCCTTTTTGCATAACTATGTCCATTTGTCAAGGGAGGTATATGGCCACAATCCTTATCATTATCCCAAGAAATGGACTCTGATACAGATTAACATGATCCAAATAACTGGAAAAAGTATCGGCATCAGGACTCTCAAAGAGAGGATTCAAAATTTGATGAAAAAATATTCAAGTAGAACCGGATTACCTGAATTGTCAATCTCAGTGGAGTTCAAAACTCGAATGTTTTCAATAAAATAAAATAATTGTAAATATAAAAATATAACATAGGTATAACATTATTTTGTTCGATAAAAAATAATATCAAAATCTTAACCCTGATAACCTTACAAAAACGATCATCATCGAATCAACTCCAGATCCGGCGATGCTATGGCGATGAGAAAAATAAGCACGCAATCACTCGGATGTTCATAAGAAACAACCACCTTTATCATTATTTGGATTCTTTGTTCCTTGTCGCGTTAAGAATCAAAATAGAGAGCATTGAAACAGTGGCAATCATTTTTCAGTATGAGATTTGAAGCCGTTATAACGAAATTCCTGTTATTACTACCCTAATAGCACACGTTGTTCCCGGAACCTACCATATATGCTCTGTATAAGTTGCGATGTCCCGGCAGTCTATGGAATATGCCCGGAACGTTCCACTGAAAATGTTCCCGGAAAAAAAATCATTCCAGGAACACATTATTTTGACAAAGATTCGTTGGCAATCGTTGGGCAATTCACTGATCCCGACCATACAAGAAACCTGCGAAGCGAGACCTGTCAATAGTGTCAATTGATATTTGTATTGTTTTTGTTTCTTGTTCAACCTCTGTGACGTGATGAAGTGGCAGTTTTGAGTTTTTTTATTGTTAACACGTTAATCGCCCAAATAGTGCAAGCGCTGCGAAACATTCCGTTTGAAAAAACCGAAGACCTCATTCTGATTGATGATTTGAGTTAAGAAAGACTTAATTAATGATATTGTGGAGGTTGCCAGACGGAATTATGGTCCAGTTTTTTTTTTCGGTCCTATAATAGTTTTCGCTTCCATCGCTGTAGCTGCGAAAAAAATTTGTTATTGACTATTGACATCTGGTTTGGGTAAGGTATGGAGAAAAACGGCATGATCTAATTCAATACAAATTTAATTAAAAAAGTGGTTTACCTGTTAATAAGTAGTGAAAAATTCATTAAGGTAAGTTTTGACAATTATTGCCGATGCATTTGCAAAAGAAAATACAATTGATTTTGCTTTTTCTACAAGTGCAAAACATTGTCAGGCATTCAGCATTATATTTGCAAAGCCTGATCAAAGAATTTGTCATAGGTGGTTTTGCCTTTTGCACCGGGTACAACTTTCCATCTCGTCTTTCATAACCGAATTGGAGTAAGTTCGGAGGCCCATGTACAAAACATCAAAATCTAATAATTTCAGATACATTTGAATTGAATCCCAGCTTAAAAGATATTTTTTGGCTGATCCTTCAAACCAAATCCCTCAAAAACTACTATTCGATAGCTTATGCTAAAAGTGGATGTTGAGTACGAAAACATCGGAATCTGCACAATTTATAAAAACTTGTTCAATTCCTTCACGAACAGCAACAAAAATATGGCTGAAAATCCTTCAATCTGCTTCTGGAGAGATGAATGAACATATTTCGACGGAAAAAGGTTTCATTTTCTTTTTAATTATCAATGTAATAGTTCATTAATAATGTTACGAAATTTTCTAGCGCCGGCCTTGTCGCTCGTAAACGCAGAATAATATGAATCCAACAATTCAGAAGACCTATTACCTTGGAGCTGAAAGATTTTTTGGAGTCTTCATATCCACCTGTAATAGCCAGCTGGGATTTTGGTTGAGGGACTCGATATAAATATTTGTAGTCAGTTTCAGTTAGTTTCGGTTTAGCAGTGTCTGAGGTGTTCTTTTTTTTAATGATTCATTCAACGTCGGCCTGTTTTCCCTACCAAGGCCAATCATCGACTCCGGTGACCACATTTCCCCCAACCGGAAATTTTGCCGAACACTCTGGTATTCCAACCAGAGGTAGGGATCCTTTACGAGTCCAACAACCATGGACTCAGGACCGCCGGCTTTACGTCTCCTCCGAAGGACAGCAATTCCTCAATATATCTTGTGTTCATTGATATATTGCCTGCAAACTATGATATAATACTTTGCTGCAGTTTTATGAGCTTTCGACGCGGTCTTTCCCTGCTGCTTAGCTTCAGATATCGAATGACTAGTCAACACGGAGAGCTAGGCCATGTCCGTGAGGTATTCTTTTCATCATTCTTTTGTGATCAACTATCATGATTGTAACGGTCATAGAATCTTCGCCACTTAATGTCCCCTTGAAAGTCATTGTCACAGTGTCTAAGATTTTTCAACAAAGATATGTTTCCATTTAGTTAGGTAGGTGGTGAATGAATTCGGCTAGAGCTGTATGTTGCGGTGTCTTTCTGTTCGTTACTCTGATATATATCACTGAACACCGCTAAAGCTTCATGCAGTGTATTGCCTGACAATTTTAGATTTTGACTGCTTAATGAGGCTTGTATGAAAGTCTTCCATTTCGGCGTGAATGTGCATTTCTTCGCGGCATCTTCTATAAGAATTTCATCACACAACTTTTCTTCTGGTATAAGTTCAGTAGTGGATAGTTCCTTCCGTAATTCCTTAGCACACATGACGATTTTGCTACAGTCTAGCCGATGTACACGTTCAGCTATTTCCTTAATGAACTTCCTGCCATGAAAACCTAAGAAGATTGCTTCCTCTCAGTAAGATATGAGAATAAAACCTTGTCACCAAATTTATCGATCAGCATCACTTTGAGATCACGATTAGAACTACATCCTCTACTTCAGCGAGTACAGTCATGCGTTGAGCCAAGTATGTCAATTCAAAAGCGGTCGTCGAAACACCGTCTTTTATATCCGCCATTAATTTGTCAAAAGCAGCCAGTAACTGTATTTGGGATATTTGTTGTTGGTCGACCTCTTTCGTTATTAGAAGATATTGGTAATGAAACGTAATTTCTTTAACACGACGTATGATATTGGAAGTTTCTGCAAACATATCTTCCGGTGTTTCGTATAACAAATTTTTGTGAAAATGTCATAGTATTATCAACGCATTGAAAAACAGCAAAGCTGCTGAAATTTCAGTTGAAAGATGACTTTTTTTTATTTTGGTTTTCGTCGTATACCACAAATGGAACATCATGAGTCACTCGACGAATCGCTGTTGCTTCTTTTTGATTTGCAGGTCAGTTGATGATCCAGCTACGCCCTGTGTTGTTGATGAAGCTCTTTCTTCCAGCTTCCTATGTAGTGACGACGACGAATTTTTTCTTCGCTGATATAGCTGGCCATGCAACTTTTATACCACGAGAAGTGTTCTTCATCAGCATTCGGATCAAACAACTTCTCAAATTTGTCTGAAATTTCGTCTTTGCGTCGTCTTGCTGCATTTGAATAGTTTCTTTCGGTTCATTCACCAGTTCAGCATAATTTTTCGTTCGCCTTTTTTTTAATCTAATAATTGTAGCGGTATTTATTCACTTTGAAGAAAGTTATCCCAAAATTCGAAGCACTGCTATTTTAAATATTGGAAAATGTATCTGTTATAATAATGGATGAAGTTCAGCTATAACTGAAGTCACAAAAACTGTTGAGAAAAGCGCGGCCCGCTCCAAAACTCGGGAGAAGGTATGTGACGCTGGGAAGGAGATTTATAATAAAACTGACAACGGGCTTTTCTGGCAACTTTCAGTTCCAGGTTTGGAAGGATCTTGCAAAAACATTCCAGTCGAGAAATAGCGGTCAATGGTTTTTGCATTCTATACAACATTTTTTTTCAACAACTACAGCGATGGAATCGAAAACTCCTATTATAGGGCCGAAAAGAAAACTGGACCATAATTCCGTCTGGCAACCTCCACAATATCATTAATTAAGTCTTTCTCAACTCAAATCATCAATCAGAATGAGGTCATCGGTTTTTTCAAACGGAATGTTTCGCAGCGCCCGCTCTAAAATGAGACATCAAAAATTTGTCTCGCAGGCCCCATTTTTTTTTCTGTAATTTGTTTATGTATTGCAAATAACATATAACTTTGCGAAAATTGATTACGATCATTTTCGAGTGAAAAAATACATTTTCAAAATGAGAACTGGCATTTGGGTCTCAGATCGCCTGCATGGTTTCAGCCGTGTGACTCACATATCGGTCCTCGCAAGTTTTGACCTGTTCTTTTGATGCCATTACATTCGCGCATTCACCGACAGTGTGTTTTGATACTTCGTAAGTGGTGTTGAAAATAAAAAATGAGTGGTGAATATGAAAAAAATCGAGCGCATTTACAAAAACTATAGAATGATATTCTTTCTGAATCGGAGGAAGAACCTTTTGAAGGTGGTTCTTCTGATGAATATAAACCTGAATCCGAGAGTGAAAATTCTTCCGATGGAGAAATTGTTCAACAGAAAAGTATGAAGAGGTGAGATTTGTTATTATTTCATGTCATGAGAATATAAAGGTTTTCTGTTCCGAAAAACCAATCACCGACATCAGTTCATGTACCTATAGATATTTAGTTTTTATTTCATTTTTCAAATTACACATTTTTCAGGTCAAATGACCAAATTTGTAACGAAGTTGAAAGTATCCAAAAAGATTTGACTGCTTTTCCTTCAACTTCAAGGCAATCTCATCACCTTGAGAATGTAGAAGATACCTTAGAAGCGGTGACTTCCAAATATTGCACCATAGATGAAGATTAGAGTGAGGATAACGAAAATGTGGAAGGAATAATTTGGTCACATGTTACAGGGACGTCTCTGAAAAAATTTGATTTCCAAGTCGATCCAGTGGGCCCCACAAATGAAATTAGAGAAACCTATTTGGTAAAAGGTCCTATTGATTTTTTCAACATATTTTTCAATGAAGATGTAGTCTCTCTCATTGTTACTGAAACAAATCGATACGCACAACAAAAAATCAATGTAAGGATTCTTCAAAATTCGCGACTACATAGATGGAAGGATACTGATTCAGAAGAAATTAGAATATTTTTTTCTATCTGTTTGTGGATGGGCCTAGCAAGATTTCCTGAAATGGTGGATTATTGGAGGAAAAGTCATTTATATTCAAATAGAATATCTGAAAAAATGTCTAGGAATCGCTTTGAATTAGGTACTTCTACGTGTGCTTCATTTCAGCAATAATGAAGATGCGAATCCTAGTGATCGTTTGGCGAAATTGAGCCCATTGTTGACACTACTGACTGATAAATTCAAAGAAGTTTATATCCCAGAACGTGAAATTTGTATTGATGAAACTCTAGTTCCATTTAGAGGACGCCTCATCGTCAAGCAATACATAAAAAAAGATTCAAATTTGGTATAAAACTGTATAAATTATGTTGCAAAGGAGGCTATACTTATGATCTGAACCAAATGCCGCTTCACATGGCTATTAACGTGTTAATGATTGAAATGCTTTAGATTACAAAGTGTATATCCAATCTTGGTAGATTCTTCGGATAATTTTGGTGTCTGGTTTACCTATTTGATGTCGAGAATTGAAAGTCTTTCATTTGTGCCAACAGTGAACATCTAGATGAAGGAACATTTTACGAAATGAAGAATCGATAAAATTCAATGAGAACAAAGGAATTAGTGGTTGGGAATATCTCAAAATTAGTGTGAGTAGAAACGTTACTATCAGTATACACTGATTGTAGTAGGAGAGCCCACGATGCTAAATCGGGATTTACTCGAGCGTCAAAAAGACCTATTGGGTTGCGAAGCTTGGATGATAAAAAAAAATGTTATATAATGTATACCTTTCCATCGGTGGAGGGAGCGGCTATATATTTACAAAAATGTAAAAAAAACTAGGGCATGGACATACTCGAGCGCGTCAGATATTGATATTATCTATGTCCTACATATTTAAAAAAATGTACGTGGTAATCTGATTGTTTCCAGGATGGGGGTGGTCGTACTTAAGGGTTGAAAATGAAAAATAAAAAACATTTTTCTCGATCGCGTCAGATTTTCTGAGGGGATGTTAAGTGAACCAAATAAAAAGCTCTCATATAATAATCTCACGGTTTGGATGTGACGCAGACTCGCGGCCGTTATTAGAATGTGAAAAAAAAATCGTCATTTTGAAATACACAAGCGCGTCAGATATATGACAGAAGATATATGGTTCATCTTTACGCCCTAGACGTTGCAGTCTGATAATCTAACGATTATCTGAAGGGATTCGCATATTCTGCCAATTTGATTTTTTTAATAATTGAACTAGATTAATTGAAAAGCTTAGGAAAAAGCATTCAAATAAAAAAGTGTAAAACTTTTTTATAGAATACTTGTATTTATAAGAAAATAATTATAGGCAATTGAATTTTCAAAATTTTAAAACGTTGGATATTCGTTGTAAACATTATCATGCCACCAACGAGTGTGATCAACTGTCATGGCATCATGGCAACAGAAACGAGTGGGGACGGAGTGAGAGAGCAATAGATAGAGAAAGAGTGAGAGAGAAATAGAAACGTGGAGAGGGGAATATAGGCATCACGTAACTGCACACATTAAACTTTATCGATTAATTTTTATTATTTCGGCTTGTGGAAATCGTCAGATTATATATTTTTTGCAATTCTTGAATTATTCCCTTCAGAATCAAAATAAAATTAGACACGCTCGAGAATGTCGAGATGACGTTTTTTTTACAACTTTGTAGCCCTCCTCCTTCTTTAGGTCACTTTCGAATTGTCAGATTAGAGGAATATACACGTTCCAGGATGTAACTAACTCACTCTACCTTAATCTGTTCGAGAATTTCAGATGATCTTTTTTTTTTACTCGTCTTATCCTTTATCCTTGAAGGGCGGCCATATACATAGGGCTCATATATGGTGGAAGTACTTAACCGGGTACAAGGTACTCCCCTGTATATTAATCTGCCGCGCTTCAGTAAATCCCGAAATCCCCGCTTGGGCTCCCTTAATTGGTTGGTTCTCAATAATATATGCGAATGATTCAGATGGACTCAGAAGAAATATTTTATGAAAGAATCCAAGGAAAATAGAAATATCAATGTTGTCAGAAAATAATTGACCAACAAATAGCATTCCTGGATGTTCTGATCGAACGATGTGGGGCTAGACTAACCCACAAAGTGTACCGAAAACCCACACACACGGATAGGTACCTGCACGCGCTATCGAATCACCATCCCAGCCAAAAGAGAGGAGTCATTTCTACTCTAACGGAACGTGCTCGAAGAATATGCGAACCAGAACATCTGGGGGAAGAACTGGAACATCTTCAAGTGACCTTGAGGTCGAATGGATACAGTGTACCCGAGATCAACAGGGCCATGAAACCGAAGAATTCCACTGTTCGAAACAAGGAGGACGTTCAGATAGTTGCACATGCATATTTGCCATACATCCCGAGGGTCACAGACAGAATTGGAAAACTCCTGAGTAAATACAACATAAAAACTGTATTTAAACCCACAAAGAAGATTCAAGAGAGCCTCAGATCGGCTAAAGACAAAAGAGATCCACTGTCTGCAGCAGGGGTTTATCGCATACCGTGCACCTGTGGGAAGGTATACATCGGTACCACCAAAAGATCCATGGGAACTAGGCTAAAGGAACATGAGAGAAACTGCAGACTAGGGCAAATTGACAAGTCGGCTGTGGCGGAACACGCACTTAGTGAGGGAAACCACAGGATTCTGTTTGAAAATGCAAAACTGATTGCACCCAACCAGGGATACCATAGCCGACTGGTACGGGAGGCAATAGAAATCCACAAACACACGGATAATTTCAACAGAAAAGAAGAAGCTGTCAACCTCAACCGAATATGGAATCCCATTTTAAGAAAATCGATAATAACTGCAGGTAGTTCTTCAGATAATAATGATGATTATTCTCCGAACCCACATGAGGTAAACAAGGTAATCAATATTAATGACAATTCCCCGAATCCGAATGGAATAATTAGCACCGCAAACTACCTGAATCGGCATAAATACAACTTGCGAAGAAACAATCTCCAGTCATCGGAGTGAATTCCAAGATGAATGAACCTCTGAAGAAGCTAGCCACTCGAGCCAGCGAAACGTCAGGAAGAAATTCCAAAAAACGACGGCCTTCAAACCCGAATAAAAGTAGTGATACTGAAAACCTCGGCCGCGAAAGCCTCAACTATTTTGTCAATAATTGAAATTGTTACACAATACAGCTAATATGGATGGTGGAAGGCACAAGAGAACACCAACTTATTGAAACAACAAAGGAGCAATTTTTTGAATTGAGGTGGCCTTCACTTGATTGGAAATCCACAGTCATTACGCTATAAGGTAGCGTGCATTCAGGGATATTTTGGCAGCAAACCTACTTGGTCATGAGCAACACTCAGAAACGCCAAGGGTTCCTACATCTACCCAACTACAAAATTACAAAAGACATCAGGTCGTATAGTAGCAAAAAATAAAACAAAAATGACGAACAATTATTGCAAAGAAAGTCCCGGGCAACCACAAATGTGTTTATCGTGTTTCAATGAAAAACATTGACTTCTCTTATTTTGTGTTCTATTATATATTAGGTATCATTCTCTGGAATAGGAATGCTTGTTTATTTTTGTAATTATTCAATGAAAAATATCAAAAACTTTTCCTCTTTACTTATGATGGTTAATCTGAGTCACTGTATATAATATACTGGGATTATTTTGATGTACTTTTTGTTACAAAATATGTACACCTTCACTTTGAAATTTTGCAAGCTATGCAATTTTTGTTTGAAGATTTTGAGCTTATAAAGAGCGAAGTTGCATGCAACCTGATCTGGCATATCATTTAAAAAAAAATGTTTTGCAATCTGGAAACGGTGTCCCCTATATATAGAAAAACTGCCATTCATGGTGTTCGTGGCTTGCAGATGTTTGATGTTAATAAGGTAGTAATTGTGATCATTTGAAAATAATATAAATGCAGAAAAAAGTTCAGAGGTTGTCTCCACATAAAACTTTCGTACAACGTATTACTACTTTTCTTCGGGTTTGAAGGCCGTCGTTCTTTGGAATTTCTTCCTGGCGTTTCGCTAGCGCGTGTGGCTAGCTTCTTCAGAGGCTCACTCATCTCGACTATTCTTCCGGAGTCATCGGAAGAAAAGTAGTAATACTGGAAACCTCGGCCGCGAAAGCCTTAACCATTGTTTCGTACAACGCTCAAGAATATAATCAGTAAAATATTTTTTTATTGTAGAGTTTGGAAAACATTTTGAATAAATCAACAGAAGGAAGATTAATTTTTATGGCTAAAAATAAATTAGGTAATGACCAAGGACAAAAAATGTCAAAAATCGTCATTAATGAATTGTTGAGTTCCAACAAAAATGTTCTAGAGTAAGTGATGAATTCAAAATTTTAGTATGTATTTAAAATTTGTATCGAACTGTTCTAGGATTTCAGGAGAAAACTTCTTGAAAGCAGCTGAAGAAATAATAAATTTGTTTCCTAGAGAGCAAATTGAAACCTAGATATGGTCTAGATATTTGAACGTAAAAGCAGCTATGAGGGTTACTAACCAACAAAAATTAGCCGTTGATTCTAAAGGAAGCGATCATGATGAATTGGAAATTACTACTGAAGTGAAAACCAAATTACTTTTCTGAACTCTGCAATAGAGCCTTTTCCTAAAATTCACAATGCATGGGAAAATACTCATTCCCAGAGGAAATTAATATATGCTAAAGCTAGCATTGAAAAAATATTTGAAGAATTCCCTTGCTTGAAACAGCAAATGGGGCTAGATCTGGTAGGTTTAAATCAATTCTTGTTTCATACATATATACTTAATTTACCAACAAATTTCAGAAATGGATTTTTTTTTCATAGTTGAGAAAATTGCTATCGTTTATGGTAACCTATAATCAACACCCTTATGAAAATACCAAACACTTTAGTGTATTTGAAAATTGTTTAATTATCGTAATTGAACTATGTCGAGGCTCTAGAAATATATATTAGAACTGTTCAAAAACTAGCTACTAGTGGAATGGAAACAGACAAAAACTACAAAATCAAAGTTCATGCCGGACATGTTTCTGCTCGAGGGTCATCGATTTATATCATACATCAACATGCAATAAGAACACGAGTGTATGCGATGTATTCTGCAGTTTTTCGATTTGCGATTTTCAAACTACAACTTATTTATTTTGTTTCAACAGGCGAACACAATTAGGTCCCTCAATAAAAAACTTCAAGATATTGACGGAGTTGAGATATCCTTGAGCTCCTTGGCCGGTGCTTTGTCCAACCTGAAATTCAAGTGGAGGAAATGTTCATTATCAAATCGAACATTTAGAAAAAGCTGGCAAGAAGACTCTTTAAAAACTGTGAGAAAAAACTGGGGAAGGTGTTCGTTATATTGTCCTACATGCAGGTTCCGAAGATGGTTTTGTGGAAAATGCTAGTCTTGTTTTCAAGTCGGGTAGTAAATCGGGCGATTATCATGATTCAATGAATTGCACAAATTTTGAACAATTATTACCAATGGAGCTCATGATTTTCTGGATGCTGGTGAATGGGCGATAGAGGAAGAGTCTATTTCAGCTCTCAAACCGCTGGAGGTGATGACTACTGCTTTATTCGCTGAGTAGGCGACTTTGTCAATAGTTATTCCACTAGTAAGGGATCTTCAATTTTGAATAATCCTAAAACAAATTCACACATTTGTTTTGCATTGCGTAACAGTTTGGTTGAAACCGTGAACCGTCGATTGGGAATGTTAGAGAACAACGAAATTGTGGCTAAAGCTGCATTTTTAGACCCTCGTTGAAGAAACTGGCATTTGGGAATGAATCCAACGCTTATTCAGCACAAAAACTTTCGACCGAAGAGCTGAGTTCAATTATCAATGCCAACAATCGGGTAATTGTCCAGGAAAATGCAGACAATGTAAATAAAGCCACTGATGTTAGCACTGTTGATCCTAATTCAACTGCAAAAAATGAAGAAAACTTCTATTTGCGCACATTTCGATAGAAAAGTAGAAAAGGCAAAGAAGTTTCCCGAATGACATGGTCTGGCAATGAAATACCTGGCAATTCCAGCTACCTCAGTCCCTTCAGAAAGAGTATTATCGAAATCTGGACAGCTTACAAATTAAAGGAGAAATCGCCTCTAACCGAAACATTTGGAGCAAATTTTATTTTTAAATAGTGTTTGAAGCTTTTTTATATTCTTCTATATGATAAAAGAACAGAGCAAAGCCATATCGAATGTAAGTGATGATATTTGACAATAGTTCAGGCAGAGAGGTCTTAAGATGGAGCCAGAATCGAAATAGAGACAGACATTAATGGAAAGTGTGGAGGAAGGAACCCTAAGGCCCCCCCACTCGGACTTCGGAAAGGAATTCAATAAAGGGATTGTGGTAGAAAAAGACCTTCAATAGTCAATGTCATATTTGACTTCAATTTGAAAGTCAGACAATCGAAAAAGACAACTCTCATCGTAATTGAGATCACAGCAAAGCCATATCGAATGCAAGTGATGATATATGACGATAGTTCAGGCAGATAGGTCTTAAGATGGAGCCAGAATCGAAATAGAGACAGACATTGATGAAAAGTGGAGATGATAAAAGCTCCTTTTATAATCTCCACATGGTGTTCATCACTACACCTTTTCATTCAAAGGAAGAAAATAGTTTTTAACGTGTATAAGTGTTGTCCTGATACGTACCATAGTTTTTAGGAATTTTTACTGTGTCAACTGACTTTTTTAACCATTTCATTCAGCGACCATCCTCACTAACAATCTCCCTGATGATGACAATAACCGTTTGTCGAAATATTGGAAATATATTGTTATAAGAGTACACTTTCGCTTTTGCTGCTGTCCCAAATATAATTCCCAAGTTTTGGTTTTAATATATATGCCTCACATCAGACATCTTCATCATCACAAAAATTGATGATTTGCTCCAACAAATCATCATTATGATTTTTGAGTACCAGAAGGAGAGAATATCATGTTCTACTACTACACACACAAGAGTTGTTGAAAGCAACTCATCCTACCAAGAAGGATTTCAGGTCAGAAAGCATGTTCAACGTTATATCTTGTGATGCAAATCGACGATGAAGTTATAAATTTACTGGTAGACTAGAATGATCGTTATGCTGAGAAAACGATTATTATGGGAATGGAAATGAATCAATTTCTGAGAAATCCCGGCTGTATAAATGAAAACCAATTGAGTATAATGGGATTCATCTATTTTTGGGAGTTCTATTAAGGATGGGTTCAGACAGGAAGCCATCACTACAAAGTTATTGGAGTCATTCTGTATTATATCAAAGCCCTGCAACTCAATATGAGACACGAGATAGATTAGAACTGATCTTTCAGATAATGAGGCATGTCCTGATGGTAGCAGATTGCATATTGCATAAAGTTCAACATCTTATCGATATTTTGACAAGAAAATACAAAGAAGTCATAGCTCCCATAACATAAGGTATTGACGAAACGATGATACCATTCAGATGACGCTGGAGTTTTAGACAGTACGTCAAAGGCAAGCGCCATAAATTTGGCATGAAACTATTCAAATTATGCCTAGGAAAGTTGTTTGAAAGTTTATAGTGGCAAGAGCGAACTAATGTCTGATTTAGGACCAACTTCTGTGGTTATGTTCCTAATGGATGGAATTCTGGAGAAAGGCAGCATACTTTATACTAATAATTGGTATACCAGTATACCACTTGCCGAAAACTTCTAAAAAACAGGACCAATTCCGTTGACACTTTACGATGTAATTGACAATATTATATTCCTAAGACCATAGTGAATGCTAAAATAAAAAAAGGGGAACTGACAGGAATACAAACTAAAGCCGTAATAACCGTTATGATATGGAACGAGAAGTTTGAATTTCTTAGCACTCTGCATACGGATACTCAGGAAGAAATTATACATCGTGAAGGAACGAATAAGAAACCGACTGCAATTGTGGCATATAATGCATCGAAATCATTTATCGATGTCTCTGATCAGAAATCAGCATACTCGACTGCAGAACGGCGTTCAGTATAGTGGTATAGAAAAGTGGCTGTGGCAGTTATACTGGAAACATCTGTAATCGATGCCTTATACTTGTATAACAAGATAAATCGAGGTAACATGAGTATTAGAAGTTTTTGGCAAAATTTGTGTCTCCAACTTTTCGAGTATGCCACTAAAAATGTTGTTGTCAGAGATATGGTTCATGAACACAAGCTCGAAATTTCAAGGAAAAATGGCAGAGATAATCGTAGCCGGCGCAAAAATATTCAGCAGGGAACAGGAAAGGTCATATGCACTAAAAACAGCATCAACTGTAAAAATTACACAAATTATATTATGATAACTGTTTCCCATCATAGGACCTCCTGATATTATTCAAAGATAAACAACAACAACAATTTTAGAACAACAACAATTGTTGACGAAAAAGAAAACGTAGTAGTAGTAGTCAAATGGCTCGACAACAAAATAGTCTGCCTAGCTTCCAACTACGAAGGAGAAGGAAAAGAAGATGTAGTGAAACGTTGAAGTAACTAGACCTGAAATTATTCACGATTACAATCATGGAATGGGTGGGTGGATCTCATGGACCAATTGATAAGTTATTACAGAATATTCATACGGTTGACTTTGCATTAGCCAATAGCTGGACGGAATATAGAAAATATTGTGATATATTTGATATACCACAAAAACGAAGACTGACCTCACTTGAATTCAGAATAAGAGTTGCTGAAAGCATGATACATATGGGCAAACCAGTCAATAATAATCCGAAGCGTGGTAATGCAAACGAGGTTGATTTTTTTCATTTGTTCATGAGAATATATATATATATATATATATATATATATATATATATATATATATATATATATATATATATACATATATATATATATATAACTTGCAAACAAATTGGACTTAATCCATTCAGACGTGATGGGACCAATGGAAGTTGAGTCATGGGGTGGTGCTAAATACATTTTTACCCTCATTGATGATCTCACAAGAAAGGTATTCTGTTATTTCTTGAAGACTAAGGACGAAGTGACTGATTATTTCACAGAATTCTGCCTTTTGGTCCAAAATCAAACCGAAAGAAAAATCAAAGTACCTACATAGAAGTGACAATGGAGGAGAATACTGCAACCGAAAGTTAAGAGACTTCTTGAGAGCACAAGGAATAAAACATGAGCTGACTGTACCGTATACACCAGAACAAAATGGTGTAGCTGAACGCTACAACCGTACAATTATGGATAAAGTATGTTCAATGCTTTGTGATTCAAACAGTCCAAGAGAAATGTGGGCAGAGGCAGCAAACACTGCGGTGTATCTCATAAATAGATCACCAACAAAAATGATCAAGGGTGAAACAACAGAAGAGAGGTGGACAGGTAGAAAGATTGACTTTAGTAACCTAAAAGTTTTTTGGCTGTAGAGCCTATGTCCATATTCCTGATGAAAGGCGTAGAAAGTTAGACGAGAAGAGCAAGGCCTGTATATTTGTTGGTTATTCCGATGTTACTGCGGGTTATAGATTGATTGACCCAATCACTCATAAAATCCAAATAGCAAAAGATGTTATATTTTTGGAACATGAAGATGGAAGCTTGCAGCAGAAGGTTGGAAATAGACCCTGTGAAATTGAAACTGTGACAATACCTGTAGGTAGCGTAGAAGCAGCGAACTTACTAAGTACTAAACGAGATCACACAAAGCACTAATCCATTTGCCACTTCATCTCCGAAAGTACAATTCAGAACGTATACCGACAGACATTCGGTAGGAACGAGACACAGTAATTCAAGAATTCTAGCTCTTTCTTTTCTTATGATTCTCAAACGCAGAGTGCAGCTTCAGAAAAATTTCAACAAAATGCTTTCCTCCACACATTCTCTGATTCCAATTCTCCAAATCGAACATAATTTGCTAGGCCAAATTCTCAACCAACATCGCAATCGATATTCAGTGGAATCTTGTATTACGAATTCACTCTTCGAATGCCAAAATCAATCGTTTTTGACAAACCCTTTGGTGAGTCCAGTACCACCGCCTCCACCATCCACACCCTAAAGTAATATTTCTGAACTAATTATAGCATTTCTTGCTGCCAAACAAAAGCTATAAAACGGTAACAGAAAAACTCATAATCACTTCACATGATCCAAAACCGAAGACCCGCAATTATTTTTGAAAAAATGGAGGAATATTTTTCTCGCACAGAAATTTTCGAAACAAATAAAGCCGAGTTTGCATCTGAATTTTTAAA
Source organism: Zygogramma bicolorata (assembly GCA_032362365.1). Classification (NCBI taxonomy): domain Eukaryota; kingdom Metazoa; phylum Arthropoda; class Insecta; order Coleoptera; family Chrysomelidae; genus Zygogramma; species Zygogramma bicolorata. Next base: position 586,230 of record JAVJAQ010003664.1, read on the forward strand.
TGGTATGAGCCATATCAACAATCACCAATGAGCTGGGAGATGTTTGAAACCAGTTTCATGGAGCGTTTCAATAACAGCACTCTCATAACGCAATTAACAACCCAACTGTATGGCAAAACCCAAGCAGAAAAGGAAGATGTCAATATCTTCATCATGAAGAAAAGATTTTTATTCCATTGTCTATCACCACCGGTACCAGAAACCATTGTGGACATCACTTCAAGTATTCGGGCAAATGTATCAATACTTCGACTCCGTATATCGGCCGGCGACTCATCAACGAAGGGAGAAGGGATATCCGTAGAAGAGAACGGCACCGTTCTTTTCCGACATAGACACTTATACTTTTAACTCTGAATTAATAACTTCATTCGTGCTAGTTAAAGTAGTTGATCTCCGAATATAATGAGTATTCAGTGAACAGTGAAGCGTTTCATTAAAAACTACACCCCCTGCCTACACCATATTGATCAATTTGCTGCGTGAACAATTGAAACTTGAAATGAGATCCAGACTTACAGACCTAGTATTCGAATTTGTTCAATAACTGGCACAAATAGCTCTTCTATCGAAAAATATATCAGCCAACCATCAGGAAAATATAACCTTGCTAGCCGAAACAGGGATAATGTTTCAGCGTCTTCAATATCAATCAATATTCAGTGTGTTATGTTGGTAACACTGTTCAGTGATGAGATAGCAGGCAGAATCGTCGGAAATGGCCGAGCTTGAGATGTACGCGAAAGAGGTCTCATTGTAAAAAAAGACAAATAAATGAAGAAGAATTGTAAAATGTGTTTTCGCCTGAAGGAATGATCTTTGTGAACATCAATAAAATAAAAGTGATTACGCGAAAAATTGAGAAGACGGGTTATCGAAAATTCTATCATCTCAATATTATGCCAAAATCAGTGATTGGCGTGAGGGGAGAAAATTTTAAGAATTGAAACAGCAGATTCAATAACAAGTATCTGATTGGTATGCTCTCTGTAACTTCTAAATTTGAGGGCGATCTGAAAGAAATATTGGCCAATCGATTCGTATCTGGATTAAATAGTGGAAGAGTATATGTGACAGACTGAGAGGAAGCAGAAACGGCAAAATTGGAGGATTTGGTGTCCAATGTTCATAAGAATGTATCATGCGAAAGTTCGAGACAGTGTTCCCACTTATCACTGAACGAGAAAACCCTGATCTGCAGAGTGTGACGATTAAATATTCGGTTCCAGTTCAGGGTGCAATTCAGGAGGTAGACAACATTCACAGTAATATTGAGAAGTACATGAATAAAACTGAAATCAAGAATCTGAAAGCAGTGAATAAAAAAAAGCCATACTGCATCTTACAGCTGAAAGATGCGACTTCAAAGATTTCGAAAGATGCGCGAAGAAACTGCAGTACAAAAATATTCCATCTTCCCAAGTTGCTGCATTGAGATTCACAAGAAGTTTTTTTGAAGTGAAATACAAACGGAAACACTGTGAAGATTTCAAAAAAGGATCTCTGAAATGTTCAAGAGCCAAAGCACTCAGGGGTCGTGACATAAAAAATGAAGGAAATATGTCACAATGTCTGATAGTGACTTTGAAACAGAAAGTTCTGTCACCTAAAAAGCACATATCGGAAGAGAAGGTGAAGCGACTTATGGACTTTCTTTGAGCCAGCGGACGAGAAGGCAATGTTTGCGAGTTTCAATATATGCAAAGCAAAATTGTCATATAAAACAAGTACAAGCGATATAAAAAAACATATGATAAATAAGTATCCAACCGTAGCTCTTGGAAACGATGAGCGCGATATGTTAAGTTTAAATATGAAAAAAAATTAATATATTATCGATTAGATTATGAATATACGATACTGTGTTATCATTTCAATTGGTCGCAAGATGAAAAATTAAATACCAATTCAAGGTAGCATCAGAAAATATCAAATACTCAAATATCTTAAATACTTGAGAATAAAATATCATTATTCCGTAAAACGATTTCGTGAAATGCAGAATTCTGTATGGACCTGATTTTTTTTTATCTAATTTTCGTAACTATTACAGGAAAAAGAAAGAAATCTAAATAACGGTTCGCAGGATTTGGATACATCGGGATCTTCAATCGCCGGACCATCTTCAGTTGCAGGAGTCGCAGGACCATCTTCAGTCGCTGGACCATCTTCAGCAGTCACAAGTCCGGTCACCGAGATCCGCGGTAAACGAGTGTGTAGAAACCAAAAAAAAACTATCAAGCTATTTGTCAAAAAAAGTTACATTCCAAACCAATAAACCCTTGTTGGTTGCAGTGGAGGGCCGAACAGACCCACTCACTTCTGACCTAACCTAACCTACATTCCAAACCAAAAAAGATATAGATGCCTTACTTTTATGTTTATTCACTGAAAGTTATCGAGCATTTCGTATCGTAGAAGAAACAACTTTCATGAAATTTGTTTTTTCGCTGAATCCAACTTATGAATTACCGAGCGGGTTTGCAATTTCAAAAACATTTATTCCGGCTGAATATGAAAAATGTAGGACAAAACTGAAAAACAAATTATTAAATGATGTAAACAAATTATTAAATGATGTAGACAAATGTTGCTAACGACTGATTGCTGGTCTTCTGTTAATAACGAAAGTTACATTGCGGTCACAATACGTTTTATAAGTAGTGATTTCAAGTTAGAATCTGCTTTACTAGCATATTCGAGCATAAAAGGTTCACGCACGGCTGAAAATTTAGCCGGAGAGTTGCGAAAAATAATTTCTGAATGGGACTTAAAATCATCAGAAATAAGTTTAGCTGTATCTGACAATGCTAACAATGCTATCAGAGATGTACTGAATTGGAAGCATCTTGGGTGTCTGGTACACACAATTAATTTAGTGTTTACTGATGGATTGAAAAACGTTGAAATAGCAACAATCATTAATGAAATAAAAACTATTGTGAGCTATTTCAAAAGAAGCAATAATGCTACGGAAAAACTGATGAATGTTTCCACCTTTTACAGAACCAACCAAAGTTGAGCGAATCACGTACACGTAATTCTACACACTTGAGTTACTCGGAAATTCAGGAAAAAGGACAGAGCCTTCGTGCAGTGCCGCAGATCTCAGTTGTGGGCCTCAAACTATAACACGAAGGTCCGGTGTCTGGAGTATGCCCAGGGTCTTGACCTCTACCACGAGGCTGTCTAAGCTGGTAGTCTGACCCAAATATCGAAAGCCGGTTTTTCATGCTTATCCGGCACGTACCTCTCCTCCCGAAATATACCACCGCAAAACGAGAATCGAACACACAATTATTCAAATATCTGAGACTAACTCAGATCCCCACATGAATCCATCGGCAGGAGGCGGGGATTGCGGCTAATTGTCTACGAATTTCTTGGTATCTTTGGCAAGAAAGAACTGCTTCCCCGAATCAACCTGGAGAATATTATGTGTGGGTAATACTTGCCCACTTTTCTCCGATGTTCTAGTAAAGACGAACTCCAAACATGTGAACAATACTCCATAAAAAGTCGAATCTTTGCTTTGGAGATTATGGAAAGCTATTATGGTGTGAAGTAGCTCTTGTCACCGAACAGAAAACTGAGTTTTTGATGAACAGTTTAGCATTGGACCTCATAATATGATCGTTGATGTAGGAACAAAGTACCTACGTATTCCGAGTATAAATATGAAAGACTCAGTCGGTTGATTTTGCAATTCATTTTCTGTTTGGCCTTAAAATATATCTCCGTAGATTCCAGAGGTGTCCCTAAACAAACCTCCGCGATCAATTTCTCGGAAATTAGACTTTGATAACATTTAAAAATTTAGCAATTTAATAAAAATCAACAAGGAAAATTTGGCAAAAATATTCCCAGGATGGTGGAATTTTAGGACTTTTATTGCATTTTCAAAATAAAATTCCAAAACAGCTGATTCCTTCGATCTATCACAATTGTAACAAGTGTGATAGATCGATCAAATTACCTCTACAGGGAAATTCTGAAAGTGACTTAAAATCGAGTTCAAAATAAGATTGAAAGACATATGTGTCAAAAAGAAGGAATTTCTCGGCATCTTCAATAGACAAAGCTCATCAAAAAAGCAAACAAACAAAACCATAAATCTGACAAGTGATGGTATCTTGAATAAGGCTGATGAAAAAATGAGTGTGGATTTAACAAAAGAATCTAGATGTCCTAATAGTTATTTATGATATGAGTGTTGAAAGTACATTTTTAGGGCACGCATGTGAAGGTTTGCAGACTGAGCGAAGCGAATTCTGCAATTCACATGAGTGCCTTAAAAGGTACTTTTAACACGTATATCATACAATATTTTTTTTACAAACGTTCAAATTAAGTAATTATACAGTTTGAATTAAATTTTAACGGTGTAGCGAACATTACCAACAACATCAATCCAACAACAAACATCCGAAGAAATTGTGGCCTCAACTTCGACTGGAAATTCAATTATTTCTACGCATCATTCTTCCTTAGCCATGGAAAATGGTAAATCAGCAGTGCAAGAAATTAATTTGTCAAATTACACAAATTGTACTATTAATATTAATGTTAATAAATAAAATCTAAATATTTTGACGTTTGCTTTCAAAATCTGACAATTCACTTTTGACAGCAGTGCATTAACATTTTGAGGCACTCAGTGCCATAAAGTGATTTTAAGGCACTCAGTGCCTTAAAGTGACATTTTTAAAGCTTCTATGGAGTGCTAAAAATGGCATTTTTAACACGTTTGTAGAAAAAAAATTTTAATCAATAACGCCAGATATCATTTCAAGGATTTTCCAGAAGATATTCGCATTCAGATTATCAATAATTTGAGAGATGCCGTATACCGTTGTCATATGGACGCACTTGATAACTTTGTATGTGCCTTCAAGTGCCCAATTCGGAACTGTGGCGTTATTGTGAAAATAAGTACTCTGTACCTAAATTTTAAATACATTTTGTTCTAGAAGGGCCACTTTCAACTTCATTTTTCATAAGCGGACCTGTATTTTTTTTAATATTCAAGTAGTTCTGAACTCGATTAGATAAGAACTACTCACCCAAATTTACAGAAAAAATACAGGTCCGTATTTGAAAAAATGAATTTGAAGGTGGCCCTCGAAGAACGCAAGCAAAGCACAGCAACCATAGAAAATTGAAAACAGAGACGGAAGTTCTTCGAGCAAATTTTCATATTCCTAAAATGAAGGCGCCAGCGCGCGAATTGAAGAAAACAGGCCATTTCCGTTTTCGCCGAATATTTTAATAAAGGTTCGTGATATTTCCAATTTGGAAGCATTGCTTCATTGTTAACCAATATACAACTGATGTCTAATTTAACCAACTTTGTATCATTTACCATATTCGAGATGCCGATATTGGTACTATAAAAAAGTATATTTCTATTAGATACTAATTCTCTTCATTTCCTTTGCATCTCATTATTGAATAGAATAGCCCATTTCAAGTATTAGACATTCACAAGCAATAAATATAAAATAAGTTTTTCTGTAACTGAGTTGTGATCGAGGTTGTGCTGCAAACTTTCTTCACAATTTCTATAATTTCAACAATAAACACTTGTATTTTTATTATTTGAAAGGTTTTAGAATTCAAGAGAGGTGAGGAAGGAAGTTGCTCGGCTACTCGCCCGGCTAGGTGGATCATTGCTAATTACTCTCGACACCTCGTAAGAAGTCACAAAATTTCAAAAACAGTAGACTTATTAGAACCGAGCAATGAAGAAATCAACCATGCTGCCATGCATTACTGTGCAAAAAAGCCATCCATTGTTGAAAACAAATCGAAAAATGTAAATGAAGGAAAAAGTCAACCGTCTGTCAATATAATTTCGAACGTAGAACTAAACAAGTCAGAAAGCCTGCAAGGAAGGGATAAAAAAAAATACTTCTAATAGCGAGTCTGGGATGAAGCCTACGCGAGAGTCTACGAGTGCCTACTCCGAGACCTACTCAGTCTACGATAATTTATCTTTTTTATATGCAGATTCACACGAAAGGGAAGCCCTGTGATGTTCGGAGAACACTGCGTGAATCAAGGGACAGGAGATACGAATTAACATATACTTTGAATTTCTGAAGTTTGTAAGCCTCAGAAAAAATCTCTCTTGGCAATATCAATAATAGTACCTGGCAAATCTGTTGATGTATCACCTTCTACCTCGAAAACTAAATTCAGAATTTCAAATCGAATTTCTGATTTCGAGTACGAGAGTGACGAAGACGAAAATATAGCGCTTTTAAATTTTTACCAAAGCGGAGTTAACGAGAAATACGACGATAAACCATTCGAGGTTGAAAAATCCGTTAACTCCGCTTATATAGGGTTATACTCGGAAATATCCCCTGAAAAATCACGAAATAGACCGGTGAACGAGCCGAACGAGTTCTTGGGAAAAGTTCCAAGTGGCAAGAAGAAAAATATTGAAGACATTCAAGAAGAAAGAGGGGTCGAGAACAAGGAAACACTCCGGATAGTCAACCAATCTTAACAAATCATTTCAAATATTTGGATGATATTTCGTTATTGATGAAGAGTAATGACGATCTTCGAGAGCAGGTTTCGGGTCAAATATCTCATTTTCAATGTTATCGAAATATGAAGACAAAAGCCAAGGGTTTTCTAACCACCTAACAATTCTCAATAATGCGGCTCTCAGCAACAAAAACAAAATCGAACGAATGGAGTATTGTGATGAAATAACAAATTTTTCAATTTTCCTGTTCATCACTGGTGGTAGACTTCTATATGAAACCTTACATTCAAATTTAAATAAATCATTACCATCGGTTTCAACGGTACTACGAAAAATGAACACTTATAATGAATTTGTTGAAGGGGAATCAAGATTCAAAGAACGGTTTCGTCTGAGCAAATTGAGGTTTCGAAGAGAACTTCGGTAGAAAAAAATATATATATATATATATATATATATATATCCCTTTATCACATGATGAGTCATATATGATACATACTACAAATTCGTTTAGTACTAACTCTAAAATCAAGCCAACCCAAAGCTGCATGCAGTTTCATATTTGGGACCGATACATGAGCGAATACTAGCATAATCCCCACTACTGCTCAAGAAACAACGCCATTGTCGTGTTGTGCGCACTGTACATGTCTGATTGACGCTTCTTTGAAGGTTATGTGATTTGATGAGCAATTATAACTGAGTAAATTACGTTTTATGTTCTTGAAAAAAATATCAGCTTACTGTGCAATCATTACTCTTTCATCTGAAGGTAAGTTTTTCTTCATAATTCGCCATTTATCAGATCTGAGTGCCATTATCGATTCGATTCATATCTGGGACATTATGCATTTGAGTTCTTGGTGGTACACCATGCACTAAAACAATAACCCTTGTTTTTTCAGATGGATCCGAAACTTTTTTATGGTAATAATAGGTTTGTTCGATTCGTACCCGCTGATAATGATAGTGATGATCCTGATCTGTCGGAAGACGAGGCGTCAGGTCCTATTTTAGTTCCAGATAGCAATTTCCAAGATGGAACAGATATCGATTCTGATGACAGTGACGATAATATTCCCCTGGATAAACTTGCAGAAAAGCTGAACCCGAGCATGTGGAGAACTGGCAACCTCACAAAACACCCAGATGAAATAAAATTCACAGGGATACAGAATACTCCACAAGAACTTACTGATATAGAGACACCGTACCAGTTTTTCAAATTCACACATATCCTTTAATGTGGATTTTTCAAATATTGCATATTGGGCACCAGGGCTCCAAGCCCCCCAATCTTTAACGTATTTTTGATTTTAGGGATGTCCCAAATTCCCCTAATATCAACTTAATCATAATTGTAATTAAAAAATTTTTTATGTTCTTTTGAATTTCACCATGTGATTTTGCAATTTTTTCATCTCCATAATTCAATGTAAATTCAGCTGATGATGAACCTATGTAGGTTCGAAACATGTACTGAATCACCGTACTGACATCTTTCGAATATTAAATTGTGGAGACGACTTTGAGTTTTTCTGCATCGTAAATCTACTACACTCCACTTTGAGATACAATGGACTTCTACCATAGGTTTAGATCTGTGTGTTGTAAATAGCTGGCTGTTATGGAGGAGGCAAAGTGAAGTTTACATGGCATTAGCGGATTTCAAAATAGCAATTGCTGATGCTTTATGTAAATCTGGAAAGCCAGGGCTTACACGAAAACGAGGGAGGCCAAGTGCTGGCCTTGAAGACGCCTATGCAAAAAAAGAGACGTGGTCCTACATCTGAAATTCCGCAAATGGAAGTTCGGAGGGATGGACTTGACCATTTACCCGAATGGAGAGAAAACGACAGAAATCGCTGTAAACTTCCTGAATGCAAATCCCAGTCATACATATACTGCACAAAATGTCAAGTAGCACTCTGTTTGAACAAAGACAGGAACTGCTTTCTCCGCTTCCATACAGAATAATATGTTCTTCACAGAATCAAATTGATTTAGAGACTGCAGATCCCTCCGAGTCAAGCCCGGTTTCGACTCTCTATGCCTCCTCACTATTTGTTAAAGATATTACTCCTGGCTTATCCAGATTTTTCAAATCTTTCGCAAATAATATTGAAATTTCAAATAAAAACGTTTCACCAGAATATTTTCAACCTCAAAGGACAAAACTCCGTGCACTAACTATTCGGATGCATAAGGCAAACGTCCAGATTGTTGAAGGATCGAATTGCAGCTCACAAGAGTGACAGTAGATAGCACCCGGAGCGGTGTGCACTGAGTGAAAATGTCCCTAGGGAGGGACACTGTATGGATTATAATTCAGTAAAAATTTGATCTACAGAAAAAAACACTGCCAAGAGGCTTTTCTTAGAAATGGTTCATATAGATTTAATTTGTATGGATAATCTAAAATTGAGAGAAAACCATCAGTTTTTCTCCATAAATAATTCATTTCACAGATTGAGTCTTTCATGTATCTAGGCATCATCAGAAATGTAACAAGTCAGGCATATTTCATTACAATTACTCACTCACTTTCACTTTTTCTCAATTATTGATGTATTCACACATTCATTCTAATCAGTTTTTTTAATTAGAGGTTGAAAGTACGTATCAAAATCACTACAAATTCGCTAACTAGAGGTATTTGAACGTATATTTGAAATTCCGACCCATATAAATAGTAATATAGCTACTTAGTTCAGAAATATAAAAGTGCACAATGAAGCATCGAAAGGTAACATTCTTTATGAAAGGGTAGACATCTAAAGACCAAACAAATTAGTTATTTGTTGAAATTGCGTTAGGTGTGAGTTTTTTTTCATACATATTTCAAATTTATATCAGTTTTTGAACTGTTCTCAATTGTGAGAAACGCAGAGGTTGGTAATAGAAATCATTTTATCACATGTACACCATTGCCGATCTGTAAGTCGGTAATAGATTTCAAGATTTACTTCGAAAAGAGTTTAGTTTTCTGATTAAAGGTTGGAAATACGTAACAACTAGGGTTGGGTTGAAAAACAGCATCTGCTGACACCCCGCCTTTTCTTAATTGAATAAAGACCATTTATTACTATTATTATCATTATTAAATGTATTCGAACGTGAATTTCAAATTCCGACCCATATAAATAGTAACATAGCCTACTTATTTTAGAAATTAGAAATATGAAAGTGCACAATAAAGCCTTGAAAGGTAACATTCTTTATGAAAAGGTAGACATCTAAATACTGAACAAATTAGTGATTTGTTAAAATTGCACTAGGTGTAAGTTATTTCTCATACGTATTTCACATTTTTATCAGTTTCAGAACTGTTTTCGAGTGAAATTCATCATGAAAATACAAACTCATTGTTAGAAATGCAGGGGTAGAAATCATTGCATCGAATGTGTGATTTATTACCGATTGGTGGGTCGGCCATAGTTTTCAATATGTATTTCAAAAACCGTTTATATTCTAAAAAGAGATAAAAGTCATTTTTCTTCGAACTTAACCATACACACCGGGTTAACTGTACTATGACGTCAACTTTCGAAGGTTGACAGATGAATGAGATGAAGGATGTCACATTTGTTTTGTTTTTTGTTCGAGTATTGTGTAGTTGTTAAAAAACGGTGAAATGGATGTGGCAAATTCGTTTGTACTGGAATTTATGGAGGATATTCAAATTTCACCACATTTTTCTTTAGCGGCCATCAATTCATGGGGGATAAATTCTTTCAACATCTGGATTATGCCAATGCTGGAAGATGATGAACATTTCAGAATGCCCCTTTCAGATGATGACTGGATTCAGAAATATTTGGACCATGATTTTTATATGCTGTTTCGAATGAAAAAAAGTACATTCTACAATTTAATACAATTAATTGGCAGATATCACAAAGTACCAAAATACTCGGGAGGTAGAAGCAAACCTTTGACTCCAGAAAAAATATTAATGATATTTTTGTGGTATGTGAGCAAAGGTTCTGGTATGAATACTATAGCTGATAGATTCAATGTGACTCTAAAATCTGTACATATATCAATTACCAAAGTATTAGGTATATTCCAGATTTTGCAGTATAAATTGATTAAATTGCCGACAGAAGAGGAGTGCATCAAAATTGAAATTGGATTCAAGAAGAGAAGTGTGATGTCTTATTTGACATCCTGTGTATATTTTATGTTATTTGAATTTAGGAACAAATGATTTGTTGACCGGATTGAAAAAAGTCATTGTCAGTTTTTTATATATGTATTTTGAATACCGAAATAAAGAACATTCAATTTTGAAATAAAGTATCAATCAGACTAAACATTTGGTCTTCGAGCCCGATAAGCTACAGTTATGGAGCAAGTAAATGGAAATAAAGATGCCCGTCCAAGAAGAGAGACTGCTGGTGTAAACCGAAATTTGACCGCTGATTATGTGTGGCAAATAGGGTTTGGTACAGGAAACACGGAGTTTGGTAGTTCCTTACCAGTTACAGAGAGCAGCAGAGAACCTCCTTTCAGTGCAGATATATCTTTATCGCCAGTTGTTCCCGAAAATCAGTCTACTAAAGTTGAAAGTGTCAAAGAAAGTGACAAGACAATTATTGAAACTGAAATGAAAATATCAAATTCTCTAAGCCAACATTCAAGAAGAAAAAGTGTAAAAAGCAGTGTTTCCAGATCATCTACTATTGCTTTACATAAGAAAAGACTTGCACTCCAAGTGGAAAAAGAGAGGCAAGAACTAGAACGAATGAAGGAGAACTTAGAAATAGAGAAGAAACAGAGAGAAATCGAAAATAAAATGAAAATTCTGCACATGGAACATGAATTGAGAAATGCAGAGATAGATGTGGCAGAAGAAGAGGAACAATCCGATAATCAGTCCTTGCCAAGAAGTGAACTAGAAGGGAGGAATCAAAACGTTTACCCTTCTGTGGCCGAATGGGTCAGCAGAACAGTTCCAGTCCTACCATCGGAAGAACGCAATTCCGAAGTCATTGAACAGCCTCGAAATGAAATACAATTGCTCTGCGAAACAATTTCGAATGTTGTGAAATCCATTGCACCATCTGGCCACGACAAATTATTGACCAGATATATCGTTGATAAAGACTTTCCAGTGTTTGATGGCAACCCCGAGGATTGGCCCCTGTTCTTTCAGAGATTTCAACAAATTTCTCAAATGTGCAACTACAGTGCAGATGAAATTCTTGTGAAATTGCAAAAGTGTCTCAGAGGTGAAGCAAAGTCAGCTGTTTCGGGAATGTTATTGACTTCCAGTAATGTGAGTTTGATCATAGACACATTACGTATGCGATTTGGAAGACCCGAGTACGTCATAGAAGTCATGATTGCGAAAATCCGAGCCATTCCAGCTATAAAAGACACTAATATCGAGAAGCTTATCCATATTTCAAATGAAGTTAGAAACCTTGTGGCTACCATGAAAGCTTTACTGTCTCTAGACTATCTCAAAAACCCACAACTGCTGAAAGACCTTGTATCTAAGTTGCCTGATATAATGAGACTGAGATGGGGCGAAGTTATGATGAAAAAAGGTGGTGGTGTGTGTTTAGAAGACTTCTCAACCTGGATCAGTGAAATGGCCACAGCCGCGTCTCTTGTGAGTTTCCCAAAGCAATTTACGCCGACATCGACAGAAAACAAATTCAGTTCAAAAAGACAATTCAACCCTAAGAGAACTGAGACTGTCCTCACTACGGATGTTGGAAGAAAAAACGCATGTTTTTATTGTGAAAATACACACAAAGAATATGTCTGTCCTACAATGAAGACAGATGATGTTGAAAAAAGGTGGAAAGTTATAACAGACAAAAAGTTATGCTTTTCTTGCCTTGGTAAAGGCCATCATAAGTTCAAATGCAAGAAAAGGCAGGAATGTACAGTAAGCGGTTGCAAATTTTTCCACCATCCTCTCCTTCACAAAAGTTATCCACCAGAAAATGAAGTTGTTAGTGAGGGAGTCACATCTGAGACAAGAAATGAAATGGTTTGTTCTATGAAACATGAAACCCGAAAAGTTTTACTGAGAATGCTACCAGTAAAAGTTTATGGACCTAACGGAGCACTGCAGACCCTGGCTATATGTGATGAAGCTTCAACAGTTACTTTGGTTGATGAAAGCATTTCGAAAAAACTTGGTCTTCGTGGTGAAAAAGAAGCACTTTGTATACAATGGACGAATGGGATAACTTCTACTCTCGACAGATCAGAGAAAGTTAACTTGGAAATTTCTGGATTGTTGGAACACTCCGTTGTATACAAAATGAATAATGTCAGAACTGTCGAAAAGTTATCATTGCAATCACAAACAGTGAATATGGAAGAATGGAAAAAGTTTGAACATTTGAAGAACCTTCCAATCAGGAGCATCAACAACGAGAAACCCATGATACTCATTGGGCAAGATAACGTCAACTTAACAGTACCCAGACAAATACGTTGTGGCACAGAAACATCTCCAATCGCCACAAAATGCAAATTAGGATGGTCCCTGCATGGTTCCAGTTCAGGAATAGATGAAAGCTTCAGAGCCCACACTCTTCATATTTGTAACAGACAAGAAAACGACGATTATCTTCAAGAACTTGTGAAACAATCATTTTCTACAGAATCTTTCGGAGTTTCAGTCGCACCATCGAAACCTAGTAAAGATGACATGATAGCAACGAAAATTATGAAGGAAACATCAAAAAGGGTAGGAAATCGTTATGAAATTGGTCTTCTCTGGAAATCTGACAATGTGGTACTGCCTGAAAGCAAGTCAGTTGCATTTCAACGCCTGAAATGCATGGAAAGAAAATTCCGAAAAGATGACAATTTTGCCCTCGAGTATTGCCAGAAAATCCAAAGTTATATCGAGAAAGGTTATGCTAGAAAGCTCAATCCGCAAGAGGCTGAAATGGAAAATCCCAGAACTTGGTATTTGCCTCACTTTTCTGTTAAAAATCCTAACAAGCCAGGAAAATTCAGATTGGTGTTTGATGCAGCGGCTAAATCCAACGGGTGCAGTTTAAACGACAATTTGTTGAGTGGACCAGATTTACTCCAACCCCTGACATCAGTTTTGTGGAAATTCAGGCAACGCAAATTTGGATTCTGCGGAGATATACGGGAAATGTTCCACCAAGTGAGGATTCGTGAAGCTGATAGATGTGCCCAACGATTCCTGTGGAGAGGCCTTGACTTCAATCGGCCACCCGATACATTCGAAATGTTGGTTATGACATTTGGTGCCACATGCTCGCCTGTCTGTGCACAATATATCAAAAATTTGAATGCTACCGAACATTCTCCTTCAGAAGAAATTTCCAATGCCATAATCTCAAAATTTTACGTTGACGACTACCTTGATTCTGTCGATACTGAAGAAGAAGCCTTAAACAAGATCAAGAAAATATGTGAAGTCCACGAACTTGGAGGATTTCAACTGGTAAATTGGTCTTCTAATTCCAATTTGGTACGTGAGAGTCTTCCTGATGAAGTTTTGGAAAAAAGGAAGTTGTACGATGGCAAGAATGCAGCTCAAAGAGTTTTGGGAGTTTGGTGGGACTCGACTACTGATGAACTCCTGATAAAGCCAAATTTTGAAATGAATTTGGAAATTAGTTTCACAAAACGGCAGATTTTGCGATATATCATGTCTGTTTTCGATCCTCTGGGACTTCTTGCTTTCTTCACTGTCAGGGCCAAAATTTTGATGCAAGATATCTGGCGTGAAGGCATTGGTTGGGATGAAATTCTACCATCAAAACTTCAAGAAATTTGGAAAAATTGGATAAATGAACTGAAGAAAGTTGCGGAAATCAAAATTCCCAGATGTTACTCTCTGCATATTCCCTTTTCACTGAGAAATGAGCTCCATATATTCTGCGACTCAAGTCAAAAAGCCTTTGCAGTTGCTGTTTATTTGAGAGTCGTCACCGAAAACACCATTGATGTCAGTTTGGTAACTGCAAAATCCAGAGTTGCTCCTCTCAAACAGTTATCGATTCCTCGTCTCGAACTTCAGGCAGCTGTAATGGCCAGCAGACTTTCTTGTGCAGTTAAAAGAGACCTAGAAATCGAAGTTCATCGACAAATTTTCTGGACAGACTCGAAATGTGTGTTACTCTGGATAAGGAGCGATGGAGGACGATATAAGCAGTTTGTTTCACACCGCGTGGGGGAAATTCAAGAGCTAACCAATACAGAAGATTGGAAATGGGTACCAACGAAGGAAAATATAGCTGACGAAGCTACAAGGGAGACGACCAAAGAGAAATTTGACGTTTTGAGAAGAAAATGGTTTTATGGTCCTGACTTTCTGCAGAATTTCGAAGAAAACTGGCCAAATGAAATAACCAGAAACGACGAAGAAATTCAGACAAGTATGCTAGAGATGAAAAACGAATGTGTTGCTGTTATAATCCAGAAAATTAGAAATCCTCTTCTTGATATTGATAAATTCTCCAAATGGATTCGATTAATCAGGACCACGGCGTGGGTGATGAGATTTTCTAAAATTTTAATTCAGAAAATCAGGAGATGTCAGACAGAATCTGAAATCCAAGACAACCTTTCAGTTGCAGACATACTAGAAGCTGAAAAATACTGGATTAAAGATTCTCAACATCAGAGTTTCCATGAAGACATCCAAAGACTAGAGGAAGGCAAGTCACTTCATAGAAAAAGTCGACTCAAGCAATTAAATGCAGTCCTGGATGAAGAGGGAATGCTGATTTTAGATGGAAGAACAAACTTAGCATCCTGTTTGGAATATCATACGAAAAACCCATTCATTTTGAGTCCGAAAAATAGATTCACCACACTTCTGCTGCAGCATTATCATGAAAAGTTTCGTCATCAAGGAGTGGAAATGGTCCTAAATGAAATTCGACGAAAATTCTGGGTGATCGATGGAAGAGCTGCGGTCAAGTCTACATTTGCTCGTTGTCTAAAATGCAGAAAATCAAAGGTCAAGCCTTCTGTTCCAAAAATGGGCCAGTTACCTACTGTCAGACTGACTCCCGGAATACGTCCCTTCATTAATGTTGGTATGGATTATTTCGGACCGCTTCAAGTGACTATCGGCAGACGCAGAGAAAAGAGATGGGGAGTTTTATTTACTTGTATGGCTGTGCGAGCTATACATCTGGAGGTTGCACATAGCTTAACAACCGATTCTGCAATAATGGCCATAAGGAGGATGATGGCTCGTAGAGGAAAACCATCAACCATAATGTGCGACAATGGCACCAATCTGAGGGGAGCTTCCGAAGAACTTCGCAGAGCCTTAGGAGAAATAAATAGATCTGCTTTGAATGATGCGATGACCTCTGAAGAGATATGTTTCAAATTCATACCACCTGCTTCACCTCACATGGGTGGTGCCTGGGAGCGACTGATTGGGGCAGTGAAGAAAACCATTGGAGCTGTTTTGTATGCTCAATCACTCAGAGACGAAACCCTACTGACTCTATTCGCGGAAGCAGAAAATATTATTAATAGCCGTCCATTGACTCACGTTTCAGTAGATCCGACAGATCCAGAAGCGCTTACTCCTAACCATTTCTTGATAGGCTTTGGAAATCAAAATGGGGCGCCATGTGATACCGATTCAGGAAAGATTCTTAGAAAAGAATGGAGAAAATCTCAGATGTTGGCGGATTTTTTCTGGTCCAGGTGGGTTAAGGAATATCTCCCGAAATTGACCAAGAGATCAAAGTGGACGGATGATAATGAACCAATAAAAGAGGGTGATATCGTCATTATTGTGGATGACAAGGCAGCTAGGAACTCATGGACCATGGGAAAAATCGAAAAACTGTTTCCCGGACCAGATGGGCGAGTGAGAGTGGCCGATGTGAAAACGAGAACTTCCACTTATCGTCGGCCAGTTACCAAGCTATGTAGGTTGAAACTGGATGGTGAAGAAAAAGAAGTTTCCTCACCGGGGGGAGAAATGTGATGTCTTATTTGACATCCTGTGTATATTTTATGTTATTTGAATTTTAGGAACAAATGATTTGTTTACCGGATTGAAAAAAGTCATTGTCAGTTGTTTATATATGTATTTTGAATACCGAAATAAAGAACATTCAATTTTGAAATAAAGTATCAATCAGACTAAACAAGAAGTAAATTCCCAGGTTTGATTAGTTTTCATATAGTAAAGGCGTAATGACAGGTAATATGACTCGTAGCTTGGAAATAACGCCCGAGCTATGTATGACTGTTTCTTCCAAACAAGTACTAATGTTACTTGTACGAAATTTCAAGTCTGTTATAAACAGCCCTGTATAATAACTATAACTGGAATAGTGTTAACAAAATAAGCAAACACGTAGCCATTCTTTTAAAGTATTTAAAAAAGAAGTTTGATTTTCCAGTTTAGCAGGCTTCAAAATACCATATTACCTCTGCAAATATAAATTAGTTTACGTCCCGGTCTTGAAGAAAATTAATGTTATCAGATATTGGAGATATCCCCTGTGAAAGGGGTGAATTGGTGACTTTTGTCGGGATAATAAATGCTGCGGGGCGAGCTCTTCCACCAGTTTATGTAGTTCCTCGAATGCGAAACCCCGAAGAGTACATTACTGGAGCACCAGCTTCATCCCTAATTTTTAACAATAAATCTGGATGGATGACAAAAGAATTATTTGCGAAAGTATTGGAGCACATTAAGACAAACATCCACTGCAGCAAAGAACAACCGATTCTGCCACTATTGGATAACTACGAATCACACTTTTGAATCACACGTGTCTTATGAGTCAATCAAGTTTTGCAAGGAAAATGGTATTTCCCTTCTTTCTATCCGCCACATACCACCCATCGTATACAACCTTTAGATGTTGGTGTGTTTGGCCCTTTTAAAGGTTCATTATCAGTAGCATTTGATGACTGGATGCCTTCAAACCCAGGAAAAGCGATCACTATAAGGAACTTGGGTGAACTTTCAAATGAAACTTTTGAAAATGCCTTTTCTTTATCCAACATAATAAGTTCTTTTAAAAAACCCGGTATGTGGCCCGTTAATCGCCAAGCCTTTTTGCTGCAAGTTCAGTAACTGACAGGGTTATCGTGGATCAAAAAACTGAGGGAGAAACTGAGCAGAAAAATGAGCATGAAAGTGATCATTTAGAACCCATTGCTTCAAGTAGTGCTACTGCTACCGTCGAAAAACCAGCAAGCGAATATGATGCAAAATGACAGATCACAGAAAATCGATTTGGAGGACATTAAAACACTACCAAAGGCAAACAGAGAAGTAAAGAAGGAAAGAAAGAGGGAAAGAAAATCAAAAATATACACGGCTACACCTGAAATAAAGGAAATCAGAAGGAAAGATGAAGAAAAATTAAGGAAAAATAACCTAAACTCATCTAAAGCAACAAAATGTAAAGTATTTAAAAAATCTCACAAAGAATCGGACAGCGACGACCTCGGCGACGACAATACATCACTCGATCTTGTAGATTCTGATAACGATTCGTCGATTGACGAATTTCCTATCATTATAGGCGACGCGACGACTTTGTGGAAGTCAATTTCAGAAACAGAATTTTAGTAGTTTTCAAGAAATGTCTCACTACCATATCAGATGAAATTTTGATGAATGGATTTCGCAGATGCGGATCATCTGCCTTCGATGTTTTTTCGAAAAATCAGGAAAATCAACAAAAACCCAAAAATATTGAAACCATTAGTGTACTGTCAGAATTAGAAAACAGAATTGGAAAAAGAAAGTGGTTGCATAAAAAAAATAAAAATAAAGAAAAAAGGGGTGGATTAGTTGAAGACACCTGCCTTTTCAACATCTGGAAAGATCTAACCGAATAAAATATCCGCGAAGTTCTAATCAATGCAGAAGAACAGGATGAAAATGATAATGAAGAAAGATATACCGACGCGAATGATGTCGAAGATAATGAAGGAGTGAATACAATACACGGTGACTCACACAATGATTCACACAATAGTGAAAATGCATGTCAGACAATTGTCTCAAGTTGTTTGGACCAAAGTTTCATAACACCTCTCAAAGATGTAATGGATGAACAATCACTGTCTGGAACTCAATCGTCTATACCCTTGGACGTTCCGTTTCCCTTCCATACACACCATACACATCCACTTTGGGGACTATTCTTAAACTTTGTTCCGCCATTTTGGAGTAGTATTATATCAAACAGAAAAAATGAAAATAGACGTTTCGAGGTAGAACAATTTCTGAAGTTGTTGAAAACGGAACTGACCACAGATATTAACAAAAAAAATCAGGCAGCGATCAGAAGGCAAAAAAAACTACTCTACTAACAACTACTGATATACATAAAATCCTTCAATTTTTGGAAGAAAAAGAGAAGCATTATCAAAAGAAACTGAAAAATGAATTCACATTTGATACTTGGCGATTATTAGGTGAATGCACTTTAGCCTCGGTTATGGTTCACCAACGGATGGAGGCCGGGGGAAATAGAACGAATAACCATCAGGGACTAGAGGGAATCCGCACATTCAGGAGAAATGCAAGAGATTTCTGTAACAAAAAGTCAGACAAAGTATACGCGGTGTCTCTTACGAGAGAATTAGGACGTAGCGTTCCCATTCTCCTCAATATGAAGGAAATGGAAATGATCAGGACCATTTTAGCATACAGAGAAATGGTGGGTGTGGATTCAGACCAAACAAAAGACCATTCAAGTTTTCAAATGCTGGAAAACTTTTGAGTAAATATACTTTGGAAGCCGGGTATACAATCCAGGCAATATTTTTGCAACAAACATTAGAAAAAACTTCCCTACAAAGAGCACAAAAATATCCTTGAATCCTGATGATCGAGAACACATCATGAACTTCATGGGTCACTCCTCTAGAAGTAATGCCCGAGATCAATTTTGTTGCCGGATCACTTCGAAGAAGAAGCAGACTCATTGGTGAGTGTCTATCTATAACAAGAACAATGTGATGTTCAGAAGAAGATAATAATAATTTTTATTTGCACCTAAATCACACATTATACACAATATGATGTGTTACGAATATATTAAAGCTACAGATAAAAAAAAAGTAAAAATGAATTAGTATAGTGCTCAAAACATAGTACGTGGGTAAATGGCGTCAATATTATTATAACAATTGTAGGAATATAAGATACAATACATAAATAGATATAAATAAAAGTATATATAAAGTAAAGGTGGAGTAAAAATTTTAAATTCTTCAAAGGTGGTATTGGTGGGATTGGGATTAATTTAATTAAAGAAAAACTATTGTTTCCTTGCCAACGTTTCGAATTTTAATAAATTCATCATCAGGGCTCTATAACAATGAGTTGCGTGTTAAAGTGGTATGATATAAATAAAATAAGAGAATGCCAACAAACTATTGGAACATTTTCAGGGGTTCAAAATGTTGATTAATGAAAAAAAATTGTAAAATACTTACCAAAAATCAGTATTTTACAATTTTTTTTTTCATTAATCAACATTTTGAACCCCTGAAAATGTTCCAATAGTTTGTTGGCATTCTCTTATTTTATTTATATCATACCACTTTAACACGCAACTCATTGTTATAGAGCCCTGATGATGAATTTATTAAAATTCGAAACGCTGGCAAGGAAACAATAGTTTTTCTTTAATTAAATTGATCCCAATCCCACCAATACCACCATTGAAGAATTTAACTCTGGATCACCAAACCTACCAAAAAAATTTTAAAACTCACTATAATTCGTGGAAGTAAATAATAATATAATGTTATGCAAACAAAAGGTACCCACAAAGTCATAGACTGTCTGTGGTGACGATATCGTGCATTTCCTATTACATAATACAAATAAATGAAGTTTTCTGTTATAAATACAACAGGAGAAGAAATTTCTGAAGCCATTGATAATTATATGACTAAACACCATATCAACTGAAACAAATGAATTGATGTGTGCAGCGACGGAGCTGCAGGTATGGTCGGCAAAATAAAATGAACTGTAACAAGAATAAAGAATATTGTACCCAATAGGAAAGTCCCTTCATGGTAGCCAACATTGAAGAATAGATGAGAAACCACTGCCTTTTTTTGGAATGATTCATTTTCAGACATATAGTTTAGTCCATAATTAGTATACTGTGAAAATATTTTGTGTCACGGAGACCTCATTTCTTAGATATTTGAAGAAAATGTTTTCCGTAAAGAATTTTCGGATGTTATGTTTTCACTAAAGGATAACCAATAGAAAACATTGTCATATGTCATTTTTATTTCACAGCCTGTCGAATGTTCATCTACACAATGTCAAGTGACGCCATTGAAGAGAAAAGAAGAAAATTTTGGCTTGACAGTTGACACTACTGCGAAAATTGAATAAGTTGCGTTGATGATATAAATGGAAAATGGGTTATTAATATTATTATTATAAATTCACTTCCACAGTTCATTTCATGTGCAGAAGTCGGCAAGTGGTTTCAGATTGAGATTATAGAATTATTTCAGACTTCAACAATTATGAGCTTGCTTCCAGAAGATGTTCCAGGAGCTGTTCTACAGGACAATGTGCCTTTGGAAAACCATTCTGTGTTAGAGCTCAAAAGATGGCTAGAATGTAGACGATTGAAAAAGCAGGGTTCTAAAGAGGAGCTAGGTAGGATATATATTTTTTTTATATATATTTTCTAGGTTTCATAAACTTTCTAGCCTTTCAAATAATTTTCAAGTTAACCTGTGTTTCCTATTATTTTCAAGTCTCAATTTGCAAAGTCTAATGTTTAGTCTGAACTTGAGAATCAAGAACCATAACAATGTTAACAGAAAAAAATATAATTAAAAATATCCAAGAGAACCAAAAATATGTCGAAAACACACATCATTTTTACTGTGGTGCAGTGTTTTACTTTTCTTGGCAAAATTTTTTGATGTGATTGAGAGATGTATTTTCAATTTTACACATATTAGTCATTCTTATCGTCTATTTCATTCTTTCAGGATTCCTTGGAATTGATGGAGGAAATGGTATGATGCTAAACGCAATCTTCAGCCTGTTCAGCCAGGTACAAGTGATAGATATAGCCAGTTTTCGTGGGATGATGATATTCTTCTGGATGAATTTCCAAGTAGTATTATTCCCCAATTTTTCAATAAAGGACATATCTACACATATATATATATATATCACTAGCTGGCTATCATCACTCCAGTGATGATAGCCAGCTAGTGAGACAACTCAGACCTAGACGCAAGGTCACTAAGTCTTGAAAATGGCTCCGAAATGGGAGTCGAAACGTAGACAAGTAAATCTTTCCAGACGCGGATCAACCGGAAGTTCCAGCCAGCACATTTCTGACCGCGGAAGCCTAGCCGATCAAATATATATATATATATATATATATATATATATATATATATATATATATATATATAGAAAATGAAGATCCTGATGCAGTTGAGGTTACTGAAGACAATAAATACACAACGGTAAAACCATTCAGGAGGGGCCATCAATATGTCAGCAGTCAACATATTAGTGAAGTCCGAGATGGATGTGCTGGAAATGTGTACTATTGTAAATGCAAATGCTTATCGTCATTTCAAAAAACATTTCAGTATAATGTAGGAGTGATGTTGAATAAAACATCTGGAGCTGTAATGAAAGGCATATGTGAGTGCAAGCAATCTGCATTAGGTAAATGTAGCCACGTAACAGCTCTCCTGTTATTCATATGGGAATATGTTCAGAAGTTTGGATATGCCAAAATTGTCGGAACAAGTAAGCCTCGTGTATAGGGACAAGGATCGCAAAAACGCCACCCTGGTGCCATTAAGGAGAAAGTATATCCGATCAAGAAGTATAAAACGAGTCAAAGAGCTATATTCGATCCACGACCAATAGAATACACTCGTGATTCTGATCTGAATCAATTTATTTCTGATTTCTGGTAACAATCCAATGTTCTCATCTATATTTCAATTAAAATATGAAGACTTCGAATATGACCAGGATGAACTTGCAGTAATTTAATTCAATTGTCAGACATTAAGCCTAATTTCAATACTATTATAAGAAAATATATGAAAAAATTTCATTCCTCACATTGAAATAATTATAGTCACTTATTTAATTGTGTTTATCTTTGTATAATAAATATTTTGCAATGCTTACAGTATTATTTTTCATTAATAATTTGTTCCAGTTTTTTAAAGTCGCACTTAAACGTCATATTAACAAGATTCTTGAACCCCGCTTCCCCGACACAAGCTGAAGCATAAACTCCGAGATAGGAAGCACCAGGCGATCGGAAGGCAATTAGATCCGAGGAGATCCAGAAAAGCATCGAAACGCGTACTATGTAGAAAGCGTAACTACGAAAGAAGCCAGCACCTGGCAGGAAAGCAAATTAAGCTCCTTGCTGAAATCTTTGTCAAATGACTTCGAGGAAATAAACGCCACCCTACCCCGAAGAAGGGGTATAGAAGAGCAATACAGCAACTATGGAGCTTAAGGGAAGCCACAAACCCCCCTGAGACTTGAAGGCAGAAAGTAGTAACGCCTACGGGAATCGCGACCATAACGTTCGAACTGGTAAACGCCCGAGACGGAAGGTTGAATGCCACAACGGCTGCCGGGCCTGATGGAGTCGGAAAGTGGGATCCAGTACGATTTAAGGAATATCTTATGGTCTGTGTCTAGGCTTGACCTATGAGATTACACTCTGTATATTTTCCTTGTCGCAACGTGCATCCGTCTTACCCCCGCTCGCCCCGCGCCGTCCAGCGTTGCCCATCCCCGCGCGTGCCCGTCTCTCGACGGGTCGAGTGCGGGAGTGGGCAATATTATTCAGTACGCTCTTATTTCTCCTGGCGCAAGGTGCATCCGCGCTCTTGTCTCCTGTGTGAATTTAAAACGACGAGTGTCGTTCGAGATCGAAAGATCGCTTTTGTTTAAAGTGCTGTATTTGCTAAAGTGCTGTGTTTGTGAAAAATGGTAAGTCTTAAATTGTTTTTCTGTCCATAGGTGCAAGGTTATAAATTAGTAGGATACTCACATTATACGGCCTGCCTGCAGACGTATACTGATACGAAATCCATGATGAATATGTATACTGCTCACACGGCCTGACCATCAGCCGTGTTTATTTCTTGGACATCCTGTCATGCAACTATTGTCCGATTTGTACGGTCATCCCCGCAAATCTAGGGAAACTACTCTTTTTGTTTAACCTTCCAGTACTCGCGCCAAGTCTCACAGACCCAACCCTTTCATTTCGCAGGCGCATTTTGTAGCTCGATAGGAGTGGGGACTGCTCCGTCGTGTAGCTTCCTGTTTTCAGACACAGTTTCATACGCCGAGTCGTCGAGTACGTTGGACTTCGGATATTTTGTAAAACTCGATATAAAGTCTCTCAGACCCGGCGCGAGTGGTGACGCATGTGTTGCTGAATTTCAGCAATTAACAGCATTTTTTAGAGATATTTGGTCATTACAATTGTCATTGATATTTTAGATGAATTATGAAAGAGAGCAGGAACGTTTACTTCGACTACTTGAAGAAGTAGATACAGAAGAAGAGTACGTGGACGATGAATCGGACTTGGAGGACGATGCCACCGAGGAAAGAGTTGAAAACACCGATACGGAACAGTCGGATGATGAAGACGACGGTGAAGCTGAAACTCCGAGAAGACAATCTCGATTTCCTTGTTTTATCGGCAGAGATGGGCAAACGGTGTGGAAGAAACATGTTCCTAACAAGAAAATTAGAACACGACGATCTAACATTGTTATTCACCTTCCAGGTGTTAGACCTCCAGGAAAAAATGCAAAGTCTCCAGTGGAATGTTGGGAATTATTTTTTTCTGCTGAAGTTTTGGAATGTATTGTCGAAAATACTAACAAAACAATCAATTCCGTCACACAAAGATTTTCAAGAGCCAGGGATGTGAGACCTACTGATCTCGTTGAAATAAAAGCTTTCTTGGGTTTGTTATATTTGGCTGGTTGTTTACGGAGTAGTCGTCTCAACGTTGAGGAACTGTGGGACAGAAAAGGTACAGGCGTTGAGAGATTTTGGCTGACCATGTCCAAAGAGCGATTTTTGTTTTTGCTACGATACTTGCGTTTTGATGATAAAGATACGAGAGGAGAACGTCAAGCGATTGACAAATTGGCGCCTATACGAGCCTTATACGATATCGTGGTGGAAAATTATAAAAAACACTACACGCTTAGCGAGTACACAACAATTGATGAAAAGTTGGAGGCGTTTAGGGGTCGGTGCGGATCCAAAGTGTACATCCCAAATAAGCCCAACAAATATGGGCTGAAAATATTTGCGCTGGTTGATTCAAAATCATTGTACACCCAAAATTTGGAAGTTTATGTTGGACAGTAACCAGTTGGACAATATTGTGTTCAAAACGATGCATGTAGTGTCGTTGAGAGACTAGTTGCTCCTATTTCAGGCACTGGTCGCAACGTTACATACGATAATTGGTTCACGTCATTTCCCCTCATTGAAAAACTGAAAAAAAATCACAATTTGACGGTTGTTGGAACGGCCAGGAAAAATAAGAGAGAGTTGCCCATTGAGTTTGTAAATACGAAACATCGACCAGCTACATCAAGCCTCTTTTTACTATTGTTTCGTATGTACCTAAGAAGGGTAAAAATGTCATTTTAGCTTCCAGCATGCACCATGACGACACCATAAATTCTACAACTAGGGATCAACACAAACCTGAAATTATCACTTTTTACAACTCTACCAAGGGCGGAGTTGATACTGTAGACAAACTATGCGCCACCTATGATGTAGCCCGAAATACACGGCGTTGGCCTTTGGTAATTTTTTTTGCCCTAATGAATGTATCTGGAATAAATGCACAAATAATTTATACTGCCAACAATAAGCACGAGAAATGCATCAGAAGAATATTTCTAAAGGAGTTAGCGTTGGCATTGACTGATGACCATCTAAAACGTCGATCAAATTTACCCCGAGAGGTACGTCAACGAAGACAAGAAGTGGCCGGTACAAGTTCTTTAGACATCGTAAAAGTTTAAGAAACATCTGGTAAGAGAAAAAGATGCTACTTTTGTCAGAAGGACAGCAAAACGAAATACAGGTGTCAAATATGCACCAAATTCATTTGTCTGACACACGCGAAGACTCTCTGCCCTGTATGTGTGAATCGGAATGAAAATGACAAATGAATTACTGAAACAGAGTATCCTGGACTTGAAAAAGAAGTTTCGTTTTGATTATTCCTGATTTTTGTAAAATTAGTTTGATTTTTCAATTTCATATTTTTGTTACCCATAATTTCTACCTTTTTTCGAAAATAAAGTTATTTATAAAAAACATCGATGAAAAACTCATTCTGATCACATCACCCTGCTCCAAAATAACCAAACATCAAGTTTAACCAGAAGTTGAGGATACAAAAAAAAAACACTTACAGAAAAACTAATATATAACTTATGGGTCTGGTAGACCCAACGCGAGTTCTGGTGTTCTAGAAAGGGGCGCGAGTACTGAAAGGTTAAGGGTGTTCTGTCGGGCCGTGCGGCTCCTGCTCACGGCCCGGCTCCGGCTCATCGCCCGTGTGGCTGAAACGTATGAGCCTTGCGGGTCGAACCTGTGACCCGTCCGGGCCATATAGAAGATGAACGGCTCGGGTCAAACCTTCGAGCCGAGAAGGCTGGGTTCTTGAGACGTGCGGGTCGAGTTTTGAGCCGTGCGGGTCGAGTTTTGAGCCGTGCGGGTCAAGTTTTGAGCCGTGCGGGCCAAGTTTTGAGCCGTGCGGGTCGAGTTCTTCGGCCGGCCGGGTCAAGTTTTTGAGCCGTGTGGGTCAGGTCGTGAGCCGTGCGGGTCGGGCAAATGAGCCGTGCGACTCGAGAGTTTGAGACGTACGGCCTGAATCAAGCCCCGTACAATGAGGATTGACATTTCTTACACATAACTTATTGATCTTTAGATGAATCTTAGGGAGCCAGTGATATTCAGATAGTCCTTTGTTACAGGTGAGCCCCTCTTTGGGCCTGGTCCCCTTAGGATCTCTTATGGAGAAAGAGGCAGATAATGCTCAGGACAATATTATCTTGAATAGAATCAAAAAACTGGCAACTACCCATCTACCAGAAGGCTGGCTCCACTGGAAAGTTCATGTTCTTTCAAGAGAAGATATTTTAGGGGAGAAATTGGACCCTCAGATTCTCAACAAGATTAGGTTCGCTTTACCAACTGTTGGGTTAGCCCGAGCTTTCTCTCCTGATTGCTCCTCGCTGTCAGAGAAGGCTTATAGAGATATCAAAATGAAGCTACTCGGCTGGCCGCTTTGCATCGGCCTAATTATTGGACCCTCCATTCTCACACTTCGCATAAGGGGCTCTACTTCCCAGAACGAGTTGATCGTGGCCGCACTCAGGGAACTGAAACCTTTGCTGCTTAGTCGCGAGGATGCTTCCAAAGAGCTGGCTGATAACTGCGAAGATGGTGGCGACGATGCAATGTCGTTTCATTCTTCATCTTCTAAATCAAGGAAGACGAGCAGGCTTGATAAGCTGGAGCAAAACCAAGTAGAGATGAGAAACTTATTGGAGTCTTTGGTCAGGAGATTTGATGCTGCGGAGGTCAATAATAACTCGGAAGACTTTTCGGAGGAGGAGCAGACCTCTGATGGGGAAGAGAACCTTTGTCCAACAACTTCGCTAGCTCTCCCAGAGCCTACATCTCCATCGATTCAATGGGTCCCTCCGGACACCCCCTTGGAGGAAGATTTTGACTTTTACTTCAAGACTTATGAGCAAGAACCCTTGATCCCGCCCCCAAAGTCCCACATTGCATCACAGGGCACCTCCTGTCAAAGGCTTGGCGAACTATCATTCAGACAGATAAGGTACAGCGAAGTCCAGAAGAAGCTTCATGCAGCACCTGTTTTTAGTGCTCTAAGATAAACCCGGCTTTGTCGAAGGCTCCAGGCGCTTCCTCTCAGCATCAAGAGCAATTGGCCAAAATGGACTCAGCACTGGGCACGATCGTCCACGGCCTCCTTTTGCAAAGAGAAGCCTTGAGCCTTAGTGTGCAGGATCTTTCAAATAAGCACCCTTCATTGAAACAAGAAATATTGGATTCCTTCTCAAAGGGATCGCGTTTCAGATCAACATCGGACGATCTCCTTCAATATGTCTGTGGGCGTCGCGCAGAGGTTATAGAACAGAGGCGCAAGTTACTCCTGCCTAAGGAAGAATATCAAGCAACCATTCTCAATTCGATTCCTCCGTCAACTTGCCATCTTTTTTGCGAGGAAAAATTTGCAGAGCTTATGAAACAGCCAGCGCAGAGTCCTTTTTTTCGCCCCCCTAACAAAAGAACTCAGTTTGTCAAGAAACCCAACTATTCGTCCGCATCTTCATACAAAACCCTAAGAATGCCAAGGCAAGGCTCACACAAAACCCACTATACGAAACCATCTGAAGAGTGGAGAGGAACATCAAACAATAACATTCTCCGCAGGAAATTACAGCCGTCCCGCAGTAAGTCCTCACGGAGACCACAAACTTCAAAAAAAACACACAATCCCTGAGACAGGCGATTTCAGGGGAGGGAGGCTTTTAAACTATCAGGAAACATGGGAGATGAAAGGGGCACCCGAGGCAATTCTGAAGACAATAAGGGGATATACAATCCCCTTTGTGAAAAAACCTCCTTTAGTACCACTTTCCAAGAACCTTTTGGTAAAATTCAACACCCGGGGGATGGACCTAGAAATCCAATCACTCCTGCAGCAGGGGATACTAGAAGTCTCAGTGTCAAACTTGGGTTTCCTTTCTCCGATGTTCTCTGTTCCGAAGTCAGACGGGGCTTCTCGGCCCATAATAAACCTTCGAAGGTTGAACTGCTATCTGCAACCAAGGAAATTCAGGCTACTAAACCATCTCAAAGTACCCGAATTTCTTCAGGAAAAAGACTTCCTAGTCAAAATAGATATCTCCCAGGCATATTTTCACATTCCGGTGAGGAACCAACATCGAAAGTTTCTCTCCATTGTACACAACAACAGAGTTCTCCAATTTACATGTCTACCGTTTGGACTGTCGACAGCCCCTCTTACCTTCGCGAGGTTATCGAACTGGATAGCATCAAAACTCCGAGAAATGGACATGAGAGTATTAGTATATTTGGACGACTTCCTAATAGCGTGCCAAGACCCCCTAAAGCTGCAAGAAGACGTCACAAAGGCGATTCATTTCTTGGAGTCCCTTGGATGGGTAGTGAACAGGGAGAAATCCATAGCAACACCGGTGCACAAGTTAGAATACCTAGGGATCCTTTGGGACACTGCAAGAAACGTATCGTCTCTGCCCCTCAAGAAAATAACATCAATGAGAAGGGACCTAGACCTCATCCTGTCAACAAAGTCATGGAGTTGGGAATTGGCAAAGAAACTGCTGGGCAAGATGAATTTTGCCTCCTCCACTATCCCCTTGGGAAGGTTGCATTCCAGATGCCTGCAAAGGGCAGCAAACATTTTACCAGAACGGCTGAAAAAGAAAAAGTTTCCAATCCCTTCGGAAGCCCTAAAAGAATGTATTTGGTGGAGAGAGAACCTCGAGCAAGCGTGTTCCCTATCCAGTCCCCTACAGACCATCGTGGTAACCTCGGACGCATCAGACGTGGGCTGGGGAGTGCAGATAGATGGAGAACTCATAAGTGGCTCTTGGAGAGAAGAGCAAAATATCTGGCACATCAACAGAAAAGAGATGTTCGCAGTTCTGCAGGCTTTCCAGATAGGCTTACATCGTTTGAGGGACAAAAGAGTTATTGTACAATCAGACAACAAGAGTGTCATTGCCTACATAAAAAACCAAGGAGGAACCAGGTCCCCGCAACTCACAGTAATGGTCTCCCAGCTGTTGAAAATATCCCACGAGAACCATATGAACGATCTGTGCGATAATATAACTGTTTCGAACCTGTTCTTTGCAGATGACCTTAAATTATATACTAAGATCAAAACTATTTACGACTGTAAACAACTGCAAGCAAGCATTACTGCAGTGGAGAGTTGGTGTTCACAAAATAGATTACACCTGAATATTAAAAAATGTAACGTTATTTCGTTCAGTAAAAAAACTAATGTAGTCCTTTATGATTATACCATAAACTCCATAATGTTAACTCGCTGTAGAGAAATAAAAGATCTTGGAATCACATACGATTACAAACTCTCCTTCTCTTGTCACATAGATAGAGTGGTCCGTGAAGGGCACAGAATGCTAGGATTCATTTATAGAAATTCTAAAGACCTTAGGAATATATCTACTTTGAAACTGTTATTTAACTCATATGTTCGTTCTAAATTAGAATATGGTACTATCATTTGGCAACCTATATATGCATATCAGACACAATCTATCGAGAATATACAAAGGAAGTTTTTGAAGTTCTTGAGTTTCAAAGTTGATGGTATTTATCCCATTAGGGGTACTGATCACGATGCACTCCTGGGCAGATTCGATGTAGTCTCCCTTGAGAGAAGGAGGGTGATACTCAGTATAAAATTCTTATACAACCTGTTACACAACAACATTGACAATACATTCATCTTAAATAATATTAATTTTGCTGTACCGCGACTTGAATCAAGAAGTCAGCTGAAATTTTACCTCAATACACCTAGAACAAACATTGCTTTAAAATCACCCACATATATAATGTGTCATAATTTTAATAGAATTTGTGAAATGTGTGATATTCACTATGATCCCATACACAGCATCATTAATTGTATTATTCAACATAATATATAATGTCTTCGCAATTCTCTCTGATTGCTTTATACATACTAAGATATACTAAGATATTATGTGTATTGTATTTCAAAGCGTTTCCTGTAATTGGGTACATCCTGTTGGAAATAAACTGCTTTTTTTTTTTTTTTTTTTTATGAGTATAGTTCCTCAATATATACCGGGAACCTGCAACGACGTGGCAGACAGTCTATCCAGACGAAAACATCTAGCGGACTGGCATCTATCAAAGAGTGTGACAAATATTATTTTCCGGAAGTGGGGTACGCCAGAAATCGACCTCTTTGCCACCAGGATATCGAGAGTTGTCCCAGCCTATGTCTCACGAGATGCAAGAGACAAGCAGGCTTCTTTCACCGACGCGTTCAGCAGGATATGGCGGTTCAAGTTGGCCTGGATTTTCCCTCCACCCTCGCTAATCCCTCGGGTCTTATCGCATCTCAACAAGGCCAAAGGGATATACATAGTGATAGTTCCCAGATGGGAGAAAGTATTCTGGACAGCCGACCTGAGAGCAAGAGCGGTAGATCAACCCTTTCAAATCCGGAACTTACACCACCACATTTTCGACGCAACGACGGGATTGAACCTTCCAAATGCAAGAAATTTACGTTTGGAGGCCTGGAAGGTACGGGGTGGTCCAAGATTACCTCGCACTGGCCGGATGAGGATCGACAGTTACTAGAGAAAGCCTGGCGAAAATCATCTCAAAAAACATACTCAGCACCGTGGAAGGCCTGGGTAGAGAGATCCAAAACACTCGACCTTGACCCCAACATGCCCGAAGCCTCATCTGTGGCTCAACATCTCAGTTTCCTCCATAGAACAAGGAAGCTGTCTTCTGAAACCATTAAAGTCTACAAGTCAGCCATTGCGACACTGGCGAATCCTCTGCGGAGAGAGAACATTACAAAGAGCCCTTTAGTGAAATGCTGAAGGCCATTGAGTTAGAGCATCCCCGGCAGGTCAAGAAACATATATGGGACATTTCTGTCCTCATTAGTTGGATGGATACGGTGGAGATTGATGAGGAAAGCATCTTTCAGTGTCCCGCCATTTGGCCCTGATACTACTACTGGCATCGGGAAGAAGGGTTCACGATTTGACTCTTTTGATGATACAGAAGGATAGTATGACTTTGGACGCTGACTCGGTAACATTTTGGCCAGAATTTGGTTCGAAAACCGACAAAAAGTCCTATAGACAATCAGCTTGGAAGCTCTCAAGAATCCCTGATCAGAAGCTAGACCCAGTGTATTGGACGAACACATTGATCGCGGCCACTGCCCAGAGGAGAGAAACATTGAATTCCCTTTTTATTACATCACGGGGCCGTGTAGGCCCTGCTTCCAGGTCAGTGATAGCAGGGTGGATTAAAACTGCCCTTACCGGATTAAATATCAAGTTTCCACCCGGAAGCATAAGATCGGCTGTGGCATCTTCAAGAAGAGAAAATAATGTTCCTTTAGACTCCATCATGAGGAATGGTAACTGGACTAGCGATCGCAATGTTCTCAAACACTATTTCAAGGAAATAGTCAGATCCCATACAAAAAACGATTCTGTTGACCATCTGGTGAATAACAGTTTCGAGGCCGTTTGATTTTTTCTTTTCAAGTATATCCTATACATTACGTTCCTGGAATCATATAGTTCATTTGTTAGTGTTACACTCACACAATTCTAACGTTTTTATTGAAAACTTAAATAAAGTTTGTTCCACGGTTAGTTTGGGCTTAATTTATAACCACATCTGGATGACTTTGCACACGATCAAAATTTTCACAGTACGCTCTCCCGCGTCGTCAGAAACCAAAAACCTCTCATAGGTCAAGCCTAGGCACAGACCATAAAATAGCAAACGTTTTTCCCCCGAAGGGATAAAAACGATATATTTTATGTCTTGCCTAGGCTTGACCCGGTAAACCCTTGACGACGTCCACATTCAAGGTACTGAATAATATTGCCCACTCCCGCACTCGACCCGTCGAGAGACGGGCACGCGCGGGGATGGGCAACGCTGGACGGCGCGGGGCGAGCGGGGGTAAGACGGATGCACGCTGCGACAAGGAAAATATACAGAGTGTAATCTCATAGGTCAAGCCTAGGCAAGACATAAAATATATCGTTTTTATCCCTTCGGGGGAAAAACGTTTGCTAATATTCATTTCTTGTTATAACCGGCTGTTTTCGTGATTTCGATTGAACCAAGTGAAAAATCAATTTAATAAATGATAAAATAATATGTGATCTGACATGGATACTATTAGGTATGTACAGTGTGTCCTATTTTACTTTTTATTGGATAACATCATCAAATCGGACAGAAAATGGTAAAAATTGAATTTAGAAATAAAAGTGAGGTTACAAGTACGCTAAAAAAATTCATGACTAATAAACCGCTTGTTTTTTTAAAAGAACAGTAGCAAAATCAACTATTTACCTTTTTCTTTCAGGTATTGGACTAAGCCTCTAACGTTACATACATTACTGGACGAAGTTGAGAATTCGGATAATGACCCCCCAATAATAGTATCATATTACCTCCAGAGAATGCAAAAGACGATAACACTGACGAGGACTCTGGGGATGAAGAAAACGTGCCAAAGCTGAAGTTTCGCAGAACGATACCAAAGCAGCTGATATGTCTGTCATAAGAGACACTGCGTATAGAGGGGACGACTTGCCCTTGTCCACTATTGGATCTAGGATTATTGGAAGCAAAATTGATAAAAATGCGAACTCATAAATTGAATAATAAAGATATTGATTCCTTTCCTTCCAACACACGGACCAAAATAGCTGTACACTCCTCTTGAGGCATTTTTTCTATATTTTTATAATGAAGTCATCGGGATGCTGGTAAAGTACTCAAATATGTATGCTAATTCAGATTATCGTATTGGTGATATTACTGGCAACAAGATTTGTTGTTTTTTGGGCCCTTTGCTTCTCAGTGGCTATTCTTCCCACCCAAGGAGATCGATGTATTGGAAGAATTGTCGAGACACTAATAGTATTCTGGTTTGTGAAGGGATATCTAGGAATTGGTTTAATTTTATAATGCAGAATATTCATTGTCAATGATAAATTTGCTAAACTAAGACCTATATACGTCACCACGTGAAGAGTCACACAGCATTGACGAATCCATGGTACCATATTTTGGGCATCATGGTTCGAAATAATTCATGAAACGGAGGCCCATTAGATGGGACTATAAATTGTGGGTGGGAACAACTGTAGCAGGGTATATTGAATGGTTTGAACCCTATCAGGATAAATGGGGAGATTCAACCTTGCCTTCCGGAAACTGCTATGAAGCATGACAGATTTATGATGTCATTGCAGCAACAGCTCGCTCATGGACTGTCTGCATTAGGATCAGTTATCAATATCCTAATTGCGCAGAAGGATGAGAATAGACTATCCATTTTAGCAGACATGGGACAAATAGTAGCAAGCGTACATAATGGGATATCTCTCCATCGCAAGTACAAGGTCATGGCATATGTAAATACCGATTGTAAAAAATTCCTAGAAACATCTCCAATCGACGAGTTGTTGTTTGGAAAAAACTTCGCGGAAGAGCTGAAGTCGAACCAATCTGTGAAGAAAGTCAGCTATGACATCAAAAAGAAGACACAGTATCCCCATACGAGCAAATTACGGGGATAACCGCAACCAAGCACATCGAAAGCAGTGACAGTACAACATATAAACTATTATCGTCCAGCATTCAAGACAAAAATGAAGGAGAGAAGGGAGGAGAGGGGACAGAGGAGACAACCAGAAGATTGGGGAAAGAAGGCCCGGCGAACCACTCGGAACCAGCACAGCCGGAGATATTAAATGAGGTAGAATATTATGCAGGTACTTTTGCTAACCATTTAGACAAATGGGAGAAAATCACTAATGACCCGACAATATTGAATTGGGTGAAAGATATCAAAATACCATTCTTCAAAAAACCTATTCAAAGCCGAGAACCATTCATCATAAAAGATGATTATGATCAAATACAAAATTATGAAACGACTATCAACCGATTATAAATATTGGAGCGATTTCGAAATGCAAACCTGAAAGACATCAATTTTTATTACATTATTTTTTAATTGAAAAACAAGATGGAAATTTCAGATTTGTATTAAATTTGAAAAAACTCAATAACTACATCAGAGCCCCATATTTCAAAATGGAAGATTTTAGGACTGTGTTGAGATTGTTTTCAAAAAATAACTATTTGTGCAATATTGATCTCAAAGATGCATATTTCCTTCTACCAATAGATAAGAGATATAAAAGATATTTAAGTTAAGATTCAAATTTCAGAATAGATATTTTGAATTCAATTGCCTTCCCTTTGGAATGAATGTAGCCCCGTACATATTCACAAAGTTTTTCAGACCTATAGTGAAATATTTGAGAAATCTGAACATAGTTTTTGTCATCTATCTAGATGATATTTTGATTATTGGCAGGGATAAGGAGGAATGTGAGAAGAATACTATACTTGTAATGAAATTTCTTCGTCACTTAGGATTCATCATAAATGTAGAAAAAGTAGTCTCATACCTAATCAGTGTTTAAAGTATTTGGGATTCAGGTACAATACAATTGACATGACAATTTCATTACCAGAAGAAAAATGTATTCAAATAAAGAAGTTCATTAAGAATTTCATCAAGAAATCCAAATTTACCATAAGAGAATATGCAACTTTGATTGGCAAACTGGTAGCGAATTGTCCTGCCACAAAATATGATATATATCACATGAAGAAATTGGAAAGAGAAAAATATAGGGCACTAGGTATGAACAAACAAAATTACAACAGAGAAATGAAAATCAATAATGATATAAAGACAGAATTGCAGTGGTGGTATAGAAACATAGGTTCAGGGCAAGATATTAAACAGATCCAATTTGCAATCACTATTTATTCAGACGCATCACTGACGGGTTGGGGTGCATGCTGTGAAACAACAAAAATACATGGACACTGGGATAATGAACAGAAAGACTATCATATAAATATTTTGGAAATTATGGCTGCGCATTATGCTTTGAAATCGTTTGCGAAAAATTTGAGGAATTTACGAATTCTTTTAAGGATTGATAATATAACTGCCATTTCATGCATAAACAAAGGAGGTAGCATTAGGTTCAAACATTTGAATTCAGTAACAAAAGATCTTTGGAGTTGGTGCGAATCTCAAAATTTGACAGTATTCGCTTCTTATATACCGTCTAGTGAAAATAAATATGCGGATGAACAATCACGGGATACCAGAATGGAGACTGAATACGAATTGAGCAATGAAGCTTATAAGCATATAGTTCGTTAATTTGGAAGACCTGAGATCGATCTATTTGCGACCAGATTGAATAATAAATGTGAAAAATATGTGTCATTGTTTCCAGATCCTGGCTCTTATTCTGTGGATGCATTTAAGCTGTTTTTTCTTGTTTAACCGCATTCAAGTTTGATTTCGAACCGCTTTCAATCGTGACGTAAACATTCATGTACTCAGAAAACATATAATTTTGAAAATAAATGATAAAAGTGTCAAAATAAACCGAACCGTTCTTATAGAAGCTTTCAAATCATAATGAACCGTATTCATTTTTAACGTCACTGATTCAACAACAAAATGTTTGGTTTCAAAACGCATTGAACACGGTTCTTCAAGAAAAAACAGCTTTACTATATCCCGGAAAAAAACATTTTTCTATGCGTTTCCACCATTTGCCATCATTAGTAAGGTAATAGAAAAAGTTATCCAAGAAAAGGCGTCAGGGATTCTGGAAGTGCCACAATGGCCTACACGATCATGGTATCCAATATTTAAGGCTATCTCAGTAGGGGAACCAATTATATCCAGTCCGAACGAATATTCACTTATATCTCCTTTCAGGAAGAGTCACCCCATATACCAGAAGATTACCCTGGTGGCAGCACATATATACGGAGGGTTATCTTGAAAAGAAATATACCGGAATCATCTATACCAATAATGATAGCATCAATCAGTAATAGTACTCTGAAACAATATTCAGCTTGTTACAAAAAATTTTGGTTATTTTGCAAAGAAACGTGGATCCTTATGACTATCAACTAGAAATAATTCTGTTATTTCTGACTGAAATTTCAAATTCTGATATCTCGTACTCAGTTGTGAATTCATATCGATCAGCTCTCAATTTGATTTTCAAACCACTAGCCAATAGGGATGAGGAAGTCATAAACAGGTTGATCAAAGGTGTTTACAACATTAAACCTGCAAAACCCAAATATGGGATCCCGCACCTATATTGTCATATTTAGAAAACCTAAGCCCGCTCAGTTCTTTGAATATTATACAACTCACAAATAAACTCGTTACATTGATGGCTTTGACCACTGCTCATAGAGTACAAACGTTGTCAAAGATAAGAATGAGCAATATTTCAAGGGATGATATTAAACTTGAAATAAGAATTTCAGACCGTATAAAAACCTCAGGGAAGAATATGAATCAACCACTATTGATTTTCCCGTATTATAAAACCAACCCAAAGTTATGCATAGCATCATTGATAGATTTTTATATACACTCCACAGCTGATTCTTATTCTAACATACAAAAAGCCGTATCATGCTGCAAGTAGTCAAACAATTAGTAGATGGATCAAGAATACTTTAAGTTCTGCTGGTCTAGATACGAATAATTTCAAAACTCATAGTGTTAGACACTCGGCAACTTCGGCTGCTTATAGAGCAGGAGTAGACGTAAATTAAATTAAAAATGCAGCTGGGTGGAGTGCAACATCTAATACCTTCTTTAGATTCTATAATAGACCACTTTCACCTCAAAATGATACATTTGCTACGACAATACTGAATCAGAATTCAAATGAGATCAATTGATATACACTTATAATATTCAGATCTCATCTTAGATATATCATTCAACTATGTTATAATTATTGTAGGAATTATAAACAATTACTTATACTATGTTTGAATTGTTTGCTCTATTATTTAATTTGTTATTGTTCTTGTTTACAGAATAAAATTACTTGACAAAAATCTTTCTGTTATCTTTAAACAGCTACATTGTAATTATATCGTAGGACAAGCGAAGGAAAATTAAAAGATTAATCGACTTACCTGCAGGAAGATTAATCGTAATTTTCCGAGCTTGTCCGTAGATATAATTACAACCCACCCTACCCAAAGATGTGTTTATCCCTTCGATTTTTGTGTTTCGAAAGGAATGATTAAACTACCGGGATTTGGTGATAACAGTCATACGATCGTTTGCGATTAGTCATTTATCGGATTATTCAACTTTTAAAGACGTACCATTGGGGACCGATAAGGGAGCACTACATTGTAATTATATCGTAGGACAAGCGAAGGAAAATTGGACTAGTCGTTAACAAAAATAACCCTTACTAGCTAGTAGAGTAGATAGCATTGTCATGTCATAATAAAATCTCAAAAACTAAGCTCCAAAATATGAAATCTAAATCTTGCTTTAGATTTGTTCAGATAAACAACACAATTTAATGATCCCCCATTATATGAATGAGGAATGATTCTATGTTGAAATCAAGATACTTTGAAAGTTAAAAAGAAAGCAAATCACAGAAATCATGTTTGAAATAGTATTGATCATACTTATTTCTTCTTGATCTTCCTGCCCATTTATTTTCTCCACATGAATACGAGCCTTGACAATCTATTTAGTTTCGAACATATGTATTCAAAACGCAAATGAAAATTTTTCTACTTTTCATACAAAAGTCAAACATCAAATATTTCTCACACTGTTTTGAGGCGTTTAGCTAGGTCCGCCCAACTATCAGTGTTGGCTCACCTGACAACAAAGATAGGAGTTTTAAGAACCTTCCTTTCTTTTTTCCAAGGACGTAAGAAGTCCGAGATCTCGAATTCATTTTTTATTGCCACATTAAAAGAATCAAGGATTTATGAACAGCAATTTGCTAAACTGATGATTATTTTGAGGAAGCTTCAATGGTAGATACTAATAGAAGACTTTTCGAGGACAATATCATTGAGATGATCTCCAAGGATTTCAAAACCTACTCGTCGATGAATGTAACTTCAAAAAACAGCGTTCACTTGAGAACGAGAATGCCAAATTGAAGTTAATGCTATCCATATCAAGAATGCAAATGAATAATTTGAAAACCCAGTTGAACGAACCAAAGAAAACATTGATGAAAGTTCAATTATCTGCTAAGGTTTTTTTGAAGGTGCACCAATAAATTTTTTCAAGGCATTATTCATTATGCAATTGAAACATACATTTCGTTCACCTTGGACATTATTGGGAAAAACATCTATATCCTTATATCGTCGACCCGGAAAAAGAGTGTCACATTTGCGAAAATAGCGAATTTGATATTACTGGTGCGATCTTACCAAAATGTTGTCTAGTTTTACAGGAAAAAGTGTCACATCTCAATTTTCACAAACAAACACTAGGGGCACTTGTGACGCCCCCTCCATACCACAAAATCGCGTCTGTATTGGGAGCGGTACCGACCCATTTTCAGTTGTGTTCAGAGTTTTGTTGGGGAAGGCCGGTTTTGCGGAAAAAGAGAGAAACATTTGTTGGTTCATACTTTCGTTTGGAGAAGAGTGCTACATTTGCTGCTTAGAACTATTTATTATGGAAATGTGAGTATATATTGACCTATTATTTTCTGGAAAAAATAGTTCCATGTGCAGTTACATACTTTGCTGCTCTTTCTTTTTTGAGTTATCTGTTCAATGAGACGGTCTTTTTCCTAAATTACATAAAATGTATCATCACATCTGCATATGTGACTCCCTTTACTTGAAAATTCTTGAATATTAGGAAATGAGGTGATTACTATACGCTAACTAATGCAGTTGAAACAGTTTTTCACTGAAATTATTTTGCACTTTTACGATTACTGTGACATACTAACTCTTTCATCACTATCGTTATTGTTTATAGGAATCCACTGAACTCTGAGAAATGTTTCTCAAGAGGGGCATTGATATTGAAATTGGCCAAAGAACAAAACCACGAAAACTACAATACTACAGGATCCGAGTCCCATACAAAAATGTCTACACAAGCTTCGTTGTGTACAGAAGCTTCTGGACAACCTTCAGAAGGTTCAGAGAACAATATTCCTTGTGGTGAGTAAATGCATTTCGTAGTGTTGTTTTTATGACCAACTTTCTTCACTTCCAGAAAATAGCCCAATGATTATTTCTGCTATCGAATGTGACACAAATATTCGAATTCTGGATAATCCACAACAAAATTTAGACAATGTTTCAATGAGCGACGGTACTTCGGAAGGTAAATTCATCACAATTCTTTTACATTGTTGAAGTATTCAGCCAAATATTCGGGAGATAGATGTTTTCTAATGTTTAGGCAGATTTTTTACGAACTCATATTGTTTTACAGATGATAGCGATTCAACAGATTCCGATAGTGATCAACATATTCAGCAACCTGAGGACATCTTGGAAGCTGTAAATTCCGATGATTCCGTTGGCGATCCTGACTATTCTATGTCATCTGAAGAAGAAGCAAGTGGAAAAGAAAATAATAATGTTTTGTCCAATCCAAGAAAACGAAAAGTGCTCAACAAATGCCGTCAACCAGAAAAAAAAGTGAGGAAAAGAACAAGAAATATTGAGAATTGGAGAAGAAATGTGTTGAAATCTGACAGAAATAGCGGACAAAGCTATAAATCTGGGCAAGTTAAAAAAGTAAAGAATGGTTGGTTGAAAATCGGCGATGTAGAGAGACCTGCCAGAAAGATGTTACCACCATGTTCCAAGTGCAGGTTTGAATGCACAACCAAAATATCAGAAGATGAAAGAAAATATTTGTTTGAAGAATATTGGAAAATAGGAAGTCTGGAACGACAAAGGTCCTTTCTGTCACATAATATTACTACTATACAACCCACTTATAGAAGGGTGAAACTAGAAGGCGAACCTCGTTCACTCAACAGTGCCTTCTATTTTGAGTTCGATGGCATGAAAAGAAGAGTTTGTAAATTATTCTTTACATCAACTTTGGGTATAAGTCCAAGAGTTGTAAGAACTGTTATCAATAAACGGAAAGAATCTAACATCACCGGAATTGTTGCAACAGATGGAAGAGGCAGGCACTCTAACCACAAAAAGGTCCCTGAAGCTTTGAAAATTGAAGTTAGGAATCACATCGATTCTATACCACGTGTTGAAAGTCATTACTGTCGATCAACAACTTCTAAAAGGAGTATATTGAAGGGGGAAAAACAATAACAGATTTGTGCAATGATTATAAGCGAATTCAAGAGGAAAAGCATTTACTTTACGTCAACTACATGATGTTCAACGATATTTTGAATCGGGAATTCAATATTGCGTTCTTTCAGCCAAAGAAGGACCAATGCGTGACATGTGTAAGTTATGATAACGCTAGTGATAATGAAAAACTTACCATGCGGGATGTATATGAAAATCACCACGATGAAAAAGATCTATCTCGAAAAGAAAAAGAAAACGACAAAAATAGCAAGAATCCTACAATAATTTATGATCTACAGTCAGTTATGTCCTGCCCAAATGGCAATGTATCATCCTTTTATTACGTATCCAAGTTAAATGTGCATAACCTGACAATGTACAATGTTCAAAATAAAGAAGTCACTTGTTACGTCTGGCATGAAGGTGAAGCACATCGGGGTTCTAATGAGATAGGTTCTTGTGTATGGAATTACTTGGAAAGTTTAAACATGAAAATTTTGTCATCTGCAGAAGAAAATAAAACAGCGGACGTGATATTTTACTCTGACAACTGTGGTGGACAACAAAAAAATCGTTTCATGTTTTCATTGTATATTCATGCTGTGAATACATTTCCAGCAATAAAATCAATAACACATAAATTTTTAGTGGTGGGACATACCCAAAATGAAGGAGACCACGTTCACTCACAGATTGAGAAAAATATTCAAAAATATCGAAAAGCTTTCCCAATATTTGTTCCTGAGACATATTTTACCCTAATAAGAACTGCAAAGAAAAGTGGTAAACCATACTAGCTTATAGAATTTGACCACAAAAATGTATTCGATTTGAAGGATTTGAGCAACCAAATTGGAATGGAAGAAAAAAAACTTTAAAGAATACTGATGGCGAACAGGTCAATACGTCAAAAATTTATGTTGCACAATTCAGAAAAGAAAATCCTACCATGTTCTTCTATAAAACATCCTATAAAGATGCTACTTTCAAAAGTTTAGACCTGGGGAAAACTAAACCTGCCCAAACGAGATCCAAAAAATGTGCGGGGGATGGATTAGCAAATATTTCACTGAAGAGAGCCTACGTTGACAAATTAGGAATATCTGAAGCTAAGAAAAAAGGAATTTTATCGTTATTCAAGAAAGGAGTTATACCAACGTACTATTTGGATTTTTTCAATAATTTATAAAAATATTTATCTGATGGCATGTCATAATGACAACGTTATGTCACTCAATTTTGTTGACACAAGGAAGCTCATTATGGGACTAAGTACCATAATGAATTCATTATGGGACTAAGTACCATAATAAATTCATTATGGTACTAAGTACCATAATGAAATTCTATAAGGAAAACATGTAATGGTTTGATCAAAAAAGTTTATTCAAATGTATTGATATAAGTGCCATCAGATAAAATTTTGTATGTAATACGAATCATAAACAATCATTATGGCGCACGCCGTGTTATCGGACTCGGCTACGCCTCGCTACATTCACGACTTGTACCATAATGATCGTCTTTATGATCCTTATTACATAAATAACTATTATGTCATCTTGCTGTTCCTTTAATATTTATCGATATTTTCCTTTATGGGACTGTTTAATTTTTTGTGGCCTCTCAGTTACTGGTTTTCAGAATCCATTTCATAAGTACCTATAATTCATTTTGATTTTTTTCTGTTTGTTTCTAGTCATCAACAACTGCTGTTATTTTTGTAGGTTTTTATCTGGCTTCCATGAACATTGAAATTATTCATTTTTGAGGCATTTGTTAATCCCAAGGATTGTAGATATTTCATTTATAATAAATTCGAGTTTTTCAAACGGAATTGTTTTTCTTTCAATTATTTTTACCCATACGTTTGGTAAAAATGCCACTCTTTTGAAAAATATAAATTTCAACCACAAAAGAGTTTTAAGAACAAGAGCGACATATGACAATGTATCTCTATACTCCGACATTAAAATAATCGTATAACTTGACAACTGTTATATTTTGTCACTACTGAATTGACAAAAATATTTTTTTCTGATTATTAATTACAGAAACTTTAAATAAAGAACTCTGAAGTGTAAAATGCCTCTCGTGTAAAATTGACAAATTAGCACTTGTGACGCTCTTTTTCCGGGTCGACGATATTATAAGCACTATATGAGACAAAAAGGCATAATCCTTCCAGCAATTTCCACAAAAAAAGTTTTTGGGAAATTTCAGATGTGAACCAGGATTCAACAGAAAGGTTTCACACAATTGTTTATGCAACTATTAAACCTTCAGAAAAAGTATGTTTGCATATTTTTGACGAAATAGCTATAAGAAGTAGATTATAATGTGGAAACAGATATTTTTGAAGGACTGATAGATTTATGACATGAACTAGGAAGAAGACCTGTACCGTCAAATGTCGCTTTAGTTATTAGGATTCGTGAATTTATTCAAATTGGAAAATGCATCTGGCATAATTTGTATCTGGTGATGGAGTAAGTGCAAGAGAATTCCAGGCAATAATCTCAACTCGTATGTGCAAACCTAAATACAATAGGGCTGGTATGTGATTTATCAAAAGTAACCCAACAGTTTTACGAAAGTTTTAATGTATTACCTAGAACATCACATTTTACACAGGATGAGAGAAACATGTTTTGCCTTTGCCCACATTCGTTAAAGAGCTTAAAACATAATTTTTAAATAACTATTTCATTTTCGAAGATGAACATATTGCCACTATTGCCGATTGTCGTATGAATATGTAGGTGACTATATTACATTATCTGAAGCTTTACGAAATCGAAAAAAGTGGCAAAACTGGCAGATGTCTTTTAAAACTAACTGATAAGCATTCTTCTCCAAATTCATTCGAGAAGATGAATGTTAAATTGGCTGTTCAACTTCTAAGTCATATTGTGTCAACAGTAATCAAAGATGCAGTGAGGAGTGGGGAACTGGTTTCTTCAACTGCTGAAAACACAGCATTTTAAAAATATAATACTATCAACAATTTGTTCGATGCACTAAGTAGTACTCATTTCAAAAGTGCTAATACATATTTATAATCGTGTTACGTGTGAGAAAGTAATGGAACAGTCAATGCTGGTTATGAATTATACAATATTAGTAGAAAAAATGTGAGTTGACTAATACTAATGACTAATTATATATATTTATAACATTTTGGTTTCAGATGCAGCGAGAAATTCATTTCCATGCATCAAGGATGAGGCATTTGAAAGAAAAGCGATGGATTGGCTACAATTTGCAAATACACGTTATGAGAAGGAAGCAGTGATAATTAATTGTAATGATGTTGATTAAAAGGTTATTCTTTCGAAAATATCTAATGGTAATATATATTTCATGTAACGATGACCTTGTTTGCAATTACTAATAATTATGAAATATTGCATTCATAAATCCACATCAGTAGTTGGTGCAACATTGTCATAAGGCGACATTTTTAACCCTACAGGCCGGGCGCCGGGTCTGTGAGACTTGACGTGCAGAAAACCGGTGGGGAAATTCGCGCGGAAATTTTGTGAGAGTGGGGGTTATCAGTAGCTTCATTATTTGTCATCCAGAACCCGTGTAGCAAGAGGCAATTATAAAAATTACGGAGCGATAATTCTGTGAGACCCAGCTTCCCGACTGATGTTATTATTTTATCATTTTGACTGACCAGCATTTTTTGGGTAAGTTAATAAGTTATCGATATCTTTCATGACATAACTTGATAATTTAAATATATTATGCCAGGAATTTTTCAAGACTTTTTGAACATTTGTGTCTCGATAGTTTCATTGACTTTATAGTAGATATTTTCGTAATGGCAAATAAATATTTTATTTTTATCTTTGTAGATATGAGTTACGAAGACGAGCAAGAAAGACTACGTCGACTGTGGGACGAAGTCGATATATATGAAGAACCTTATGATAATGAGGATGAACTTGCAAATGAAACTGATGTCACTGAAGAAAGGAATACGGATAGCGAATCGGAGCAAGACTGTGATGACGAAAGCGATATCGAAAACGTTGTGTCTACTAATAAAGTCTCAAGAATGCCGACTTTTATTGGAAAAAATGGAACTTGCAGGTGAAAGAAACACTGTCCAAATAAATCAGTGAGAACTAGATCAGAAAATATCATCGTTCGCTTACCAGGAGTGAAAAGCTATGGTAAAAATGCCAGATCGGCATCAGAATGTTGGTCTCTGTATTTCACGGACGATATGATACAGATAATAGTGGATAACACGAACCTCTATATGTCAAAAATAGCTGAAAGTTATTCCAGAGAAAGAAGAGCCAAACCCACTGATGTCTGCGATATCAAAGCTCTATTAGGATTGTTAT
Source organism: Zygogramma bicolorata (assembly GCA_032362365.1). Taxonomy (NCBI): domain Eukaryota; kingdom Metazoa; phylum Arthropoda; class Insecta; order Coleoptera; family Chrysomelidae; genus Zygogramma; species Zygogramma bicolorata. Next base: position 631,201 of record JAVJAQ010003664.1, read on the forward strand.
ACTTGGCAGGACCTCTGAATACCAAAAAATTATGGGAGAGGAATGGAAGTGGAGTTGAGCGGTTTTGGTTGGTTATGTCTCGTGAACGCTTCCACTTTTTGCTAAGATGTATACGTTTTGACAATATTGATACGAGAGAAGAGAGGAGGCAGTTAGATAAGCTGGCTCCAATACGAACCTTATTTGATTCTTTTGTTAAAAACTGCAAAGAGGCTTATACGATTGGACTTATGCTACAATTGATGAAAAGCTCGAAGCTTTCCGTGGAAGATGTTCAATCAAGCAATATATTCCTAGCAAACCTAATAGATATGGAATGAAGATTTTTGCCTTAGTTGATTCTGCAACATCTTATGCCTCCAATCTCGAAGTTTATGTTGGACAACAACCTCATGGTCCTTATGAATGCGATAACAGTCCCCACAGTATAGTTCTTAGGCTAATAGCACCCTTATCCGGAACTAACCGAAATCTAACATGTGACAATTGGTTCACAAGTATCGATTTAGGTAACAAATTATTGAATTAAAAATTACATAATATGTAGGAACTGTTGAAAAAATAAATAAAAAAGAGTTGCCACTGGAATTCACAAATACAAGAGCTCGACCGCAATATTCTTCATTATTTGGGTTCCAAGAAAATATCACAGTAGTTTCTTACATTCCCAAGAAGTATAGAAATGTAATTTTGGTATCCAGTTTGCATCATGATGATGCAATCGATACATCTACAGCCGAGAAATGTAAGCCAGAGATTATCACTTATTATAATCACACAAAGAGTGGAGTTGACACTCTGGATAAATTAAGTGCAACTTATGATGTATCCAGAAATACAAGAAGATGGCCAATGGTTATTTTTTATGCAATGATGAATATGGCAGGTGTTAATTGCAAAATCATTTACGCATCTAATAATAAAAAATATAATATTCAGAGGAGATTGTTTCTGCGAGATCTTTCCCTGTCGTTGACCAAAGACCACTTGGAACGACGTTCTTTGGAAACATATATTCCACCATCGGTGAGGGAGAGGAGGCAAGAGGTAGCTGGAACTCTAGTTGTACCTCAGGAAATTCAACTCGGAACCCGGAAAAGATGTTTTTTCTGCATGAAGGATTCGAAAACAAAATATTACTGTAAAAAATGTTAAAAAATTTGTCTGTCTCACTCACCTCCAAGCTTGGTGTCCCACATATTCAGAGAGTGTGGAAAACTTATAGAAGTCGTGACTCGATACTATAACTAGTCATCTATCACCAAAAAAAATGTTTTTAACTCATTTTTATTTATTTCGTATTTTTCGGTATGTACTGAACGTTCCTATTTTCATTTTGATGTTATGTATTTTACTTGAGTTTGTTTGTATGAATTAAATTTTAGTGTTTCATGTTAATAAAGCCTGTTTATTTGATATCAAATTATTATTTCGAGTCAAAATTACTCATATGTATTTTTTCCCAATGGGTCTGTGAGACTAGGCGCCCTGGCTCGTGACAAGATTCTGGGCGCCCGGCCTCTAGGGTTAATATTACATTTGCCATATTCATAACCTGGCTGGAATAATTGATAATGGCATATATCATTCGTAAAATGTCCGTTTCCGTAGTTGCTGAACCTTTGCAGTAAAGTAGCAGAAAAGATTCCCCTGATACGCGTGAGGCCGATTAGGCGACCTACAAAATAATTGAAATTTCCCAGACGTCTTCGAGAAGACGATGCGCCACAACCCAGACGAAAGCTGTCGTGCACAAATTACGAGTAGCTGGATGCAGACAGATCCGATATTCGACGTCCGATTGTTTCTCGGATACAAAATTCCGGAATTTACGGTTCGTGTTATCACCAAGATCACGATTTCGCAAAATTCCACTGGCAAAGTAAGGAAACGAAATTGTCTTTCGACCACAGGCACCGAAACAAAAATGTCGAGTTTTTCGTATTAAACCCATTAACGACTAGCGTTGCGAAAACGCAACACATAACTGTTATATTTCAAAGGAATATTTCAATCTTATATATCAATATTTTTCTGAAAAAACGGAAATAGTGTAGGTGGTAAATGCACTACTTGTAGGTTGGTACAAATTTTTAATCTAGAACTGAAGTTATTCTCAGACAGTTGATTGTTTTGTGTTAAACCGTTTGTTATTGTTCCACTTTTTTAAAAACATTTGGCCCGTTTTAAAAACTTTAAATTTTAACGTTGAAACGGTGACGTCGTAGAAAAAATATTTTAAAACTTGGCATTGTTTTGAAACCACAGAATTGATGATTCAAAGCTGTCAATGGTCATTGTTGGTGTTATTGACTGATTCTTGTTTTCGTTTGAAATTGAAAGGGTTTCGTTTTCGCATCCGTTGGGAAATAAGTTCTGCCTTGAAATTAACTTGGAATGTACCAAGTGAAAATTGATGACATGATATTGACCGTCGATGAGGAAACGGCAGAACAATTAAAAGGTGAGTAATCTATGCTTTCCTCATCCCATTTAATTACTTTCTCATCCCAAATTTTCCTTCACTATCACTGCAGTTTCATTTTTTATTACAGATCCTGAGTATGCAAATATGTATATATCAGCAGTTAAGAGAGAAATTCTGAAAGAAGTACCGGAAAATTCGAAAAATCGAGTGCAGAACAAAAGTTACTTGTGGAAAAGTCCCAAGAACCCCACTGAGAAAGACCATCAAAAGCCAAACTGGCTCTTTTAGCTTCGAGACATTCCTGTGATAATGAGTTTGAAGATAAAAAAAAAATTTGGGAAAAAATTGCCCAAAAATCTAATGAAGATGGATATTTTGTAGGAGGAGGTGTAGAAGCACGAGAGAAAGTGAGGCAAAAATTTTCTAACCTGCAGTCCACCTATATCAAATATTGTGATTCCCCAAAAAGGACTGGGGGGAGGGGGGAATAAAAATTCCCAAAAATACTTGGGGATAAACAAAGTAAATCCGAATTTGGTCATTGACTCAACATCTCCTGCAGAAAATGACAATTCTAATGGAAAAAATGAAACCTTTTGTAGAAGCAGTTCAACAAGTTCCGTCAGTTCATGTGGAGGTGCTTCCACTAATTCCGTTGAAGGTACTACCACAAGTGCACTAATTCTGAAGGAGAACTATCATCACTCAATCGATTCAATATAATTAAAAGAACAGTGAGGCCTGAACCAGACAAAATAGAAACTCTAAAAGAACTAGTTAATAATTCAAAAACAAAATCAAGACATAAGGAGCAAAGAATTCACCACGATGATGAATTTCTTTCAAGGGCAAAATGAGTTTCCTTCACCTACTTTCCAAACCAAACAGATTTTCATCTAACAGTTTGTTCAAATGGAGTCAAATAGCCAAACACATTTTTACACACAAGTGATCGTAACCCCCAATTTCTACGCCACTGTTTAGTAATTTGGAATAATATCAAACTCAGCGAACCTATCAGCGTGCAATATTATTTATAACCATAAATATCAATCAGGTTACCCTCAGCGACACCACGGGAAACAAAATTCATAATCTAATTTTATGACAAGAAGCATCGTAATACAAATAAAAAACACACGGAGTTCAATCACAATAGGCGAAAAGAATTTTGAGAGATTCAAAACTTATTTTTCATTTAACTTTGGATACCCCGTAACTCGGAAATAGAGCACGTTCATATGATTTTTTTTTCATAAAATATAACAAGGAATCACCACCTGAAATTAATGACAACTTAGTAACACCCTGTAAACGAATTCCTTCGCCATAAAAACGATCCATAATCACGAAAGAAATTCGGCGGCAATAACTCAAAACAATCAGTTTGTGGCTTGGTGTTTTTTTACATAACGAGGCCCATCTGTCAGTGAATGAGCAAATGGTTCTTTTCAAGGATTCTCCATATGTCTAACAATATGTGAAAAACAGGCCCAAACCATGGTATGAAAATATTCGCAGTCTGTGGAGTTAGAGGATAGATGTTTGACCTCTGCATATTTTTTTTTTATTTCAATCAACTTTATTACCCAAGAAACATTACATGTTTATAGTAGGGAAATATTTAAAGGAATGAGAAAATATATATATATATATATATATATATATATATATATATATATATATATGGTAGTATGAATAATAAATACAACAAAACATATACATATATACACACATACATAAATACAAACATATACATTTAACAATCAAAATTGGAAGCATAGGATCGAAATGAAAATATTCAGAAAATTCAGTGTTACAATGTGGTGGATAAGGTATTATGTGATGATATTCTAGAATTTAAAAAAAACAATTACAAATCTATATTGTAACTACCTATGTAAGAGGTGAAGGCTCAACAACCAAACTGGTTGAAGAACAGAATATTTAATAGTGGACGGTGCAGTGGTGATGAAATTGTGTGAACGAATTTCGGAACCGACATAAAAGAATTTTTACCAGTTGTACAGCAAGACAAAACCGATTCAAAAAACACCTTTTTCCTCCTATGAAATGATGAAAGCTAAGGGTGTGGGTTCTTGTGAAGAATTAATCGGTCAAGATGGTGAGGTAATTGGTACGATAACAAAACAGTCATAATGGCGTCAAATTACATAGAAATAAAACAATATGTGCACGTCCAATAGTTATTGAGGTCCTATAACTCCCACATGGGAAGGGTGGTTCTAGAAAATGCACCTTACGAATGTTGACTCATGATATTTATTTAGCCTGTGCAAATTCTTAGATATAATATAAAAAAGAAGCAGTTTCTTTGGAAATAGCACAAAAAAAATATTTTGTATCTTGTTAATTTTCGTGCACATGTAGTAGATTACTTGATAAATCACAATATCCACTACAAAAAAAGAGGGAGACCTTCAGCATGTCAAGAAGAACCGATTGTATCCAACAACAAAAGAGCCAATACTGCAAATCAACCCCAGAAAGGAGTACGATTTGATAATCTCGGTCATTTACCCAAAAAGAGATGACGAGAAAACAATCGGAACGCGTTGCAAAAATTTTGAGTGTAATGGAAAATCCCGTTTCATGTGTTGCAAATGCAGAGTAGGTAATGCAATTGTTTCAATGATTATCATGTAAACATATCAATCGAATGTAAAAGAATAGTTGACCATTTCTGTTATAGTGCCTTATCATCACTATCATAAGCATTACGAAAGCATCAGAGTTCTGGGATGCTGCTGAATGAGCTGTATTAGACGGCAGTATTAATGTACTGAAGCCTCTAGGGATAATGACAGCAATTTCATCAGGAGACAAATAAAATATCCTACAATTTCCACCGTTGTTTCCCGTGTGAAAGGCGTTCAAGACTCTAGTGAATTTGAAAACAAAAAAGATATTTGTGAAACACTGAGAGATTATTTAATTGACATCATCGCTCGTCGTCTTGGAATTCTAGAATGTCACAAAATTGTCGCAAAAGCGACATTTTTAAAATGCAAGGTTCAAAAAATTAGGATTCGATAACGATAACAATGCCAATAATGCTTAAAAATGGATAACTGAAGAGTTGACAAGTCCAATCAATGAAAAAAAAATGGGAAAGCAACTGTCGTGGCTCAAGCTGAATCTGAACCAAACTCACCGGATCCAGTTTTGCAGAAAAAAACGCGATATTAACCAAGATAACAAGCAACGGTGTCAATGATATGAAAAATAATCGTGGGGTTGCATAATTTTTTTAATAAGTACCTCAAGCTATATAAGTTGCGACCACTTTTAGATAAACTGTCGGAAACGTTTCGTTTGTTTGAGCCCAGTTGCAATTAGGCAATTGACGAATCAATGATTCGATTCAAAGGACGCAGCTACCTGAAACAATATATGCCTAAAAAACCAATCAAGCGTGGATAAGGTTTGGTTGAGAGCAGATCAGTCCGGCTATGCTTGTCAATTTCAGATTCACACTGGAAAAGTGGGTCAACTGACAGAAAAAAATTTGGGGTATAGGATTGTTTGTGAACTAACTAGACCTTTGGTTGGAAAAGGCCATCACATATACTTTGATAATTTTTTCAATTCAATTGAACTTCAAAAAAAGTTACAATCCGAAATGATTTATGCTAGCGGAACTGTGAGGAAGGATAGAAATGATTTACCCATAGACTTTGTTACTGATAAGGAATTGAAAAGAGGTGAGTCTGATTGGCGAGTGACTTTGGATGGTCTTGTATGCATAAAATGGATGGACAATAGACCAGTGAACAATGAAATGGTAACATCCAACCAATAGCTTGCCTCGAAATTGTAAAAAACTACAACAACCACTTGGCTATGTGGACAAATTGGACATGTTGAAGTCATGCTCTGAAGTTGATAGAAAGTCTAAAAAGTGGTGGCACCGTATTTTCTTCTACTCCATCGACTTGTCACTGGTGAATTCCTACATTCTATACAAGAAGAGAAGTGATTCGAAAACGCTCACTTTGAAACAATTCAGACTTCCCGTAGCACTGGGTCTGGTAGGTGCTGAAGTCAAATGATCTGTCCCATTTGAGATTCGATATGATGCATGTTCACATATGCCCAGTCATATTGAAAAACCCAGGAGATGCGCCTTTTGTAGTAATAGAGCAGAACCCCCCAATCAAGATGAAGTTGTACAAGGTATATGTAATTTATATTCATATTTCGCATAATAATGACAAACTTCGATTTTTTCAGATGTGACGTAGCTTCATGACTAACGGATAAAAGAAATTTGTTTTTTAAGTTATCATAAGTACTTTTACCAGAAGTTTGGCTAAGATGGTATGAAGAGGAGAGTTCATTAGATGAAATAGAAAATATAGTAGAAAGGAGTGATCATGAAACATATTCGGAAGTTGAAGTAAAATCAACATCAGATGAGAATGCAAGTTTATCAGCAAGCGGCAGTGAACAAATTGATGGTAGCCAATTTTACACAGGAAAAGATAAAATTACTAGGTAGAGAAAAAATTGTGATAATATACATGTTGGAACGCGTTGTTATAATATTATTAAACTTTTACCTGGATCGAAACGTGTTGTCCGAAATTGACTGCATATATATATATATATATATATATATATATATATATATATATATATATATATATATATATATATATTGAGAAAATAAAGAATGCATTCTGCAGAGAGCGATATGCTAGACGCTACTGACGAAATCGAAATAAGAGCTTTCATAGGCGATAGGAACATTGAGCAGTTCAAGAAGAAACGCTTATGAAATATGGGATGATTCCAAGGGCAATGGAGTCTTGTTATCTTACGATGAGCCTAAAATAATTTAGATTTCGTATCCGTTGTCTGAGATTTGAGAGTGTTCCAACGAGAAACGAAAGAAAGGAATTAGATGATTTAGCACCCATTAGCGAACTTTTCGAATTTTTTTTTTCGCTAATATCCAGAATAACTTTATTGCTAGTGAATACCTCACAGTTGATGAACAATTATTGGCTTTCAGAGGACGCTGCCCATCTAAAACTCTTTACACATATTCAATCTCGAGCCATACGTAGGAACTCAACCAGATAGCCCTTATAAATTGAACAATACTGCTCAGGATATTGTATTGCGATTAGTACATACAATAGAGGGAACTAATCGAAATGTTACGGGTGATAATAATTGGTTCACCAGTATTCCTTTGACAAGAAAATTGTTAGAAAAGAAGTTAAGATGTATTGGTACAATACATAAGACCAAACGTGAGATCCCTGTTGAGTTCTTACCCAATAAGAAAAGAGAAGAAAAAACTTCACTTTTTGGTTTTCAGAAGGATATTACAATTGTTTCGTATTGCCCCCCTTCCAAAAAAAAAAGTGGTTTTGGTATTTTCAATGCACCATGACGATGAGATTGATCTGGAAACGGGGGATGCAAAAAAAAGATATAGTGACCCGTTCCAATAAAACTAAAATGTCGCAAGAAACACGTTTGGCCAATGGTTATTTTGTAGATCTGTATATATCTGATATAAACGCGCTTTGCGTTTATAAAGCAAATAATCCCCTGAAAAAAAAAAACTAGAAGTGAGTTCATTGAAAATTTTTTTTGGGAACTAATAAAGCCGCAGATAGAAGCGATCTAAGAAGGCGAGCGTGTGCTCTTCTTGGACTCGAAGTGATTGTACCTCCTCCTTCTCTTCTACAAAAAGCAGATAATTACGTGGGACGATGTTATATTTCGCACTTGTATTTCTAAAGTGACATAACTCAAAAATAGCAATTTTTGAGTTAACAGCAGAAATTACTTTGGTAGACTTCACTTTGTGAGGCATCAAAAGTGTATTAATTTAACAGCGTGATATTTCCGCCAGATGGCACTTGTGTCGCTCTTGACGTTGCATGTGGTCTATTTTCTTTCCATCAAGTGTGACACATAACCAGTTGAAACCCACCAGGCAAGTAGAATGTTTCGTCGTTCGGAATTCAAAACCGCAATATTTTCAATTGTGTCATTTTTGCTGATTGAAAGTTCAATACAAACTTGTAACATTCAGAGTTGGAACAGTTTTGTTGCTCAGAGTGTGAAAAAAATTTTGTTTCATTTTGATTTGTTTCAGTTTTGCTGATCGAGTTGTGTCAGTGTTGAAAAATTATTGAAGTATATTTTGAGTAATATCACTATTGACGGATTAAGACAATTTTTCATTTTATCAATTCCTTTGGAGAGAAAATAATTATATATTTACTTGAGGCAATTCATCAGATCAAGTTGAATAATTATTTCATTTGATAACTTCGGAGATTGTTACTTTTCGAAAGTAATAGAAATATTTTGCAGTTCACGCATCATAATTATGTGTTCGTCGGGACGAACAAACACCATACTGAAGATGGCAAGAGAACTGACGAGAATGAATGAACCGTCAATGAACCAAACAATAGAAAGTAATACAGAGGAAACAGTTAATATTATTCCTAGTCCTCTAAGGGAACGAAATCTGAATCATCCTAATAGTTCTTCCTATTCCCTTGAGAAATCGGACGGTTCAACTGTGATCACGCCTCAAGGTGAAAAAACTGAAAATCGTGCGACCGCATCCACTTCATATTACGTTTCACCTGTACACAGCAATGAAAGTGATGTCGACGATTCAGATGCAGATCCGGATTTCCTTCATAACTCTTCTGACAGCTCGAGCAGTTCCACGAATCGGTCAATTCGTTTCTGCAACAATGGTAGCCAAACCAGAGATGAAGTCGACCAAACAGTAAAGAAAGGCAGAAAAAGGAAACCTAATCCTCAAAACTGGATAAATCAGAAAGCGAAATTGCTTAGAAATTCTGGGAAATCATACATTTCATCATCGAAATCTCAAAAACAAATTCCCGAGAGGAAAGTACGCTCATCTTGTGGAGATAAATGTAGGTTAGGCTGCAGTCAAAAAATAAGTAACACAGCAAGGCAGAACATTTTCACTAGTTACTGGGAGCTTGCTGATTTACAGAGACAAAGAGAATTTATAGTGGCACACACTGAAACTATAAAACCAAAATACAGATACTCTAGCACGAAAGATTTCCGAAAACTGAATTCAGCGTTCTACTTTCAGTTAAATGATACATTTTTCAAAGCCACTCTCGACATTAACGATAGACCTATTCGCACAGCGCTATTGAAGAAAAGTGATTCCGGATTTCTACAGTGCGACATGAGAGGGAAACATGGAAAGCAACCCACTGTTGATCCTGAGATCAAAGATGGTATAAGACACTTCATAAACGATATCCCTAGAATAGAGTCGCATTATTTAAGAGCTCAAACTTCACGTGAATACATTGAAAGCAGTAAATGTTTGGCTGATCTGTACCGTGATTATAAAGAAAAATGTGATGAAGAGAACCTACCATCTGGAAAAGCTGCTATGTTTAACAGAATTTTCCGAAATGAGTTCAATATCTCATTTCATGTACCAAAGAAAGATCAGTGTGATCTCTGCGAATCTTTCAACAATGCAGATGAGGACGGAAAAAAAGAATTGATCGAATCATACAATCTTCATCAAAAAGAAAAAGAACTATCTCGTATAGAGAAAAAGGATGATAAAGAACGTCCAAATGGTGCGATCGTTGCTGTGTATGACTTACAAGCGGTAAAGCCTTCACCCAAAGGTCTAGTGTCGGCATTCTATTACAAAAGTAAAATGAATTGTTTCAATTTCACTATCAGTGATTTGTATGCAAAAAATGTCGAGTGTTACTTCTGAACAGAAATAGAAGGTAAACGAGGTTCAGTGGAAATTGGTAGTTGTGTACTTCATTACGTCAAGATAACGCTAACGGTACAGACCTTGATGTTATCTTTTACTCTGATAACTGTGGTGGTCAGCAGAAGAATAAAAATATACTGGACGCCTACGCATATGATGTGAATACATTTCCTAAACTTCAAAGTATTACACATAAATTAATCATACAAGGAGACTCTCAAAATGAGGGCGATAACGTGCATAGCGTGATAGAAAAACAGGTGAAAAGATATCTCAAATCCATTCCAATCTATGTTCCCCAGCAATATAGTACTCTGATTCGGACAGCAAAAAAAAAAACGCCCGCCATACCGAGTTCATGAACTAACACACGAAGATTTCTATGATTTAAATATGGTTCAAGAATAATGGGGTAATAATTTCACACACAATACTGACAGAATGCAAGTCAAGTGGCATGATATTAAAGTGCTAAGAATTGAGAAGAAACATAACTATGCATTCTTTTACAAAACATCTTATAAAGACGTATCTTACAAACAGGTCAATGTGCGAAATGTAAGGAAACTTAAATCTGCTGAACAGTTCAACGATTTTTTGCCGTTCAAGCTTACGAAGAAAAAATTCCATTATCTGATAATAAGAAAAAAGACATACAAGAACTTTGTAATAAAAATATAGTTCCGAAATCTTATTATGAGTCATATTTCAAAAATGTTTTGTCATAAATGAAAGACTGTTTTGAAATACTGTTGTGAAATCCTTTTTTTGCCTTTGAGAATCACACATTTTGTTCAATTATTTTATTATTCATCTCAAGTAAATAGGTAAGGGTTGAAATCTGAAATCACTCATGGTTGCATCTCCAAACCAAATGTCTTTTCGAATACGAACGCAACATCAAAAGTGTCTCAATAGTTGGGTATTTTATACAAATCTAGACCAAAAGTGTCACATCTCAAAATACTCGAGGATTTTAACAGGTAAAAGTACACCAAGAGTGTCACAACTCGAATTTTTTCATTTTCAAATGAAGGGGAATCGTAAATGGAAGTAAATCATGATTATCAATTTTCTTAGAATATATTCTTTTTGTCCCTAGTACAAGTAAACTGGAACACTTGGTCGTATTCTTGCAGATAGATTTTCGCGTTTTCTGAAAAAACTAACTTTTTTGAATTGTGTCACTTTAGAAATCCATGTGCGATTTGTCCTCGATCCCGCAACAAGTCGTCAAGGAGAGCTTGTGTGAAATGCAGACGTTATGCATGCAAACAACATATGGCAGATATGTGTTATTTTGTTACGGTGAAAAGTTTTTTTCTGAAAATTGTCTTTTCATTTGAGTTATGTGTTTATATCAGAAACTTGAATTTTGTTGAATTTTAGACCAACAAAAATAAATAAAAATAGAATTATAAAACATGAATACTACATTAAATTTCTCATTGAAAACTATTCATTTTGACATTTTTTATTGATTTGTGATATGTGTCACATACTGACAAAAGAAAATGGTCTACATATGTAGACCGTGCGACCAAACTCGTCACAAAATACCGCGCGACTTATGTAGGGTTAAGCAATTTTTAACCTACCTCGTCCAAAGAAAAATAAAGTCCGATTTTTCATTCATTTCAAAAGTGAATGTCAGTTTACTATAGGTATTATTGAAAATATTTAAAGCTCAGGTTTCTGAAGAAGTCATGCTCTCATTAGTTTCTGTGAAGGAGGGCATTATGTTAGAAAGCAATCCTTTTCAGACGTAAGTATAACTTATTTATTTTTATAAAACAAGGAACAACTTCAAACAGCGCATTATTAAATTTCACACAAGAGTCTATAGTTCCGTGAAATTCAGGGTCATTATTCTTTCATCGAAACGCAGCTCTGTACCTCCATTCGGAAGTCATGACACTTTTTTCACATTATGATCGGGACACATACATTTTCGTTAGGTGCCATTAACAACTCAATCCACCTTCTTTATTAACGGTCGGTTCTTACACCACACTTTAACTTAATCTTTTACTTTTACCTCAAGAATGGAATTGGACCGTTCATACACCAGTGTTAAAGTAAACAGGACGCATGCGCAGTGATCAAAAACAAACGAAGAAGAAGAAGAAGCTATCGTGGGTTACGTCATTGTTTTGATTTGCAATGTGCTATTTTGTTTATATCTGAATTCACAGAACACCCATTTTATATCATTTCTGTAAAATATTCAGAAGAAGAACAGGGCTACGTTTCCTTATAATGTTGGTGGCACTGCTTGCTGTGATGACTTCACATGCACGCATGCGCAGTCCCTAAAATTATGTCATTCTAAAGTAAAAGTTTCTCATCCTTAAACTAAAAGTAAAAGTGCCGTGTATGAACGCCTCGATTGATTTACATTGTGACAACTCTCTTAAAGTAAAAGATAAAGTAAAAGTGTGTATGAACCGACCATAATGTTTTCCGATAAAAATAATAACTTTTTTGTATCAAAAAACTGAACTGAATACATCGCTGCGTGATGCTGAAAATGACAATCAAAAATAAAATTACATCTGCCAACAAGTTCACAAAAAAGTGAAGTTACAAATTATTATATACATGGTACTGATAAGCTATTGAGACAGTAGCCACCGAATAGCGTTTGCTAAGATGAATACACGCGTTGTTACCATAACAGAAATATCTCGTTAAAAAGTCTAATTACATAAACATCATCTTGGGGAAATCATTACCCTTCAATGGAAAATGATTTACTTTACAGAAACAGTCCATGATGTGGCTGACTGGAGGATCTGGAATTTGAATATCAATCAAAACCGGTTGGTGGGTTGAAATAGCTTTAAAAAATAATAAAGCTGTACTGAGTTCAGTTTCAGATAGTGAGATTCACCGGAGACTGCAAAAAAATAATGGGTTATCTGATGTCTACAGGTTCTTTTTCGATCACATGGAAAGTAATTACAATGACTGGAGAAACCTGGTGTCTGACACAATCAAAGTGGGGATGAAAAGGTAATGAGTAAATTAGTACTTTATAACCAATCCACGCATGTTACAGTGTTTGCATATTTCTTCAATGAAAATGAATGGGTTTTCTGTTTATTCACAAACATCATGCAGAGAAGTAATACCAATAGGACCTGGTGGTGAAAATGCACTATAAAAATATAATCATCACTTTCTATATATGATGATGATGAAGCCTGTGAATACAAAGATGACTCGGAATCATACTTATCACAATGTTAACTATTTTGTTACCTAATGAAAATATACAAAGTGTACACACCTCTTGGACGTGACCGAGTTTTACTATATTTTTTTTGTGGTTATTTAAATATTAGAATCACCCATCCACATAGTACAGGTAATAGGGAGCCAGCTACTCGTGTCCATAATGCAAAATTAGGCAGGAATTATTTTATTTCATAGATAGTTGCAGTCGACGTATTTAACCTAAGAACACAAAATACTTACAAAAATGGCGAACGGAAGTCCCGCCATTTTGTGAAAAACCGTTTAGGCCTGTATCTCCGCAACCGTGCACTTCAGGCCCACAATTATCAGGACCTTTTTTATAGATAATTAAATTTCCTATATTTTTTATCCACTAATTTTTTTCGTAGCACTTACCGTTCACGACTTATATTATTATTACTTTTTGTTTATTCACTTTTTTACCGATATCTCTTTAAATAATTGTTTAATAAATTGTTTATAATGAAACTTTTGAATCGATAAATTTTCTACAACCTTTATTCAAAACTTTTTTCTCTAGTTAATATTTTCGAAGTTACAACGCGTTAATTTCAATCGTCTTGTATCTGGGAGATCAACTAGACTGCATTTCATGCCATGCAGAACTGGCTGTGGCAGAGCCTGTGGGTGCCGAAAAGTAGGATTGGACTGTACGGTAATCTGTGAGAACTGCACTGAGGAAACGTGCACTAATCAGCTGAAAGTAATCGTCAACAACACAGAATTGTGCGACATCGATGAAGATATTGGTGGTGATTCTAACGACAAATTAATAGAGGCGATACAATCTTTATATGCCACTGACGAAGATAACGAAGAGGAAGAGGAGAATGTAACCAACATCGAAAATTCACCACCCTCGAAACGCCAAAGAGTCAGAGAAGACATATGATTCATTTTGGTGTACATTTGTAAAAATAAATTTCACATATATTCTTCAATAAATATTCCATTTTTTTATTTGCGTGTTTAATTATGGCAGTAGTTTTTAAATTAATTATAGTAATATATAATTGTATAAAAGAAAATACAAAGAAAAACTTTTAATGGGTATTCGCTATTTCTTGCAGGTAAGAACTTCAATTATCAATTATTTATTGAATCAAAAAAATCCCAAAATTCATATTTTTTTTATCATGTATCGGATTCGCTACATCATTACGCTATGCATACTTCGTTCTTAATAACCTTGTACTCGGTAGTACAACATTGAACGCGTTGTAACTTCAAAAATATTAACTATAGAGAAAAAAGTTTTCAATAAAATTTGTAGAAAATGAATCGATTTAAGAGTTATATTATAAACAATTTATTGTTTAAACAATTATTTAAAGAGATATCGGTAAAAAAGTGATAAACAAAAAGTAATAATAATATAAGTCGTGAACGGTAAGTGATAGAAAAAAAATTATTGAATAAAAAAGATAGGAAATTCTATTATCTAAAAAAAAGGTCCAGATAATTGTGGGCCTAAAGTGCATGGTTACGGAGATACAGGCCCAAACGGTTTTTCACAAAATGGCGGCACTTCCGTTCGCCATTTTTGTAAGAATTTTGTGTTTTTAGGTTGAGTACGTCAGACTGCAACTATCCATGCAATAAAATAACTCCTGCCTAATTTTGCAAAACAAAATCCTCTATTACCTGTATTAACAAATATATATATCAATATTGACGTTTTCTCAACCAACTAAGGCATAGGGCAGCCCATCAATGATGACTATGTTTCGTGATGGTGACAACAGATAGTTGTTTCAAATAGTAGGAGTACATGATGACTAATATGTACATGTACAGAGTATCTAATGAGTGTTACATACATAGTCCATGATTAAAGTTTTGTATAAAAGTGGTAATTCTATAAAATCATGTTAAATTCGACTGTAACATAATTTGCCATTCTGTAAAGAGTTATTTAACGAATTGTAGAACGGCAGTTAAAAATTAGTTCACTCGAACCCAAACTTTAGAAGGGTGTCGTTAAGGTTAGAATTAAGAATGATTTTGCATAATATTTTGACGACTATACATTCAGATTCATTTCATTGTTTCAATTGAATCGTGAGAATGGAAAAAAATCGTTCGTCGCATAACGAAAGTTCTATAAGAACATTTCATTCAATATCTGGAAACTCACAAATTTATGCTGCCGTCCTAAGGATGAACGCCGTATGTTCCAAAATATCGAAATTTTAGTTATTGATGCCGAACACTTTCTTTTACTTTGACTTAGATATCTGCCAAATATGAATGCCGTATCTGAATAGGAACCATATAAAACTATTGACAAAAACCTGCCGTATGTCTCAATTTGCAGTTTGTGCCAAATAAGAACGCGGTATCTGAGCCTTACCAACAATGAGCGCAGTAAGTATGCGAACTTACCGCGTTTTTCTTAAGAACGTGGATTATCCCGCGTTTGTCTTTAGGATCGGCGCTGTGCAACGGCGTTGTTTTTGCAGGTTCAAACGCGCTTTTTCTTTCAACTACAAATTAGAAGCAACTTAGACGTTATATCATACAATTTTTGTTTCATTCTGCTGTGTGTTAGTCGGTTGTTATTGTGAAAAAAGTACTTTGCACGGTAAGTACTATTCAGTTTCATGTAGTTTATAGTGTGGTGTAGTAATGATAATATGGTTAGGTATATCCTGAAATTCAGAGTTTTAGTAAGAGCAAAGAATATTTCATTCGCAAAATTAGGAAACGAGGAATGTGAAATTTGCGAGGAAAATAAACTACATGAACACAAAAAAGATAGTTTGCGAGAAGATTGTGAAATATGTGTCAAATGGAAAAGACATATTGAACATGCGGATAAATCCAGAACACTGTATCAAGAACAAGTACGATCCAATTTTGGTGAAGGTACTATCTGTGTTTCGGTAGATCTTCAGAAAATAATTATGCTTCCTAGGATCGACACCTTCAAGAGAATTATATTTGTACAAAGATTAAATACAAATCACGAGTGCTACGTTCCATTGGGAAAAAACTCGAGGTTACCACCGTTCGCAGTTGTTTGGAACGAATCTATAAGTGGGCGTAACAAGGAAGATATAATTAGCACATTTTATGCCTTCTTATTGACTCGAAGAGACGCAAATCATGTTATCTTTTGGCTGGATAATTGTTCCAGCCAAAATAAAAACTGGTGTTTTCTAACATTTTTGGTAAGTATGGTTAATTCAAATGAAATTGCAGCTCAAGAACTCATAGTGAATTATTTCGAACCAGGCCATACGTTCATGTCGGCTGACAGTTTCCACCACCAGGTCGAGCTGTCCTTGAAGAAGCAGGGCAAAACCTATGATTTTGACGACTTTGTTCAAGCTGTCGGTACATCCAGAAAATCTAAAATCGACGTGAAGTCTATGACTCATAACGACTTCTATTCATGGAAAGATTTTAAATCTCAGACCAAACTCAACGAAGATTTGTATCATCCGCGCTTATAAAACATCGTGCAAATAAAAGCCAATCGAGGAAATTATATTCTTCAGTACAAAACCTCATTGACTGACGATGACGATTTCAAACACTTGGATTTTCTATAAAAAAAGCCAAAAAAAAAATCGGGCCTTTGTTTGAATCAGTCACTTCTTGTTCCAGACCATGTGGTTTCCCTCGATGGTATCATTCCAGAGAACCGGAAACATTTTTGGGTAAATCTTCCAGTGTAATGATTCAATATAATAACAAATGTAGATTTATTTTTATGTAAACTCTTATATAATTAATATAGTTTTTTTCCACATGCTAGTCTGTTATTTTTTCTGGAATTGTTTCATATAAATATTAAATATTTGCTTTGAAATGAAAAAAATTATTATTATTATTATCATTCAATTAAGTTTTAGCACACACCGCATTCATTTTTGGTATCACCCAGAGAAAACTCTAAGAGAAAAAGAGGTATATTGAATTCACTGGCATTACCGCTTTCTTCCTTGGTAAACTGACGAAAATTTTCAAGAATAAATGCGGTATGTCGATTTTTGGGAAAAGTATTGAATTTCATCAAACAAAAAACATACTATAAAATTCAAATGATATATAATCCAAGAATCCACAAAAAAAATATTTATATGTCGCGAAATGTGTAAGGGCCAAACCAAAAACTTTAAAAGCGAATATCTCAGTTTGTCACCTTATGAACATACCGCGTTTATTCTTATGAGGGCAGCATGATTGACACAAAAATAAATCCCAACGATTTGCCTAACCAAGTTATGTAGGGAAAACCTAATAGTTGAGTTGAACGATTTGCCAGGTGCTCAAAAAAATGTGAAAGAATGGAAATATGTCAGTATATTTTTTGAATTGTTTGTCAACTCTGACCAAAAAATTTTCACCTATTCCCACCAAGCCTATCAGAACTAGGTAAAAGGGACGTCACCTAGATCAGAAAACATGATGCAAGAATGTAAACCAACTGGAAAGAGCCAAAGGTGACTATTTTGAAAAAAAAAAAAAAAAAAAAAAAAAAAAGACGGTGCCAAATGGAATTACAAAGTAGCCAGGTCAAAACGAGAATCAACCCATTAACGCCTAGCGTTACCATGTGGTCACAACTGTTACAGGGTTCTTCTTATTTCTATCACAACAGTGTTTGTAGATATTTCCACTTGGTGGTGCCATAAGTCTATACACCAAGCATCAATTGATCACCTGATATGAAACAAGTGCCGACTAAGTGTAGTTTGTGGAGTTGACAATTTATTATTACGTCGCTTCATTGTGTTGGTGTGAAATAATGGTAGAGCCAAACTTCGAGTGAGTATAACTGTTTTGATTACTATTATTACAATGAACTGTTTGCGGCATCCTTCGATGAATAACCGAAGCTAATTATTGTTAGTGTAAATGCATGATTTGAGGTTATCTCAGCTTTGATGCAGGTGTGTTTGTACGCGTGTTACCGCATGGTTACGCTAGGCGTTTCGAATTTTTTCATTTCTTTTTCAGGCGTGGATTTAGCTTGCAAGAAGCCCTAGAAATGGCTTATGGTGAAGATGTTTCTGCAATATATATGAACCACCAAATGCAGGAGTGTTAACTGATGAAGATTCAGGGGAGGAAGATGGTGGTGGATTAATTGATAATTTATCTGGCTCACAACTACGAGCTGCTGGAATTCAGTTAGGCAATAATGATCGTATTGGCGGCAGCTATACTGAAGATGATATAATCGAAACTCAAGCTGATGACGAGACGCCTCATTTCACGACCACAAGTCTTATTGAAAATCGATCTGACATTGTTATTCTTCCATCCACGCCAGTTCCGTCTGCAACTGTCTCATCAAGAGTATCAAATTCGAAATCTCAAAGTCAAACACCAAAACGTAAAGCCAAAACAGCAAATCTTCAATCTTCAGAAGGTAAGCCTCAACCTCCAGAGATAAAATAAAAGAAAAAGAGACCAGAAAATATTATATGGATTCTGAAGGAGAACGGTTGTCAAGGCACTAGTACATTCAGAGAGAATCGAACACCAAATAACTTGCCTCTAACTAGCAAAAAAGCACTGCAGAAAAAACAAAGGGGCACATATGAATCGATTCTTGATAAGAATAGTGGGATTCTATTCGTCAGATGGGTTGATAACGGAATCGTTACCGTTGCTTCCACTTGCTTCGGAGTACAGCCAATTGGAAGTGTCCGTCGTTATACTCAAGCGGACAAAAAAAATGTTCAAGTTCCACGGACATATGTTATTTCCAAATATAATTCATTCATGGGGAGCACTGATCTCATGGATGAAAATATATCTTGTTATCGTATATCCTTAGGGGTAAAAAATGGTGGTGTATATTCACATGGACAGTAGATGTTGGCATACAAAATGATTGGCAAATTCACAAAGAAACTGGTGGAACTTTGCCACAGTTGGAGTTCAGGAGACAAATTGTTACAACATATTTGAAGAGTTATGGAACGGAACCGAAAGGGGCAGGAAGGACCTCAACATCATCCAGCTCAGTTACATTGAACAAAGTATCTGATGACCTGAGGTACGATGGAAAAAAACATCTTGTTATTCGCACTCCAGAAAACAAGCGACG
Organism: Zygogramma bicolorata; assembly: GCA_032362365.1. NCBI lineage: Eukaryota > Metazoa > Arthropoda > Insecta > Coleoptera > Chrysomelidae > Zygogramma > Zygogramma bicolorata. Next base: position 650,746 of record JAVJAQ010003664.1, read on the forward strand.
ACGTTGTGCTGGAGAAGGTTGCACATCAGTTGGAAGAACAATAAGCCAAAAATGTAATGTTTGACTGTGCATTGAATGTTTCTTCATATTTCATAAAACATAATAGCATATATTTATTTTAAATAAAAAGTTTGAACCTCATTTAATTGACCTCATAGGCTCCTAGCGTTACTATATGGTAACGTATTTTTTCTGAAAAAAACTGGATTCTGAATACATTATTTTTGTGCGATTCATATGCTTTAGATTATTATCAGTGCTGTTCATACATTCATCAAAGACGCGATGCAACTGAAGGGTTTCAAAAAAAATTAGGGTAGTGTGGGGTGAGTGTGATTCGAGGTTATTATGGCAGCAGTCTGAATTTTTCCAAGAAGTTCGATTTCATGGAATATTCTGGGTCTACAGTGTAATTATATCATTCACTGTCTCCTCAGTCAAATGTGAATAGAAACCATCGAAGTATATACATACCTCAGTAACTCAAGAAACAGCACTGAGTCATTTACGATGCCCAATTCCGCATGGAGATTTAGAATATAAAATCAGATTACGGTATTTCTGTCATTCCATTGTGCTACGCCGCATTATTAGGTACGCGCCATCTATTAGCGAGAGGTGTCAATATATATTCACAAAATGTAGACAATAGAGAATTATTGAACACCGTCCTTTAAGGTAATGCCTTGATAAAGTTAAGACCTTATTTAAATAAAGCAGAACCTTAGATGTCAGAGTAGAAACTGAGTTATTGGAACTAACAACTGCTCCTTAAATTGACAGTTCTTAGGACAGCGATATTTTTATTTCTAACCTAAAAAAAAATCTGTTTGTGTCTCCTGTTCAAATTTCAGTGATATTATAATTTTGAAAGCGGTTTAGAATATAGAACAAAATGGAAAATATTTTGGAAGCCGTAATTTTAGGAGGTGGGGCCGATGACGATATTGAATTTGTAATAATGGATAATATTTTAATTAACAGAGATGAGGAAGTGCTAAAAAACTTTAGATTCCAAAGGGGACATCTTCGAAGAGTTAAAAATGTTTTTTTAATTCCTGATGAGATTGTTACAGAGGCTGGTGATCGTGTTAATGGTAGGCTTGAGTGTTACGCCGGCTCCAGACTTTGGGCTCAATGTGCGTGCCTTTGTACTATGTGTGGTTGGACGAAATAGGGTTGGCGCCAACGTTGGACGACTCTTGTGCTCGTGTTTTTTATAGTCAAGTTGGTCCCAATGTATGGAGCCCATGTTAAGCAGTAGTAAATCCCTTACAAAATGTATCTCACAATAACTCATATTATGCAAATATATACTTTTTTTTTGGTTGAAAAAAAAAATAAAAAATTTTTTGTTTTAGGATTAAAAGCATTGTGCATAGTGCTCAAGAGATTAGCCTATCCAAGTAGGTTTATTGACCTAAAATTATTTTTTAATATGTCTGCGCAATCATTGTCTCAAGTTATACGGACAACAGTAGATATAATGATTGCCCAAAAAGGAGATCTTTTGATGGACTTGAGCCGTCTACAGTGGTTAGATAGGCAAAAAATGGAAGCATATGCTCAGGTATATTGATAGATCTGAGTATTATTGAAGCACATTATAATAGAGTGCTTTAACAAGTGGGTTGTGTGCCATAAATTCCTTAAGAAACGCCAGATCGTCATTGTATGTGAACCTTACCCTTGTAGACTTGCAACCTACCGGACTGCTCATTTTTATTATTTTTGTTTTGATTCTTCGAAGGAAGACAATTCAAATAGTGAGGTTAATATAAATTTTCAATTTAAGGTTCACATAACGTCATTTTTGGCACTACGTTAACCTGACACAAATAGAGACGAGCAGTAACCTTATTAACGCTTTCCTTATTCGAAGTCCTTAATGCGCACGCTCAGATGTCAAATTAACGACAGCACTAATACTGCTCGACTTTTTGGAAGCTCCAATAATTCTCTAATTAGATCCGCTACCACAATAGCCCCGGTCATTGTCTAAGGATTTATAGTCGGTCAACCTGATGGAATTATCATTGGAGAACGATGGAAATGATTAGTAGATGGCGGCACTACGGTGATTTCCAAAAAATAGATTAAATAATGAGATAGAGAGTGTCGTAGCGTAAATGCCGTAAATGGCCGCGTCTAACAGCTTACAGCGCCTCAAGCCGGCTCACAACATTAGACGCGGCCATTGATTGGGTATTTTCATGTTTCGTCTTCGTGTCGTGCTTTGTACTCGGTACTCCATTTGCATTACAATGGGGATGATTACGGGAAACTACTCGACAGAGTGCGCTGAGTGTTTGTCACATTGGTTATTAGCTGTCAAAGTTTCTACCGTAAGATATTGATTTATTACAGATCTTATTATTCAAATTGCTTGCAATTCAAGATGTTTTCTACCTGGCATATCCCTTAGTTGAAGGAGGAGTTGAAGAGAAGATTTTGCATATTCGAAAAACTCTCTCATTATAAAGACAGTTTTTTGCATCCAATTCGGTTCCAAGGAATATATTATTGAAAAAAAAACACATATGTTGTGTTTTTTTCACTCATAAACAATGAACATTATTCTAACCTCAAAAACGTACAAATTTTAAAGTTCAATTTTGTTTTCAGATCAGAGGCTTATGATAGAAATTTTAATTTCTAGAATATCCCTCAAGAGAGATCAAAACTCCAGATGAAATCACCGGAAAGAAATATGTTTCGAGATGTGAATAGTAATATGTTATTACCACCAATAACCAAAGAGCATATAAATTACTACTTCTCCAGGTAAACTTTGAATTTATTAGATCATCTCCAACTTGAGACAAGACTATTTTCTTTTCATTATGTACATAATGAATCTGTTGTAGGTTCAACAAAAAACGCATGATGGACTTCAAATGTACGAATGTAGATATCTACTTGTATTAAGGGCATGTAAGGTGGACACAAGTACATATTTGAAAGGTATTTGGCAGGCATCCATGAAAAAAAATTCAATATGCGGTCGATAGCAAGATTGAAGATGATGGAAGCCCTTCTAAATGCTGTTGTGAATGTGCAGTGGGAAGTGGATGGGAAGCACACTGTAAACATGTCGCCGTGGTGATGTTTGCAGCTGAACGAATGTTTAGAGAGAAGCGAATGGTGTTACATTTGGTATGTACGCAGCAGCCTCAAAAGTTCCATTTTCCAAAGAAAACGTTTACTGACTCACCTCTACGAGCTGAGGAGTTACCTTCCAAGAGGCGATTACAGAATGTTATATTTCATCCATATCCTTTGGAAAATATCAACAAAGAAAACTATAATGCATGGGTACGAAATATTTGTATTGGCGCTACCTCCAGCACAATGCCAATGAAACAAATATATAGGCCAGCTAATCCTTATGGTGTTATTAATGATCACATTTATGGACCTGACCCGAGAGAAATTTATTATTGTCAAAAATCACTAAGACAGAAATTTCACGCATTGAGGTAACCACAAGAGGTCAGACAAAAACTCATTATTGGCACGAACAACGAGAAAATCGCATAACTGCCAGTTATTTTCACACTGTGTGCCACTTGACATTGCAAAGAAATGAAAAGTTTGCAGAACAATTCATGCAGAACTCCACTCCAGTCTCGTACAACCATACATGAACCAGTGGCAATTCAAGAATATAAACAGAGGTTAGGACTTGAGGTACGAGAGTGTGGTCTGGTTATTTCGGAGAAACATCCTTTTCTAGCAGCGTCACCTGATGGTTTGTTAGGGGATGATACCGTCATAGAAGTAAAATGCCCTTGTGTATGCTGGAATCACCACATAAATTCCATTACAGTTCCTTATATATTTGAGGAAAATGGGACACTATTTTTGAAAAAGAAGACCGTAATCACAAAAATCGTCAGCGATATTGGAGCCACCATTTGTTTTGTTTTCAGCTCAATCGTAAACCAGCAAGTGAGTCGAATTCAACTTGCAAGATTTGATTACAGACACACAAACACACACAGGCAGATAGATACCGAAATAGGAGGAACTAAATAAAAGAATGAAAAAAATAAACACTGTGACAAGGTGTTATCGAGTTACCAATTAGTATTTTTTTTTCAGGCAACATCACATCGCCTGGTACGGGTCCAAAATCACTTAGCAACAAATTTTTGTGCAGCAGGCATTTCGACCCACGATTTTTTCAACGCTGTCCCAGACAAATATTACTCACAAGATGAATCTGAAGATGATGACGAGATGAAAAATCTGATATTTGATCAAAAAATGTGGAGTTCATACCGTGGACCACCTGAGTTCTAAGTACAACGTTGCTAGGAATACTTGTAGATGGCCAATGGTGATTTTCTACAAATACATTCTACATACCTACCCAGAGAAATTAGACAAACTGCGGCGACATTACTGGAACTGAAATGGTGATGCAAGTGTCTCTAGTTGAAAATAAGCGTGGCAGATGCACATTCTGCAAGGATCGCAAAACCCGATACAAGTGCCGTATTTGCCAAAAATTCATTTCTTTAGAACATGTGTGTTCCAAACGTATGCCACGACATTTGCGGAGTAAAATTCATACGGGGTGTGCAGTGCAACACTACCAAAAAAATAGTGTTTATTAATATCACGTTACATATTTTTTTCAAGAATCAAAATTTCTTCCTTGCTGTTTTTAGTTATCTTCTGTAAGTACAGTAACACTATGTGATACCATTTTTTTATATAACTATGATTTTTGTGAAATATTATACTGAAACTTTTCCTAGGGATCAATTACCCTAACACCAAACTAATATTTTTGCACTCGACGCGCGTTTGGCTAACAAGGTTAGCATCTCCAGGAGAAGAAAATTTATACTAAATCTAAAGCTGGGGTTAGTTGTTTATATACCTAAAGTTTTCGGTCCGATAAGGACTTTGTTTGTTAATTATTCTAATTAATTTCTCGATAATGAACTCACTACCTGCAAGTTCCGTCATCTGTTAGTATTGATTATTTTGATTACTTTCTCAACAATAAATTGAGAAGCGGGCTGAAAGGGATAGGTCCCTTGTCACCATTCATTATTTCGAGACTCTCACATGCATCGAGTAGTCTTGTGTCATGCACATGCTTGATCAGTTTCAGATTGCTTTCAAGCAAATTGATTGTAATTGATCTCTAGGAAAAGTTTCAACTTTTACAACAAAGGTTCCAAAACTCATCGCTTCGTGGGTATGTTGGACCCAAAGCGCGTCTTCTTGTAAAATTAAAACACGCGTCCACTCCAGGGTTAATCCCGCATAAGGGTAAGATTATGGGACAATATGTTAGAAGAACAGTCCTACCTAGGAACATTGAGGCCCATAAGTATGTTACCCACATCATCCAAAATCATGGAAAAAATTGTTCACAGTCAGATAACCACATATCTGAATATCAATAATATTTTATACCATCTTGCCAATCTGGGTTTAGGAAAAATCATAGCTGTACAACAGCGCTCTTAAAGATCACTAATGATATTGTTGAAGCACAAGATAAAGGAAAATGTACAGCCTTGATTCTCTATGACATGTCTAAAGCAATTGACTCCATCAACTTTAAGCTACTACTTGCTAAACTATATCATTACAACTTTGATGAAACGTCTGTGAATTGGTTCATTGATTATCTATTCGAGAGAGATCAAATAGTGAAAATATCCAATGGCAATGGTAACTATGGAATGTCAAGCACAGAAACCATCAGATCAGGAGTACCGCAAGGGTCCATACTTGGTCCCTTGTTATTCTCAATTTTACTGCTGACATCACCAAAATAATCAAAAGTTATATGTATGCAGATGACTTAACCATTTATTTGTCATTTCACTCTGAAGATCATGCCACTATTAAATGCTGACAAAATACAGGCAATTCTATTCAACTAAACTGGAACTCACAAATAACCTTAATATCAAAGTAAATGGTACCAGACTGGCTTGGGTCAATGAAGTTAGATGTCTTGATCTACAAATTGATACTCGTCTCAGTTTTGACAAACATGTTAATTTGATCGTTAGAATGACTTACTATGCTCTCAAAAATATTCATGAATACAAAAATATGTTACCCTGTAAAACAAGGTTATTTTTAACTGAATCACTTGTACTGTCAATACCTAATTTTATGGATTGTGTTTATGGTCCATTTTTATCAGAAGTCAACAAAAATAGAATTCAAAAAATAGAGAACTGTGTTATAAGATATGTATATTATTTGAGAAGACAAGAACATATTACCCCTCCTCTTCGGGTGCAGGGTTATTGAAAATGAGAGAGAGAAGATTTCTTCACATGAGTGGCCTGATAATTTATATTATGAATAATAAATCCCCACAATGTTTGTTTGAACAACTCACTAAACACAGTGATATTCATAACTTGAATACTAGAAATAATAGCAACCTATTGATTCCAAAACATAGAACAGAATTCTTTAAAATAGTTTAACTTATCAGGCAGCTCGCATATATAATATGTTGCCAATAAAATCCAAAACATGTGCAAAATCATTTGAAACAAAGTTGTATACTTCAGCTGAAGCCTGTGAACTCAAGTACTGATGTTTTTTATATGTATGTATGTGTGGTAGCCATGTCGACCGAGAATTTCCATATTGCATACAGATATGTGCATATGAGTGATCATGTTTGCCAATGTATTTTTTCTAGTCACGGTACATATTGAAATATGCCAAGCAGTACTATGTACCTTTCGTTACAAATGCTCTGTATTTTGTTGCAATACATATTATGTTAGCGATAACGGATGGATGACAGAGCAGGTATTTTTCAAGTGGTTCAAACAAGTTTTTTTAGCCCCATGTAAAGACCGCACGGCTATTTTAATATATGATAGACTCAAGAATGTACAACCTTAGTCGTTATTGGGGTAGTGATAGGATTCAAGTGGAGGAAGGTGACTCATCTGTTAGATGTAATTTTATTTTTTTGAGGCTATTAATGGTGTAGGTTATTTTGTGATTGACACAGTCAATGGCATTTGTCAAAATACAAAATACTGCCACTGTAGATCATCAATCTCTAATGAGATTTTTGAAAAATTAATATGAAAATAATAAAAAATAGAAAAACGAAAAAGTGATATATGATATCGATTGTAAGGATACCAGCAGAAGGTACACTGTCGCCGAGTTATCACCATTTGTTTCAAAGACAGAAGCGTGTATGCATTTGGTATAAAACATCAAAAATATCCAATGCTCTCCGGTCTAGAAATTGAAAAGGGGGTAATATTTCCTTTCCTTTCAAAAAGGATGTGATACCTGCCGAATTGTATTATCTGTTGATGGTGCCAACTTGGTTGGTTGCTGGAACAGCTGCCAGTTAATTCTTGCTTTAGAGGTGAAGTAATCAAAGTGAAAAAAGTTCCACTTTCATACCAAAAGTACCACTCAATCCAAGATTCAAAAGTAATATTACCAGAATTGTAAAATTTTCACTTACACTTAACATTGGCAACTCACATGCAAAAAAATTTGTTTGTCTTTTTAGATCTTGATAATACATTACACAAGATGAATGTAAATAATAGTGACAAACTCCATGAGTACAAGCTAATCACTTTTGATATTCATATTCAGCTGTCTTTCACATATTCGTTTTGAAATACTTGAAGTCTAATTACAAGTTAGAAGCTTCCCAGAAAAGGCACTGAAATTTACTCATTTCATAAGTAGTCCAGTCTATGACCATTTTTTGTGTATTTATCCCATACAGCACTGATTCGCATAAAAATTTGGATTCAGGATCTACATACCCTCTTTTTCAAAATCTACCCTGTGCCGAGGGTTGCTTTCTCCCTGGGGGTGGATGCCACCCCTTCTTGGGGGGTGAAATTTTTTTTATTGGAAATAATTGCAGAAATCAATAGATTGACTAATTCTAAGCACTTTTTGCTCAATTGAGTTTTTTCTGAAAAGCAATACTTTTCGACTTATTCGCGCTTGAAATTATCGGTTTCAGGCAAAAAAAAACACGTTTTCAGATCCTTTTCCGCGAATAACTGGAAAATAATGCATCTAATCGAAAATCTTGCAGAGAGCAAAATTATAGCTTTTGAAAAAACAAAAGCGATCGTTCATTTGTGATGTATGCAAACCCAGTACAAACTGAAAAATTGCTAGGCCTAAAATATAGTTACTATGTGTATTCTTCAATATACCAATGTACATACTCTAATTTCTAAAAAAATTTTTTTATTTTTTTCCCCATAACTCGCTTAGTATATAAGCAATCAAATCCACCAAAAAAGCATTTTGTAGCTTTCTTCAAGGGCTATAAGCTCATTCAAATGATTTTTTGTTTCAGATTATATTTTTGAAAAGGCCCATGCTGAACGGGCTCAAAAAAGGTACTTTGCGCGAACCCTCACAATATTTAACTGGCCATATCTTACTCTATTTTCATCCTGCAGAAAAAAATAAAACGCCAAAATTATCCGAGAAGAATAACCTTCAATTTTGTACTCTAGAAAATTTTGCATGTGATCAATACTTTTCGAATAATTTCGAAGAAATAGTGATTTTTCGCTGAATTACGTATATGATTTTTTCTCTTCAATCTCAATTTTTTCTAAAACCACGTACTTTCAATTGATAAAAAACTCAGAACTCATTAAAAGAACATGAATGAAGTGAATTATGGAGTAACGATTTTTTTCAAACGGGGGGAGAAGAGAGGATGAGTTATTCACATTTTTTCTTTTCAACAAAAAATTGCATTCAACATTATTTCCTTCATACCTCGGTTAGTTTTGATGCAAGAAACTTTCATAAATAACAAAAATGAAGGATTTTGAAGGACTTCATTTTTTCAAAAGCTATAATTTTGCTCTCCGCATGTTTTTCGATTGGATGCATTATTTTCCAGTTATTCGCGAAAAAGGATTTGAAAACGTGTTTTTTTTTGCCTGAAAACCGACAATTTCACTCGCGAATAAGTCGATAAGTATTGCTCTTCAGAAAAAACTTCATTGAACGAAAAGTGCTTAGAATTAGTCAATCTATTGATTTCCGCACTTATTTCCAATAAAAAATTTTTCACCCCCAAGAAGGGGTGGCATCCACCCCCAGGAAGAAAGCAACCCTCGGCACAGGCTAGATTTTGAAAAAGAGGGTATGTAGATCCTGAATCCAAATTTTCATACGAATCGGTGCTGTATGGGATAAATACACAGTTTACACTTTTTTCACCGCCATAGACTGGAGTAAAGCTCGCTATTCTATGGAAGTATTTAAGGTTATGATGCATGTAACTTGTTTGTATTTCAATTATAAATATTCAACATTTTGATAACAAATGGCATTGATTCTTTGACTAATTTCATCACTGCATTTCATTTCGTTGCACATTCTACTTGATACTTTTCAATCAAAAAAAATATGATGTAGAATTCATTGTTGGTCAGCCCAGGGAGTTTGTCGGTAATTCAATGACTCACCATTTATGTAATTTCAATGCAGTTCGATCTTCAGCTCGCAAGCATTTTCACTTTACGTTTTTCTTTTTTCTGTTTCTTTGATGTGATCCCTTTTGGCAAAAATTTGCTAACGAAATTCTTTATTTTCACCCCTTGAGGTACTGGGCTCGTCGGCTTATCTTCAGAAATAAGTTGAGCAGGAATGTTGTTCTCTTTAGGTGTAGGCAGCTCCTCTTCTTTGGTTTTTTCAGTTTCGAATTTGACATGATTAACACTATTCGCAGGTTTTTCAGTACTGAAAAGCAATAGGAATGAAACTCAAATTGAATAAATGATAAAACTCAACCTTCAGTTGTCTAATCGAATACAGCAATCCATATCATGTGACAAAAATGGCGGTTGTTGCAATAGTAATACGAGTATTTGCTAGTCCTTTGGCAGTAAATATTGACTCTCTGGCTATTTCGGAGTTTTAGTGGGGTTGAAGAATAATATTTAAATGAAGAGTGATTATGACAAGCTATTGAAGTTGAAAAACTGACACGTTGGAGAAAGCTATGTTTGAAAATAAATCAGTTTTTTTTACATTTCAATCATTGTTTGTTACAAGTATAGAATAATAATAATAATAAAGTTTATTCAAAATTCATGAAAAAGAGGATATACATCAATTTGTAAAAAGGTGAATGAACAGTTCAATTATACCCGCGAAGTTAAAAACTTGTTGCGTGAGATACGAATTACATTCATGTAAAATATATTTGATAAATTTGTAGAATTCAACAAAATAATATTGAAAATTTAACTAATTTTCTTAACTGAAGTGAGAGATTTCATGAAATAAATTTCGACGTGATTTATGAATCCATTTTTTAAACTGTAGTTTGAAAGATACTAATGACTTGATGGAATGGCAATTAATATTTAAAAAATTTCTGAGATGTTGTTTTAACTCTATTTTTCAATGTGATATTATTTGTATTCCTTGTATTATAAATATGATTATTGAAATTTATATTCAATTTGTGTTTATGGATATAAATCATGATGTTATATCCGAATAATTGTCTTATGTCCATTTTATGTGTTTCCATGTACATATTTTCACTTGGATAAGACTTATTATTATTTATTTAATATTACTATATATTATTTTCAAAACCGTTTCTGAAGAACTTTAAGATTTCTAATGTGGGATTTCATGACCCCTAACCAAGCCAGAATCCCATAATTTAATTGGGACTGTATTAATGAAAAATAAAGAATGTTAAGGGATTTTACGCTCATGAACGTTTTGAGATACTTGAATTTTGATAATAAATTTCGTAATTTCTTCAAAAGGAACGCCATGTTTGTCCCATTTCAGATGTTTATCAATTATAACTCCTAAGTACTTGATACTATCAGTTTTTTCAATGCTAGTATTATCATGAAGTATTAGTGGTCCCAAGTCCGGTAGGGAAATATTATAAAATGAGAATGGGACATATTTTGTTGAGATTAATCAATAATGTGGATCCTCAAGCAAAGATCATTTCCGAGCCAAATTTTACAATTGATAGTGTCTCTCCTGTTACAATTATCCATATTGTCTCGTACTAGGTTTCGACTCACAGCTTTTTATTCCTAAGTGCAGATGAAGGTTTATAGAAGTTTAGAGTCTTACGAATATTTTGAAATTCTTATTACTAATATGAAGACACAAACTAAATAAACTACTTAATTGAAAATAAAGTTTACTTAAAACCACCCTTTTATTTATTATTAACTTGTTCAATACGATTTGTAGAAGTGTGGGATTGTATTTGTTGAAAAGACAGCTGAAAGATCTAGGTCCGAGGCCATTTGGTTGGAATGTATTCTTGTACATTTACGATTAATGAAGTACTCCTATTATTATTACATGTAGTTTACATGTGAAGTGATAAACAACAAATTCATCTCTATTGGTGGGAAAATCGAAGCAGAATATACAAACCTTCTCTCTGGAAGTGCTCTTTGTTCTTTCGTTGCCATCGGTTCTCCAATCGACTGGGATAACTGATACCAAAAAGTACCAAATGAATTTTGTAATATCAGTGTATGATATAGTCTGAATTCAATTGGAAGTAAATCCCTACCCTCTTTTGTCTCTGCGCAGGGTAAAAATCTTGAACGTTTCTTTTCTAAAAAAAAATCAAACATTGAAACTCATATTTATCATCTAAAAAGCAATTAGCTTAATAGGTTCATTGGATGGCAAATAAATTGAATCTACGTTGAAAACTACTAGTTTATTGATCATAAGTACTGGGTCACAGAATACTCAACTATACAGAAGCGAATCCATTGACATATTCGGTAAAAGCCACGCCTTCCCGAAGTGCACCAATAAGAATGTACTAAAATATTTTATTGTTTTTGCTCCAGTGAGTCAGATGAAGACAACTAATTGAATTCATTGAATTAAACTACTAGTTTATTGATCATAAGTACTGGGTTACAGAATACTCAACTATACAGAAGCGAATCCATTGACATATTCGGTAAAAGCCACGCCTTCCCAAAGTGCACCAATAAGAGTGTACTAAAATATTCTATTGTTTTGCTCCAGTGAGTCAGATGAAGACAACTAATTAATTCGTCGCAGGTCACTTGAAATTTCTCAGTGTATTTTCCTATTGTTGGTATATATTGTCAGATTTCAGTGTACATGAAGGTGTCACAGTTCGATCAAGGTCGAATATTCTTGGGAAAATTGTGTTACCGTTTCGCTACTGTATATAGTAATTAAGTTATCTGTGACTGGGTAGTGAACTGTTTTCGAGTCTTGGGTTATATGGTCTGGAATTTGGATGAAAATATAGAAATGTTCACAGTTAACATTGATGAACAAACAAATATCTGTGAAAAAGCAAGGAAGTATTTGATTATTTGAGAATAAATAAATGATGAAATGAATAATTCATTGATATACAATTATTCCTGCAGTGGCTGTATATATTGGCAGCATACAAAGAAATCTCCACACGATCTGCCCTGCGTAATTGATTTTGTGAATTTCATTAATCAAGAGTAAGGAATGATGGTTTAACGCATGCTTTATGCTTTGCTGACACTGCGGTACGAGCCGTTTTCGGCTCATGTTAGCATTTAATAACCAAGAATATGTCGAAGATCAGGCGTCGAACTAGAAGTATAGGAAGCAATGAAAATCAAATGACTGATGAAATGAATTATGTAATAAATTGATACTGAACCTTGCCAGTGCCCAGTTAGGTGGGCCAGAGTAAGATATAATTTACGCGATCTGCCCTGGACAATGGGTTCAATTGTCAAACGGCGCTATATTTTCAGATCTTACATATAACTAAAAATATACAGTTGCTTCAAGCAGGAATGATTGTGCTTGAGGAAGCTATTGTATAATGAAACACGTCTTGCTGTACAGATGCTTCAAGCAGGAATTGTCTTGCTTGTATAGTGAAACACGTATCACTGTTCACTAAAGCCTAATATGTGAAAATCTTACAGGCAACTGTATATTACTTGTTTAAAATGGATCCATATCCGATATTTGAATAAAAGAGGACTCACCTCATTAAAGTATACATTTTGTTGAAAATATAAGTGGACCCACCTAAAGTATCCAGATGTACCATCCTATAAAGACATCTATTTGTGAGGCTATTCCAGAAGTAAGGTGAGGATACAACAATGATTTTTCTGCACCGATTTAAAATCTTGCTTATGATAGATGTATCTTCGAGTTTTCCGCCAACTACATCTCTGTCTTTCACGCACAGTTTCATACCATATGTTCCTTCTAGTGTTTGAACTATGGTTGTAGCAAAGTTAATATCCTCATCGTCAAATAAAACAAAAGCATCGTAGATCCGGAGTGGTTTACGTTGTAATTTTCTCTTGGCATCATCATAGGTGAGGATTTCTTCATCATCACTGTCTATAGGGTCAACGCAGATGGCCTTGGGGTTGGATTTGAAATATTCAATGTCTTTCTCTTGAAATAATAATAAAATCTTTGAAAATAAGGTTACTCTCAGTATACAACTTATCAATTAACGAAACTCTTTATGAATTTGGCTGAAATTTTTGTTTATTATATATTTTTGTTGTCTTGTATAATATCTTTTACAAGCAAACTTTCACAAGCTTTAACCGACCAGTCTCCTAACGATGACTAATTCTAGATATTACTATTCATCAGTTTCTAGGATAAAACTAAGGGAACTCACAACAGATTGAACAAATTTCAAAACACAATACTGTTTTGTGACCACTGAGAGTTGTGATGGAGAGAAAATACACCAACATTTTTTCTATAAAAGAATAAATGAGTATATTGAATTCTGAAAAAAAATCATGAAATCTTCGAAATTTACTACTTGACATTTTAGCAGGATTCAGTTGAGAGGAACTCTTTATTCACTCACCTACACACGGTGTTATATCATCCAAAACATCATATCTATCTAATTTCTCCAAAAAAGAAAGCAGCTTTTCTATAGTGCTCTCATTGCCTGCCTTGTCACTCCACATTTGTAGGATTTTTCTGACAGGATCTTCACATCTCTGAATGCTGGATATATGTTCCCCACCAATGTTACATAATTCAGCTAAACCTCGCCAATCACTAAAAATGGTAAAAGGTTGAAGTTAGTATTGTAGTTTGGCTAGTCAATTCATAAAAGGGTTGATTGGTTAGATTGCGGTATTGATAGAGATATGTCTGTGAGCTCTTGATAATGACTCCAGCATGGAAGTCGAACAGTCAGTTCAACATTCTGCACACCAGGGTTGGGCTGATTGAAATCAAGTGATTAAAATCACGATTAAAATCATGATTTAAAACACTTGATTTTTAAAATCAAAATCATGATTTAAATAAATTTTAGTTTTTTTTTATTCAGAACCAGATAACAACCTAATACAAAAGTTTTCTCGAAGATCAAAAAGAGTATCTGCTTTTGGCAAAAACAACAAAAAAGAAGTACATAGTTCCAAATTCTTGAACTAAACGAAACACCTAAATTTTATTACTGTATATTTTCAGTCTATTCATCTTTGTTATTCAATTTAAACAAAAACACGAGTTTTCCTCCTTTTTCTATGCCTAATCTGTTTCTTATATCCGAGTGTACAACCAGCGAAATGCTTGAAATTGTTGGGCAATGTCAATTTATAGGTTGAGAAGGAAAACAAGCCTCGACAGGAATACCCCTACAAAAAGCACAACAAACGCGTTCGTGTTCGTGCCTCACTCGGCACTGTATAGTGAGTGTATAGGACAGAAGGAAAACAAATCGCGACAAGAATTTCGAACAAATGCGTTGTCACGTCACAAGTTTTCGAGCCGCAAATTGTATTAAAATTTTTAGACTTATACATTAAAATAATTAACAATAATTTCAAAGAATCATAATGTTCAAATTTTACATTCAAATTTTAAAAATCAAAAAACCCAAATAAATCGTGATTTTTTTCTAAATCAATGATTTTTTATTTTTTTAGTGAAAATCAGATTTTGCCCCACCCTACTGCACAATGATTAATTCCCGAAAGGACTATCTTCTATAGTCCCGCGTCAGTGAAAACATTCATTTTAGCATCGTCTTGTCCAGATAAGTATCTCTTAAGAGTTTGTGTACGAAAAAATACTTCAATTATTATCATTCTCGGCAGAGAAAAAAAATAGTCATACCAGGTTATTATATCTGGTGACAGCGGTGGGACTTTTGTGATAACTTGGGACGAAAATTTCACTATTTCAATGATATTTTTGAGATGTGTTGGGCTAGAAACATTTTTTTGAAAAGGATACGTGATTTTTAATTTGATATTTAATATTTTTTTCAGGAATGTATAGGTAAAGTAATTGGTGGAAAAAAGTTGTATAGGTTTATAATGCCACATGATTCTTCAAAAAGGAGATAAATACTGAATAGATGGTTTTAGTTAATAAGAAAACGTGCTCTTAAGAGTAGCTTTCCGTCGGAACATAACCGCGAATTTAGTTTATTGAAGTCTTTCGAGATGGATATAATAATGGGATTGGATTTTTTTCCAAAAAAATCAGCCTGAGACAGGAAGTATAACATTTTTTAGGAGTTGATTGAGTTAAGAGGTATTTACTATTACGGTTAATATATGAAATGTTCGTTTTTTTGAAATATTGTGAAGAATAGCGTATAGAGAGATATTGTTTTTCCGGAGAGTTGTGTGACACATACAGGTTGAGACAATATTATCGCACTGACGTTTGTTGAATGTCCATCGTGATTGCATTATTGGCTTATTTCGTGTGCGAACGGAATTTTCCATTCAAAAATAATGGTATATGATCAAATATTCTTATACAGCTTTAGAAATATGACAATTTTTGTGGAGTTGAATTTTGGTTTTCGCTTTTCCAAGTCAATGCAAAAGGAAAACAAATCTATGAAACAAGTTATAATAGATATTTTGCAAAAACTATCTGATCACATGTGAATTGAACGAAACATATTACATATGGAACACACTCCTTTCGGACTATTTTCTATATCCAAGCGTCCGTGATGGATTTTCATCAAGTATCGGCCACTTCAATTCAATTGAAGTCACTTGGTCCATATGCAGCATCGTTCTATCTATGTAGCATTACATTCAGCTGACGAATTTTTACCGAAACTTTATTATATTTTTTCTGTTGTAGAGCTTGTTTTTCCTTTTTTTTTGTATTATAGACCCTGCTTCTTATTTGACTAGTCAGATATGTTTATGAAATAGAATTGTACGAGTTTAATACAATAGAATTGTAGAGTTCATTTCTTCATGGAAAAATTGTCAACTGCTTGATGGTGCTATTAAATCATCATTTAGAGGTGATAAACAAACTTTTGTCATTTGATGTTTAGTTGGTCGAGGTAAATACTTTCGCTTTTTATGCTAAGGTTATTACCGCCTCAGTTTATTAATGAGTATTATTAAATATTAAAAAAATTTAAATTGGTTTACCTACATTCCAGTTAGGAATACCTGCGATAAGATTGTATCTATCTATCCAGTGGCTTACGTTTGAAACAGAACCAGACCTTTGGTGGAGGGTAAATCTGTCTTTAGAGCGAGATACATTTCATGTGAAGTGGAAGGAAATAATCACACAAATAAGGAGTTATTGTTTCACTTCTGTATATAGTAATCGAGTATTCTGTGGTAGAAGTACTTATCACTATACATATAGACACTTAACGTATATCGTTTATTGATATTGTTACGAAATCGAAATAATCCCCTGACAACGCCGCTGAGCATCATAAACATAATTCAACGACCTGGGGCAATGGGCGCAATACCGAGAAAGCGAGTAGTTCTAAATCAAAGATTCCAGACGTCGAAGGCCTCGAGTAGGTCTAAATCAAATATTCCAGACGTCGAAGGCCCTAGAGTTCTGGGAATTCCAGGTACGAATGGAATATCTAGATAAATCGTTCCTGTTCGATCAGAGTATATAAGAATGTATTTCGTATTTTGTATTTCGTACATAAAAATATTTATAAGAATTGTAGAAGACTTCTTTCGACTTAAAAGTCATCATAAGTGCTAACTTGAAAGAAAGTTATGCTCGAAATATTTCGAAATGTAAATAAAACATTCAACAAACCAGGTTCATGTCCTGTTCGAGTGAACTCGGCTCGGTTGCTGTGCATCAACCAATCGAATAGTTTGTTGCTTGACAACTGAATTATGTTTGCTTGAACCACAGGTCATCAGATTATATATTGTTACGATATTTCTTTGGGTTCGTTTATTAAAACTCTAAACAACACTAAACTATTTTTATTACAACTCTTTATCACAGCACAATACAATCACTCAAACTGCTCAGCTAAACTATCTAACGCTCTGTGCTAAAACTCTCTGATAAAAACTCTATACACTTCGACTTCTGCACTTAGCAATACCAAAAAAAAAGCAGAATATTTCTTGCTTTTCTCCATCTGTCATAACAATGATGAAAATAATATGGAAGTCGTATTATAATTTTATTGTATATGAAAGTGAGCCCATATACTTGATAAATAATCTGTATACTTGGTATCCAATCACTCAAAACAATAGTAAAGGACCATAATATATCAGAGGAAATGACAATAATGTTGCTTCTCTGTGGTTATATCAACTTATAGGTAGGACAATGGATTTTTTCATGACGCGATATCACACATTTTTTTAATATCGCATTTTTTTCAACTGAAAGCAAAAGATACAATATCTAATATCTGCGTTCAAACAGAGAGAGATTTTCTCTGAATGATGGCTTGCACTCAGTACCAATCAAGTACCATCATAGACATTTTGTTTTTGCTTGTCAGTTAAGTGTGGTATTGTATTATGATAATAATAATAAAAGAAATGCCTTATCTTAGATTTGATTTTCTCCAACAGACATGACATAACAATTCAACTTGCAACTGACCCACTACTACAGGCTAGCACTCATCATTCTCCTCTTTCATTTGACATCATAACACACACTTCTGACTATACACTCGATTACAATGAGTATTTTTATGATTTCAAAAACGCCGATTATGACTCCATAAATGCATACATCTCCTGTGTGGACTGGCATATGCTTAATTCCTACAATGATATCAAGCAAGCAGTTTCTTATTTCTACGAAGTCTTGTATAATGCTCTCAATCTATATGTACCTTTAAAAAAATACAATTCAAAAAGATATAATTCATCAAATTTTTCCTCTTGGTTTACGCCTCAGTTGAGTCAGCTGGTCAGAGAAAAAAAAAAGTATCACAAACTTTACAAACAATTTGGCCTGGATGAGGAATAAGTACATTAATTTTTCTAACTTGAGAGCTCAGTGTAAGTTGATTAGCCAAAATTGTTACAAAAGTTATATTGAAGGCATCGAGAGAAACATATCTAATAATCCTAGGCATTTCTGGTCACATGTCAACAAAATAAAAAATTCACACAAAATTCCTGATATATCAAATCCGAGATCAAATCTTTGTGCCGACTTTTTTTCTACAGTCTATTCTAGTGAGGACCAAAGCAATACTTATATTAGACCTGAATTTAATTATGCTAGAACAGTTAACATAAATCAAGTCAGAATCAGTTTGACAGGTGGGATCCCTCTGTATTTTATCAAAATTGCATTTATTTGATCACAAAACCTATTCACACAATATTTAATGTCTCTGAAATCGGGGATTTTCCCAGATTTCTGGAAACATAGCTTTTTAACACCCATTTTTAAATCGAGAAAAAAAGACAATATTGAAAATTACAGAGCAGTTTGCATGCAATCAGAGATTCCTAAAATGTTGGATTATTTTGTAGCAAAGGAGGTCTCTTGGATGTGCAAAAATAAAATCAATGATCAACAGCATGGCTTCATACAGGGAAGATCAACCAATACCAATTTATAACTGTACCAAAACTATATTCTGTTGAATTTTGAAAATAAATCTCAGGTTGACTCTATATATACAGACTTTTCCAAGGCTTTTGATAGGGTCAACCATGATATCCTAACATCTAAATTGATATCTCTTGGTTTCATTGGCCATTTGTTGAGTTGGTTCAAGAGCTTCTTGCAAGGGCGCACACAAGGCGTGAAAGTGGGTGGATATATTTCACATGCAATTAATGTATCTTCTGGGGTACCACAAGGGTCACATTCTGGTCCACTTCTCTTTAATTTATTTATAAATGATATATCTTTTTCCATTAGGAATTCCCAATTTTTATTATTTGCTGACGATTTGAAATTATTTCGCCCTGTGAACTCTTTCTATGATGCCAACCTTATGCAAGAAGATATAGAGAACTTAGGCTACTGGTGTCAACTCAATAAAATAAATTTGAATGTCAGGAAGTGTTTTGCAATCTCTTTTTCTGGGATGAAAACATCTACCAACTTTCCATACGAAATCCTTGGTAATCAATTAACACGTGTTAATGAGATAAAAGACCTAGGGTTAAAATTTGACTCCAAACTCACTTTTTCCAACCACGTCAATGAAATCACAACAAGAGCTTATAAAATGTTGGGCTTCACCTTCAGGACATGCAAAGACTTCAGTCATAATACAATGAAGATACTTTACTCTTCCCATGTTAGATCCATTCTAGAGTATGGGTCTATTGTCTGGTCTCCACACTATGACTGCTATGTCAAACAAATCGAAAGAGTACAAAAATTTTTTTTGAGATGTTGTGCTTATGAATTGGGTTTACTCCAAGAGCAATATGAGTATGATGAAATAGAAAAAATTATTAATATTCGGTCACTTTCTCACAGAAGATGTGTCAGTGATGTTATATAGTTTGAATTATTTTGATGAACATCTGTGATATCAAAGATAAAGTTATAAGACATTGTGTGGATAAATATATTATATAGTCCACATTATTAATCTGCTGGCATTTCATATTCAATTGTAAGTGATTCTAATAATCTTCTATGTATTATTATTGTTTATTGGATAGGTCGTATCATGACTACTAATTCTCGACTTATGTTCTCTATACTAATATAAGGGATCTATTAGCTCAAATGTATATTGAAGTCTTTATTTAGAATGTTATAAAATTATGGATTCTCAGTTGTAGATCATGACATGAGAATCAAAATCCTGAAAAGAAAAATGAGAGGTTTTATGAATTCCAGTTAACGATATTGAAAAAAAATGAAATCTGTGCAATTAGGCATTCCAGATACTTGTCAAAAATGTCAAATAAACCGAAATGAACCGATCGGCGGCATCTGCCTCCCAGGAACTTTCGTTTGTTTTCTTTTTTATAAGTGTGTGATTGGTTAGAACTGGTATTTGCCCCCCAGACATAACCTGATCTGGAATGCCTAATAGGACTACTTTGCTTTATGCTTCTACAGAAAACGATTTCCTGTTCAAGCTAGGAATGGCGGTCTGAAAATAAGACGTGTTGTCGCTCATAGGGGCAGTAGGGCTAGTTCCCATAATTTCATGTCATAGTGGTTGAATTCGGGTTCACAACAAAAACAGTTCAGGAACGGTTCGAAATAGTTGGACCGTTGAGGCGTGAAGGGTTTGTCGCGAATATATCTACATTAATTGGGTGGGTGACTATTTTTGACTGTCCTAGAACAGTATTTATTGCGAACCCGAATACGGCTAGTATCAGAAAGAAAGCTGACTGTTTCTTCTTCAGCCTTTGGAATAAAGCAATATTTGGAAAAAATACAACGAGCTCTCTTATATTCACACGACGGGAGTCGAATATATCAGATAGATACCAATGCAAGATATTTCAAGCAACACACTCCTTACATTCTAAAATAATAATAAAATCATGCTGGAGACGGAGAAAAACTTTTTACCGTGGGAGGTTTTCATCCGTTGGGAAAATTTTCACTGGGTTCAAAAGAGATGACAAGATCCCCTTCGCTTCCCTTCCCAAAGCTTTTATAGGAATTTCAGTTATTTCACTCATATTAGTAATATTTGGCAAAAACACAACATATATATAACCGCAGATCGAACAATGACAAATGACAATGACAGTTTTTGAAATCTGTTTATGACGGCTCTTCTTCACTGCACCGTCTTTGGCCTTAGCTGACATGGCTATCCTTAACAGGTGGGGTGCGTTGCGTTCTACCCACATTTCGTTCTGCCCACAGTCTCCGAATATACCCGAATGATGCTTTCCGTAAAATTCATCGAATATTCTGCAATTTTTTATTGACCCAATCTAACCAAACCTAACTAACCTGACCCAGCCTAACACATTAATTGGGGACCTATTGACAAAAAGGATGAATTTTGAAAAAGTTAAATCATTCGGGTGTGTTCGGGGTGCGCTGCGTAACCTTACCTAACCTAACCCAACCTAACCTAACTAACCTTACCTAAAAGAAGGATGAATTTGGCAACAGCGTATCATTCGGGTATGTTCGGTGAGTGTGGGCATAACGAAATTTGGGTGTTATGACATTTGGGTGTTACGCACTTTGGGTGTTATGTTATGCACTGTGGGTGTTACGAAATGTGGGTAGAACGAGATGCTCCCTATGTTCGGAGACTGTGGGCAGAACGAAATGTGGGAGAACGAGATGCTCCCAACAGGTGTGCCGTTAAACGCGGGCAAGGTAATTTTATATAAACAAGGTTACCGCCACCGCCTGACCATAAGCATATGGGATTGCGAATTTAGATCACAGCGCCACATTCAAGTAAACTCAAACTAATCTACACCAATTTGACAACTATGGCTATAATCAGGCCTGTCCAACTTCAAGTGGTCCAAGGGCCACTTCGAAAAAAAATGCAGTTTGGAGGGCCGCATTATAAAATCTTTCTATACAACATTATTACTGAGTTTTAATAGGTATATACTATAATACTATGTGAATACGGTATACAAAAATGGTTTTTCTATAATTTTCATTTATTCAGAAAATATGAAAAATATGAAAAAATCAGTGGGACATTTGAGGATGTTGGTTTTCTAATACTAATGCATCAATATTAACATTAATATTTGTTGTTGATAAACGAAGTAAGTGAGTAAGTGACTTATCAGAGAGGGAACATCTATACTTTGACTTGATAAATGTCATGTTGGCTTCTCGAATATTCGGGGATGATCGGTCCAATTTCCAGTAAATGCTCTGCGGCCCGCTGTCGGTCGCCAGTGGCGTCACATGTTATTGTATTTTATCGGTAATGTAAGAATTGTGCTTATTCGGTATTTGAGAGTGATTTGTACATGTGATGTATATTCGGTATTTGGGAGTAATTTATACATGTGATGTATACATGACCCGTGAAGCGGGGGCCGCAAGAAAGGAGTTCGCGGGCCGCATGCGGCCCGCGGGCCGTATGTTGGACAGCTATGGGCTATAAGGTTAGGACTTTGGCATTGATAATTATAATTTTAATCATATTCCAAAATTTCAGTATTATATCGCAATGCCACCTCGACCAAGACTTCAACTGATGCATCACTTCGACATTGTTGAAACTTTTCACTAGAGGGCGTATCGCTTATCTTGAAATCCCAGTTGAACAACAGGTCGCGTTGCGTAGAAGT
This sequence comes from Zygogramma bicolorata, assembly GCA_032362365.1. Classification (NCBI taxonomy): domain Eukaryota; kingdom Metazoa; phylum Arthropoda; class Insecta; order Coleoptera; family Chrysomelidae; genus Zygogramma; species Zygogramma bicolorata. The sequence continues at coordinate 673,296 of JAVJAQ010003664.1, forward strand.
CATTGCTAAAACTGAAGCAATTTCCGCAAGCACGTATTCAAATTTGCTATTGGATGGGCAATTAAATATAAATTTTTCCATGAATTTTGGTGATATATTGCATTATTCCAGAGATAGAAATCGTCAATATATTAAAAATTTCACATCCTCCTATATTGTTGCTTCCGAACATTTGATATATTTTAGCATTACACAAGAAGCGGAAAAACAAGTCAACTTGTGATTTTTATGTTTGAAATCCAGTGATAATCATTTGAACTTTCACATGAAAGAATCACTAAAATAATTAATGTCAAAACTGCGTTGAAGATCAATATAATATCCATCATGCAATTGAACATATCCTCAAATCATTCCAAAACACCCAAGAGATTTTTCTTAATTTTGTGACTTTGGCCTGGAAAACATATCACTTGATCACGTACATTATGTATCATTCCCAAACTTTTTTGATTGAATAATTACCAGAAAAATAATCTTTTCATCCTCAAAATGGGGTTTTGTTTTTGATAACGCGATACGCTCCTGGTGAAAAGTTTCAAGCAATGTCAAAGTATTGTAAAAGTGGTGCTTATCAATTGAGATCTTGGTCAAAATGACACCGTGATATCATTTTGATCAAAATTATTTCTAATGTTTATCAAGCACTTCATGGTTAACGTTCACGTAAAAAGTGAAAAAATACCAAGATTTTTGAAAAACTTCACAGTCCTAACTATAAGTAACTGTGGTGATTAGTTGCAGTTTTCTCAAATTTGGCGCTACGATCTCAATTTGAAATCCCAGTTCCAATGACAAAGATATCGCAGCAATTTGGCAATGATTTCAACAGTGATTAATTACACGAACAACCTAGTCATTCTAACAAGACACAGGATCATTTGAAGCCAAATGAATTTCATTATATTATACCTTGACCATAATTTTTTATTGGATATAGGCCATGAATTATGAAGGAAATCCTGGTTCTACTTCCCCTGTGGAAAACAAGCAATACAAATTACCTGTAATCAAATTCAGTCTAGTTGCATTCACTGCTTAAAAAGAGGTCCCTTGAAGGATAATCCTTCGTCAACAGCCAACCAAAGAACTGATCGATGCCTTGAGTCTCTCTTGATTTTCAAAATAGGAAGATTTTGTATTTATTCTATAGAAGAATTATAGTGGTGTTATACAAATCGGTAAATGTATGGAGACCTGGCACCACACTCTATAAAAAACGGTTTGATAGAACTTGCGTACTATGGCATCTTGAACAAAAAATATAAATGAAATTTTGACAGGAAAAGCAGGGTTGAAGCCTGTGTTTTTTTTAACCAATTATTAACTATCATTAGTACTGTTTCCAGAGTACGATCTACCCCTGTTAGTCTCACGTGGAGTACGCAGAATATTTTACAGTACTAGCAGCTGAGGCCTTAACGAAAAAATACTTATGAGACGAAGAACAATATTTTGTGCCATATATTTATGTTCCGTGGTATGAGACCCTCAACACTGGATATTTTTTCATGTTTATTTTAATTTAAGAAGAAGAAAGAACCTCACTTTCAAGCACATCAATTGGTAAACAGATGAACATATACTACACGTGAAATTTCAAAGAAAATGGGTAGAAAAGCACATTTTGATCAAGGTGTCATAGTAAAAAAAGGTCCTGGTAGGAAAGCCAAAAAGCAGAAGGAACCGAAGTTCCCAAAAGTTTTAACAGGTAAGGAAATGACTATAAAAATAAATTCAGTATGGTGTATCTCTTCTTTCAGAGGATGATGAACAACCTCATAAAAAGCTGAGTAGGAGGCAAATAGTTAGAGCCAAGAATAGAATTCAAAAAAAAGCCAAACGACAGGAAAAACAGGCACTGTCTGAGAAATTGAAAAAGAATGAGGAAAATAAGAAAATATTGGAGGATTCGGAACCAAAATCACCAACTGGGGAAGTGCTTACTCCTTCAAAGAAAGGATTCTCGGATGAAAACCGGCTCTGGCTGAAACCGAAAAAGAAATTGAAAGTTGCTCCACCTACTGAAGACTCGGAGTCTGAAAATGAAGATACAGATGACGATGTGGAAACAGAAAATGGTGATGTAGACTCTGAGGAAGAAAATGAAAGCAGTGAAAGAGAAACCGAAGAAGAAACTATCCCAATGGAAAATTTGAATAATCTTTCTGATGAATCTGATGGAAAAGATGAATATGAAGATTCAGAAAGCGATAAAGATGACTTACTACCCATAGAAAAAGAGAACATTAGGCTGAAGAAGAAACAGGCACAAGAAAATAAATTAGCAGAAGAAGAAATGAAGTTGAATATTGCAAATCAGGAAGCATTTCAATTTCCATCAAAAGAGACAGAACAGGATGTACAGAGTTTGCAAGACGTCCAGCAAAGAATGCGGGAAGTCATTGCTGTTTTAACAGATTTTAACAAACTCAGAGATGATAAACACTCCAGATCTGAATACTTAGAGATTCTCAAATCAGATTTGTGTACTTATTATAGCTATAACGATTTTTTGATGGAAAAATTCATGCAACTGTTTCCACTTTCTGAGCTTCTGGAGTTTCTAGAAGCAAGTGAAGTTCAACGTCCACTAACTATAAGAACAAATACTCTTAAAACTAGACGTAGAGATTTGGCACAAGCTTTGATCAACCGTGGAGTGAATTTGGACCCTATTGGGAAATGGAGCAAAGTTGGTCTTGTTGTTTACTCCTCACAAGTTCCAATGGGTGCTACTCCTGAATATCTTGCTGGTCACTATATGATACAGGTGAGTCTAAGAAAGTATACCCCAAAAAAAGTTGCTACTCAACTCCGGTCTGGGGCATATGTGGGATAACAGTAAATGGGTAAAGTAGAAAGAATCCAGAACAAAATAATAAAAATTCTATTCAATTATGACTTCAGAACGAATACTGATTCGATGTATGCACACACTGGTTTTCAGAGATATCAGACATACTGACAATTGAACAAAGTAAATTGGTTTACAAAGAAACAAGAAACAATTTTGAGAATACAGATAGTGCTATTCACTGATAGACATTGATACGATACTAGATTGCAATAGGTATAATTTGAATTCAGTTGAAATGAATATAGGTTTAAACATTCCTATGAATAAATGAATGAGGCATTCAACGGTTTGCCAGAATATGTAAAAATTTTCTAATCAATTGAAGAAGGAAATTAGACATGTACAATCGAATGATAAATATGTGATATAATGTACACTGAAAAAAAAATTACTGTGATATCATATGTGATGAGTATATAGATTTTAGTTGAAAAAAAATTATCGAATTCATCTGTTCATTATGTCTTTTCTTATTGTGTTTTACTTGTACCTAGTAGTTGTGAATGTGGTGTGGGATCGACACTGTATTTGCCGATTAGGAACCAGCTTTTTCAAATAATTGATTTGCCTTTCTTTATAATTATTGTTTTTGATTATGAATAGAAGTTATTTAAATGAAGTTCTTTAAAAAAATAAAATAATTAAAATTCATAATCTGATTTCACAGGGTGCATCCAGTATGCTTCCAGTAATGGCATTAGCTCCTCAAGAAAACGAGAGGATACTGGATATGGCTTCTGCTCCAGGAGGGAAAGCTTCTCATATATCAGCTGTTATGAAGAATACAGGGGTCTTATTTGCCAATGACATCAACCGAGATAGAATCAAAGCTGTTGTTGGCAATTTCCACAGAATGGGTGTTATAAATTCTGCAATCACTTCTGTGGATGGAAGGAAGTATCCAGAATTCATGAAAGGATTCGATAGGGTTCTCCTAGATGCACCATGTACAGGTAGGTTTCCTCAATTCATTTCTGAAATTTATGAGAATGTGAAGTGTATAAATACTATTGGTTGTTTGAAATTCGATATAAGATAATATTACCATTGTGATCCCTATTATATGTTTTATTGTTATCATGGATGGTTTGTTTAAACAAAAAGAGAAGTGAAGACTTTTTTCTTCATAGTTTTTCTGCGTCAGTAACCTATTACAATCTGAAAAATTCAAGAATTAATATTGGAATCTATATAGGTATAGAAGGGCAGACTAATAGGACATGTTTCATATAGAAGGAATTTTTTTTAATTACCTCAGCAACTGTTACTTTCGAACAGTACACAAGACTTTTTGCTGAACATCATTATTTCAGTTGATATTAGCTCACCACCATTCAATTCATATGATATAGAGGCTAGTTTTTAAATAATTTTACACCACATTCCACATCTCCTATGGAGGTAAAATGTATGTTTTATATACAAGGAACAAATAAACTTTATCTATCTATCTATCTACCATTGTGATGAAATGATTGAAACTGAGTATCACTAATTTCATTACATTGAAAACTTCAGATATAACTGAACTCAAGATATATTTTGTACGAAATATAGTTTATCTGAGATGCACGATTGGAGAAATGGATGTTTCAAAATATCACATGTTCAAAACAATGCAGAATACTGGCAGTTCAGTTTTCACAATCAGAAAGATTATGTTGTCAAATCTCAGATAGAAAAGTGCAATCAACTAACTGCACCTGAAATGAAGAGTAGATCTGGGTTCTTCTTACAACTTTCCTAATGCCTGGAACCGACTTGGACCCCAATTTAACAAAAACTCAAACTAGGTCCAAACTCCAAGTGACGCTCGAAAGGAAGAATGTGACAGAATGAGTTTGCATACGTTTTGTCTGATTTTTCTCCTAATGACATTTTTAATTTTTGTTCAAATTCTAGATATTTAATGAGTTGATTTTTGTTTTCAGGTACTGGTGTCATCGCAAAAGACCAGAGTGTTAAAACTACCAAAGATCAATTGGACATTCAGAGGTGTTATAATCTACAACGTCAACTTCTGTTAGCGGCTATTGACTGTGTCAATGCAAATTCCACAACTGGAGGATATATCGTCTATTCAACTTGTTCTGTTTTACCCGAAGAAAATGAATGGGTGATTGATTTCGCTCTCAAAAAACGCAATGTGAAACTTGTTGAAACAGGACTCGACTTTGGCACTGAAGGTTTTACGAGCTATAGGCAGTATAGGTTCCATCCAACCCTTAAGATGACTCGAAGGTTTTACCCCCACACTCATAATATGGATGGATTTTTCGTAGCTAAACTCAGAAAATTCTCGAATCTGATTCCTAAATCAGAAAATGATGAAAAAACAGAGATAATCGAGGAGGATGCAGAAGACGCGACCGAAAAAAGCAATAATGTTGATGTGGCAGAATCAGCAGGCAAGAAAAGGAAGACGAGTAGTTCAAGAAAGGATAGTCCCAAAAAAAAGAAAACCGAGAAAAGTCCCGTCAGGAAAGAGAAACTGAGAAAGATGGTTGAGGGAACACAGGTAGTTGAACAGTCATCAGTTGCTAAAATCAGTAAAGTTGAAAAAAGGAAGAATAAACAGAAGAATAGCAAACAGAACAGTAACAGACAGAGAAAAAAATGAAGATACATCTCATCTGAGGAAATGTTATTAACCTATGGACGAGAAATTGCAGTGCTGCCAATTTATGTTGTGGACAGTGGACAATGATTCAAGTCGTTAGGAATGTGCCTGAACGTGTTTCTGTCTTTATAAATGTCAAATTTTATTCCAATTTGTTCGTTCGTTATGAACAATACATTTAAAAATGCTAACTGTTCTTCTTTTTCTAAAAATAATAATAAAATCATCAAGTAAATTATACAAGCAGGGACGAGTTTGCACACTACACGCTTGAAACAGGTCAAAATTTTCTGTACATATATTCGTCATACGATACATATCCAAAGAACAAAATAATGATAGTGGGTAGAAGTAATAATAGAATCCCCAGGAATTGATGACATTAACAGAAGACTGTTGAGATCAGTAGTTGTGGACTTCATTTGTGAGCCACTCGCTTACCTCATGAATGAGTTTTTTATTAGAGGTACTTTTCCAGACATAAAACAATCAAAATGTGTACCAATATTCAAAAATAAAGGTTCTGAACACGATGCTGCCAGTTATCGTGCTGTTTGTGTTCAGAGTCAAATCTCCAAAGCTTTCGAAGCTGCCTACTCGGTTTGATTGATTTCGTACCTTGAACACCACAAAATAATTTCTGATAACCAAAACGGATTCCGGAAAGCTAAATCAACTTCAACGGCTATTGAGCAAGCTCTGGATTTCATTTATGAACAACTGAATAACAAGAAGAATGTACTAGGCATATTTTATGATTTAACACGTGCATTTGATATCGTTAGCCACGACCTACTTTTCTGTAAGTTAAACAGCATAGGAATTCGAGGTACGCCACATGATTAAATAGTATCATATTTGGCAAATCGTACGCAAATGACAGTAATAAATAATAATAAATCTGACTGTAAGAGTGTTGAGTTAGGGGTAGGTACCCCAGGGGTCCATACTAAAAAAAATCGTTCTAAAATCGTTCGTTCCCTTAACCAGCTGACAAACGTCAACCCTCACAAGTCGAAACTTGTGCGAGCAATGGATCAATGAGGCCTTACCTTTTAACGTGCGATTACCCAGCACGGTGGCCCGGCGAGGATTCGAACCCCGGCCTTCCGCTTGATAGGCAGATATGCTAACCACTACACTACCGAGACCACTAGGACCAACTCTATAATATTTTCGAATGACATCTATGATTCATGTACCACACCAAATAAGACTGTACTTTGCACCGATTATACAAATATACTCCTGGCCCATAAAAGCTTGGAGAATCTTGTAAACTTGGGTAATTATGCATGTGATGAATTCAGTAAGTACTGTGGTAACAATGATCTTATCTGTAATATAAAGAAAACCAAATTTATTAATTTCTCAAACCCAGAATTAATGAACAATATCAACATGTGTGGTGAAACTCTAGAATACAGTCAGGTAGTTAGATTTTTAGGAATAACCCTTGATCAAAAGCTAACATGGGAGGCACATATCGACAGTTTATGTCTAAAAGTTGGCAGTGCAAACTTTGCAATTCGGAATCTAAGAGACACTGCCTCTACAGAAGTTATAAAACCCATGTATTTTGGACAGGTACAATCAAGGCTACAGTATGGATTGATTTTCTGGGGTAACTCTGCATATACTGACCGCATTTTCAAGGTTCAGAAAAGAGTCATTCGCTGCATGGACAAGGCTCGCCCACTGGATTCTTGTAAACCATTATTTAAAAAATACGACATCTTACCATCACCATGTCTCTACATACTACAGCTTGTTCTATTTATCTATGATAATAAACAACTATTTCCTAAAAATTCCGATATTCATAAATATGCTACACGAGTTGAAGATACTTTATACCACCCCTACTCTCACTTGAGTGTTAGTCAGAATTCTCCAAAATATCTAGGTATCAAATGCTTCAATAAGATAAAATCCCTGATAGGGATCAATAAAAGTAGATCTGTATTAAGAAATGAAGTATATAGGATCTTGTTAGATGGTTGCTTCTACAGTATGGATGAATTTTTTTCTTTCAGTGCGTAGAATCGTTTTTAAACTGTTTTTTGTTCTTTGACTAGTCCAATAAGTTTTCTCATGTCTTCAATTTTGTAATTGTGTATGTTTGAAAATTTTAGTGATGAATAAATTATCTATCTATCTAATAGTTTTTCCTGACATAATTATGTTCGTAAAGCCAGCATAGTTGATTAGTTTTATGTCTCTTCTGGAGTAGGGAGAAATGATTCAATCCATGTGTAAGCTCCTCCACAAATACCATATATAACTGTGTAATTTTGCTAAGACGAGATCATGATTAAGACAATAAAAGGCTTTAGACAAGCTCAAGGTTCGCTATAAATAACCACAATTTATGTTGCTTGGGATAAATAAAGATATTATTATTTTTAATAAAAAATAAAAAAAACAATGGGTTACCTATGACTGTTACAATGAAATGAAGAGAAAGAGGTAATTATCCTTATGAGTATAATAGTTTGAATGTAAAATATCCCACAATAACTTTTTGCAAAAAAATCTGAGCAGTGAAAGTGATCCCAATTCAATATTTTTTTCTTTTAATTATACTATGGTGGAATTTCATATTTATTATTATATTCTTATGAACAAGTTTAATATTAGTTGATGGGTTACCCCTGATCAGTTACCTGGATCCGCCACTGCCTCGTTTGCGCTCCCTGATATGATTGCTATAGTAACGAATCCTTGTTGGATCGATCAAATTGACAACAAACGTAGATAATTCAATTCAACCAAAATGTTTTGGGGATTAACCCCTGCTTTAGATCTCCTCAACGAGTATGAAATCATCAACGGATATATTCCAGATGAACTGAATATTCTTATAATAGGCAGTGCAGATTGCAGACATATTCTGAAAACTGAAGCCAGAAAATATCGCCACAAAAATGTTAAAATGAACTTCTACGTGATGGATTCTTGTGTTGAGCTCCTAGCAAGGCAACTTCTTTTGTTGAATATTGCCTTACAGCCCCAAGAAATTCTTGGATTGGAACAGAAGACAAAGATATTCATGGAACTCTACGGCAACTCTCTAGTTAGACCATCTGTGGCTAATTATCTTACTTCAACTGCTGGTGAACTGATCAAAATGGTAACTGATTATGAATATCTGAGCCAAATGATGAGCAGTGTGAGTTTGGACATAAGGTTTAAAGAACGAGACTATCTCGAGAATCTCCTGAAGTTTTGGTGTAGCAAAGATGAATTCAATATTTGCGATAGTTGGGATAGGAGGCTGAGGAAGTTCTTAGGAGTGAGGTGAGATTTCATTGGTGAAACGTTTGATGTTTCATAACGATGCAATTTATAGGCGACAATTGAGACAGTGGTTCATTGTGTTCACCTATCAAGTACGTTTTTTCAAATTTATCCTCGAAACTTTTCGATTCGATTTGTTTCAAATTTTTCATAATTTGTGTGCAATTTTATTTGTCGATAATATAATATGTGCGTATTTCGCAACCTAGAGATTAATATCTGTTAAACAACCCAAATCATAAGCCTGAAATACATCATTCTGTTTCATAGCAGAAGTGAATAGCTCATTAGACACTGTTGAAGCAGAACATTTGAACATTCAGTTAATCTTGAATGAAATGAAAGAAAAAACACGCGTTGCAAATTTGTGAAGATTACAATATATTATAATTATAATTATAATATATAATAATTATAGAAAAAGGTTCGATTATCTACCTGTTATATATTTGATGTTCATTTAATTAGTTATTACCTGCCCAAATAGCACACGACGTCCTGAAGACGAACCATTTATGTCCCAGTTACGTCGATACGTCCCGGGACGTATAGGAGACATTCGAAGAACGTACATTACCGGATGTACCATGTATGTACTGGTTAGACGTCCCATGTAGGTACATACTTGGTCCCGTTCCAATCGGAATGTAATAAAAACGTACATGCTTGGAAGTACTATGTACGTACTTTATTGAGTGTCCCTGATACGTTTACATTAACTCCTCTTCAGGTACGTACTTTTCGGAATGAATTAGGGACATACCAATGACGTGTTTTTTTGTGAATCCCATGTACGTACTGCTCAGACGTATCATTTACGTACATGTTTGGAAGAACTATGTTCGTACTATTTGGACCTTCCAGGTGCGTACATATTGAGTCCCTTTCAGATACGTATTTTTCGAAACGTTTGCGGGACATAGTAATGACGTACATTTTTGGAAATCGTATGTACATACTATCTGGACGTCTCGTTGACGTACTTTTTTGTACATACTGTTTGGACCTCCCAAGTACGTACGGATTGGGTTCCTTTCATTTTCTACATTTCTGTTAGTATGTACATACTGTTTGGACCTCCCGAGTACGTACGTATTGGGTCCCTTTCGGTTCAAGGGGTATTGGGATTTTGAGAGTGATCACTTAGTGTATTCAAACATATATCAATATTGGCAATGCAATATTCATAATGAATTATTTCTATAAAAAAATTTGGAAAAATTGAAACATCGACATGTGGTGAATTTAAATACCAGAAAATTACATACAGAATTTTTTGCACAGCAAGTTTGATATTCCAAAACCGCCATCACATGAGACAGTGATCCTTTAGTGTTTTTTCGAATACATTTTCATTGCTACTGAACTTTCTAAAATTTTAATATTATCTCGAACAAAACTAACTTGAAGTCATCACATCTATAGCACCCAACTCCTTCTTAAAAACAAGTATCTCCGTGCAGTAGAGCGTAACAGTGGTCGACAATAATATCTCCATAGAAAAGGTCGAGAGTTCAAGCCCCGCAGCAGCCAGGTCTTTTTCCAAGTAAGTATTCGGTTAGATGGTTAGTACACTTGAATGAGTAAAATTTTCAACTTGACTATTTGGTAAAAAAGAAATGAATAATCCCGAATATTAAGTGATATCAAATGATATATCATTACGTTGTTTTCGAATATTGATCTAATATCGCCGAATGTTCACATTTTTTTTGTGGCCACTATTGATATCATCTACAATATAAGGCTAATATTCCCGTAATATTGAACCAATATTGGTCTACTTGGGATAGCGCATACAGAATGGAAAATGTACGTTTTCGGAATGTCCCAAACAGTTCCCTTTCTGTACATTTCAGGTCCTGTGTGGACTAGAAAAGTACGTACCTGGGATTACCGACTATGCGGAAACGGTAAGTCGCAGGGAGGTCTTATGTACGTCTGTCGGAGACAAAAGTACGTCCTAAATACGTACAATGCATCCTCGCCGTACATATGCAGTACGTCCACTGGACGTACTTGTGCTATTTGGGTGTATGCTTTCAATGTACCTTGGAAACTGACATAATAAACTCAATATTTGTCATCGCCTCATATTAGATATTCTTATAACTAAAATCTATAATATCACATGGACGCAGCAGTAAAAAAACTTTCAAGACGAAAGAAAGTATAATTACGAATATAATTGCATAAAATGGAAGCAGTAGGAGATCCGGGTACGATGAATTTTGAAGGCAATGTCTCGCTGAATTGAAAGTTATAGAGCCAGAAATTGGATTTATTGTTGAAAGCCGGTGGTGCTCATAAAAAGGAGAATGAGGTGAGGATAGCCATTCTATTGAATTCAATTGGAGACCAAGGTTCACACTTTTGAACATGGTGCTCACGAGGATAGTAAATGAATTCAATATTTACGGCCCTCAAAAATTCGAACAATATATTGTAATAAACGATGAGTTTTGGAACCTTTGGTGTAAAAGTTGAAACTTTTCCTAGAGTGCAAAAATATCAGTTTGGTGTAAGGGTAATTGATCTCTAGGAAAAGTTTCAATATAAGTATTGTAATCCGATCAAGAATCTAGTTTTGCTTCATTTTAAATTCTTTAGTCGAAATCAGTTTCTATTGAGAGTTTTGATCAATTTTTGATAGATTTGAGAAACTTGATGAGCCCTTCTGGATTCCTAGATAAAGATATACTCTTGAGATGAGAATTGTTTTTGGAATCGCTAATGAGACAACTCAATAAGTCTTATTGAGAATTGCTCGTTGGTCAATAACATTGATAGTCAGGTTAATTCAATTCTTAAAACTAGAATTAAACATACATGAAATTACAATTACATGAAATAAATAAATGTCCAGCGTTTTCGAAGATTTGTAACTATTGTAGAGAAAGGGGTCGTTTTTATAAGTTTGGTCAGAAAAATAGTCGAGTTCATGCAATTAATCAACGGAGTGATCAAGAATATTCCGAAAACTCAAATGACGAATCAAAATTTGTTTGGTCTATTAATTCAAAACATGGAAGATTGATAGAATGGAATGAACAAATTAATATAGAGAATGTGTATTTCAAGTTGAAAATTGGGACAGAAAGTAATGTCAATATTTTGAATTATCATGATTTTTGTAAAACTAATTTCAAGGGAACTCTCTCAATCTCGAATTTCATTAATATCTTATTCAGGACACAAAATTGATACAATTGGTTGGGTAGCATTTATTTCTGAATTCAATAATGAAAAGAAATATTGACTTTTCCTATTTTAGGGTCGAATTCCACTCAATCAATCTTGAGTTTGAAAGGTTTAATTGAATTGAATATCATGAAAGAACATAAAATTCATTCACTAACTATGGATAATTGTATTACTGATATTTTGTGAAGATATTCCAAGGCTTTTGAGGAGATACGAAGAATACAAAATGTCGAATGTAAAATTGTTTTGTCAGAAAATGCCAAACCAACATTTTTTTCTATTAGAAAAATTCTATTGTCTTCGAAAGATGAGGTTCATACAAAACTGAATGAAATGGAGGAACAGGGTTTGATAAAAAAAATAACAGAACCAACAGACTGGGTCCATCCTATAGTTGTTGTCAATAAGCCCAATGGTGATGTGAGAATTTGCATAGATCCAATAACATTGAATGAATATATCAAACGAGAAACGCAACTGAATGGATCTACAATATATTCATTGTAAGAGATGTGTCTTCGGTATTCATGCAAGTTCCATCAGATGAACAAAGTTCAAAACTTTGTACCCTAGCAACTCCATTCGGCAGATATTGTTTTTTTGAGAATGGCATTTGGAATATCAAGTGCCCCTGAAATTTTCCAATGTATTATCTCAAGAACTCTTGAAGGTCTGCCAGGAGTTTTTACCTATTTTGATGATATCTTAGTTTTCGGATCAACAATTGAGGATCACAATAAAAAATTAGCAAATGTTTTACAGAAAATTTTGGATTGTGGGTTGACTTTGAATAGAGAAAAATCTAAGTTTGCTGTGAAACAAGTGAAGTTCTTGGGTCATATAATAGATGAAACTGCTATTCGAGTAGATGAATATAAAATTAAGGATATACAGAATATGTCAAGCCCGACTAACAAAACTGAACTTCAAAGATATCTTGGTTTGATAAATTTTTGACAAAATTTTAAGCAAACATATCAGAAAAGACTGCTCCCTTACGTAAGCTCCTCAGTAATAAAAATGAACTAAACTAAACTAAAAGGTTTCATGTAAAAGGGACACGATTTCAGAGAAAATTCAGTTCAAATTCAACCATAGGAACTTCTGATTTAACGCCAGTTATAAGTGTCGTAATAATATTGCGAAATAGTATCATAGTAAGAGTGGAGAAACAAAAGTGCTAATTTATACAAGATACAGTGGGAACGCAATTGAAAACTAAAGGCACACAGATAATTATGGTTTTGAAATTTTGGTTCTGAAAGCATGTACAGATAATCGAGTTAAAATTTATGTGTGCCGATTGAAATTTATGAAACAGTCGATAACGAAATACCAATGACATTGATTTCGTGTCTACTTTGAGAAACATTTTGAATCATGTTTGACGAATTATTAATTAGTCTCTATTGTGTGTAAATTCCCTCTATATTTTTTGTTAAAAAACTCACGAAAATTGTATTGGTGTTTTTCCTAATAAGTAACGAACTCGATTCACCACCAACAATAGTTTCATTTGCCAAGCAAAAAGAGGTGAGAGGGCATGTTAACATGATCTGCATGTCGTGTTGATTCCTAAGAAAGATTGAACAATGAGATTCTGTGTGAATTATAGGAAGGCGATAAGGAGAAGACTGCATTTTCGACTAGTTAACTGTTATGCCTTTTGGATTGTGAAATGCTCTAGTAACAATTGAGATGCTTATGGAATTGGTCCTGGTTGGGCTCGCTTGGAAGATTTGTTTTGTATACCTCGATTATGTTTTAGACATTGAAAAGGAAATCGAAGGACATCCGTACAATTTACGAGAAGTGTTTCAACGATTCAGGAATGGCAATCTCAAACTGAATCTCCATAAATGCTCATTGTTCCAGAGAGAGGTGAATTTTCTGGGTTACACAGTGTCATCAGACGGCATCCGAACATATGAAATGAACATACAGACCAATAGACAAACATGAAGTGTGGAGTTTCCTAGGTTTTCGCACCTACTATCGTCACGTCGGTTCATGAAAGGATTTGCTTTTATTGCGACACCTCTAAATGAGAACAGACAGATGACTGAGTCAAATTCGCCTGGTTCAACGAAAGTGCACGAGCATTTGGAAAATTGAGTAGCTCTGTGTTCCAGTCTGATTCTAGATTTTTGAAGTTCAAAGAGGCTTTCAGTATCACTACTTTGTTTCGGGTTTGAAAGCCGTCGTTTTTTGAAATTTCTTCCTGACGTTTCACTGGCGCGAGTGGCTAGTCTTGAGTTAGACTCCGATGACTAACTCAAGATTAATTCTGGATTGTTCAGGACGGCTTGCTGAAAAGGCGTGAAAATAAGCCGATGGCAAGAGACTGATTTTCCAGCTGGTTGTCGAAGTCCAGAAAAAGTGATGTTTCGGAAGAGATTTATAGCAGTGAATCAAGTGGACATCTAGGAGTCAACAAGACCTTGGACAGAATACGACAAAGATTTTATTGGGTCCAATGTCATGAAAATGTATGAAGATGGTGCCGAAGATGTCCGAAATGTGAAGCAAGCAAAGGCCCCAGAACAAGATCGAGTAGAGAGATGAAACAATACAACATGGTTCAGTGCTGTTCAGTAAACGAATGCCGCAACAATATAATGCATCGCTCTTGATGTACAAGACAATGAAAGTAATATTCAGAAAACCGAAGGACACTCCTGCAGATTTATATGAAATTACTGAAAATATGACTTTGAATCATTTAATTTATTATGATAAAGTATCAAAAAAACTTCAAAATTGTATCATGTACTTGTATAAAAATTCTGCTTTACATGGCCACAATACCGAAATATTCAATTACTTTCATTCAGATTCATTCCAATAAAGTATATAATAGTGTACTGAATGATCAAAAATTGTTTTTCAGATAATTGTTATGCTTTATAATTTAATGAAAGTAAGTTGCCAATTAGTATAAATTATTACCCTCTTTTGTGCTGAGCGAGGGAATGTTGGTTGTTGAATAATTATTTAGATTTAATGAATTCTGCAATGCTTGGATATTCTCTTATACATTGAAGATTATATATCTATCTATCTTATTGCTCCCTTCATCATATTTTTCTGGAACCGTTCTCAACAGAGCAAACAGTGGTATTCGACGCGCGTTTCTTTCAACAAAGTTGGTTTCAATCATATCTATATAATGATTCTTTTCGACCTAATAAGTTATTCGGCAAACAAGTAGCATTCAACAAAACAGAACATCATGAACCATATTCGAAGAAATAATTTTCTTTTTGACCCCTGGTGAAACTTTTTATATAGAACAATTACCCTAACATCAAATTGATGTAATTTGCATTCGACGACCATTTCGCTAACAAGCATTGCATTTTAGGAGAAAACTGAACGTATTCTTGTTGAATAAAATTATATTGGTGTTAGGGCAATTGATTTTTACAAAAGGTTTCAACTCCACACCACATGTTCTAATTTCATTTATTGGCCCTTTGGAGTTTTCTGGGGGCTCTTAGTTGAGTCGATCCAAGTAACCAAATGTTATGCAGACAAGAATTACGGCACTGAACAGAATTTGTGTTGTCTGATTGAAAATCCGTATCACAGAGTTCTGTCAACCTCTTTTTTGGTCACTGCATTTTCGATGATTCAGAATTTTTCAAATCCAATTTTCAGGTATGATTCAAGAGTTGGAGCTTTTGACTGGGACCTGCATATGCGATTTCATAACATCGGCGGGAAGCAAGTTTGCAATCAAGAATATCGCAACTTTAGAATGAATGGTGTAGCTTTCTCTTGGTTAGAATCGGAAGTTTCTAGAACAAACCGTTCTCTGGTCTGCGCAATATTGCCAGATGGCGATAAATTTCTCCATCATGGGTATTTGGGAGATATGCAGACGGGACCTTTTGTAGCGTTTGGATTAGACTGTGAAGATGAATCATTTCTGAAATCCACCAATGGACAAAATGTTCATCGTGCTACAGACGTCATGGAACGTAATCTTAAACAAATTTTCCACGAACTGCTCTATCGTAGGGAATATGTCCACGAAGCAACTTCTGATGTCAAACTGGGCCCTGTCGTCATGAAACAAGAAAAGCTAGTAGTTGATGTGAAGGGACCGGATTACATACCTAGAGCTACTAAAAAATGTTTAGACATCAACGGAAAGATAAAATTTTTGTCGATTTCGATGCTTGACTCAATGAAATATAAGCAAAAGTATCAAAATGTCTTCGACATCATATATTTTGGCAGTGTTTATTTGAAATACTTCGACAAAGAACTGATAGAGAAAATCACTAGACGAGATGCATTCTTGATAATTGAACACCAGCTATTCGTATTAAGTCATAGAAAAAACGAGTTGGACGACTTCAAGACAAACATTTATGATAAAATTGAAGGATTAGAAGTCGAGAAGTTACCTTTTGATCCAGAGAGCGATTCGTATGCTAAGTTCATTGTAAAATAAGTACCAAATAAAATATCATCAGTTCACCATCATTGAGAAATATTTTGAGTTTTTAATGAACCAATAATCACAACTGAATGCGCGATATCTATTATGTAGAAGTGCTTGCTCTGTATTCTAGGATTGAAATGCCTCAATTTCCCAGGGTGTGTGAAATATTGAGCCATTCAATTCATATGATACCATTTGATTCTGAATATGTTCAAGGGCGAGCTCAGTTCATATTATTAGGACCTCATTTGGGTTACCACTGTGGAGTTTCCTAGACTAATCAAAATGAATCAATTGATAATATTTCCAAGGATATATTTTTGATGAGTTATTGCAAATATCCTCAGGCACTGAATCTTATTCTGAAGGCGTAACTGGTAGTCACAGATCATTTGTGATCAACCGAATGTTTTTTCTGGATATTGACTTGGTTGATTCTGCATCTGTGGGTAATGCAGTAATTCTCTCAAGGTATGTAGTTGATTGTATCAGCCCAGTGCCTTTTCAACTTTCGAGTTGCGATGAGGCTTTTCTTTATTACATGAATGACACTGGTCGATACTTGATTCAAACCCATACTCAAAAACCCATTCAAAGTTTTCTGTAATTGCCGATACTATCATGCCAATAAAAGGATCAGGTCTCGTTCCTGTAGACGAGGAGCTTACAATACACCGAACAACATGCCTCTGACCACGGAAGAATATCTAACCTGGAAATGACTCGAATGCTGTTGATTAAGTGAACTGGGTGATTCGAATCAGACTCTCACCAATGGAAGTTTTTGTAGAGATTTTTTACCCTATCACCAAACTGATATTTTTTGCCCGCAGGGCCCCCCGCAATGCTGATCGGTGTCCGCGTGCAGGATGATTTCATTTTGGCGCCCTTTATCAATGTTCAAAATCAAGTTATAAAAAAATGATATTTTATTTTTCATTTTATAGTGAAACAACAGAATTTTTTCGATTTTATTAGAAATAACGATCAATAAATTATCAACTAATAACAAAAAAAATATCTTCAATCAGGCACTTAGAATTAGAACTTTTATTCGTTCAAATGGGCGATTTCCGTGATTCAGTGGCAGCAAATTCTTTGATGACGTCATCAAAATTGATTTTGTCAACCATTTCCTGCTCTATAGCTAATATAGCTAGCCCAGATAGTCTCTCTTGATGCATGGTTGATCGAAGGATTTTTTTTAATTATTTTTAATTTTGAAAATGACCTCTCCCCAGAAGCAACAGATACTGGTAAAGTTAGAAGTATTCTCAAGCAAATCGTAACATTCGGCAGGGATGAGGTTGAATTGTGCTCATGTAGTAATTTTCCTAACAAGTGCGGAAAGACACTTTCCGCATGAGTTAGGAACAATACTTTTTCTACAAGCGTAGGAAACAAATTCATTTTTTCAATTATTTATTCATGCAAATGGAAACAACTAACAAGAGTAACATTTTCCATCCACTAATTATTCTTAATATTTATTGTAAATGTACAATTTGATGCATTATGTAAATTTATAGCGGAAGCCAGCATATTGTTTGAAGATGGCTGATTTCCTGAAGAAGAAGGTAACTCGGGCAATACATTTTCGAAAAAAATCGAATGTGCAGGCACAGGCATCAAATCGTCGCCGATCGATATAGACGTGGATGGTTCTAAAATGCACCCGGAAGACGATGTAGTGTTCAAATCGAGAATTTTGTTGGACATTTCTTTTTTTTAGATTGGTGGAGTCTTCTTAATACTCCTCTGCAACTGAAGTCGATTCCCATCCTCCTAGGCGTTTGATATTAGTTATACCCACACCACAGTCAGCAAGTAAAGTGGCTGAGGAACGCCTGAAGCTGTGACCAGTGTATGGTATTGATTCCTACACATTGCACAGTACATTTTCCACTATTGTAATACAAGAATAAACGACGGTGAGGAGTCTCTTTTGGACGTAAATGTACATAATTTCCGTATACGTTCAAAAAATAACCATCATTTGCTTCTTCAGATATCACGAAGGATCTAGAGGAATGATTTTTGGAATCCTTGATATTCACAATTATCAGGTTTTCTTTGTCGTCTATGTCGTCAATGGTGAGTTTTGTCAGCTCTTCTCGTCTGCAAGCACCAGCTAATCCAAAAATTGCTACTAACTTAATCATGAGGTATATGTCATCGGGTGCTTCAGTCATAAATTTTGAAACGTCTTCTTGAGTGACGATTTTGGCCTTTTTCGGTCGAAAACCGACATTCTGTCTTTTAATGAATGCAATTATTTTGTAAAATTTGCTAATATCCAAATTTTGCTTTACTTTGAATAAATACATTCTTCAACATTGAATATCTTGCCCATAAAGTGTTCGGCTTCCATGTTTCAGACATTTCTAGAAAATAAGCCAAGAATACTTCTTCTGTATTTGGTGTTTTCACTTTTTTATTGTTGCACCATTCAATAAAACTCATTGCTTGCCATACCTTTGTTTAGATTTCGTTGGCAATAACTCTAAGTTCGCATATGTAGCTGCTTGCACGATTTCTTGTAGAAGTTCTTCATCAGATGAATAATCCATTGTGGCAATTTCACTGAATCGAAAATTTTATATGAGTAACGCTTTGTCTGCCACTCTGACAATTACAAACAAATTTGTGTATTGATCGGCATGACAACATCAATTGTTACCTACTCGTTATCAGATCAATCAAAGCCTATATATAGGATGATTTTCATAACAATACATTTTTATTTATCAATATTTGTTCATTTTTTCAATAAATAGTGCAAAATGATGGATGATTTTGAACAAACTCACTTAGTATTGCAACAAAAAAGCTTGAACTTTCATATTTTGTCACCCACCACTTATATTTTACGAGGATATCATATAAATGTTTTTCCCGCACTAGTGTGGAAAAAAAATTCCCGCACTAATGTGGGAAAATGACACTTTCCAAACTGAATTGCGTGCGGGTAGAGGGTGAATCACGCACGCTTGTAGGAAAAATATATTGCAATATATCCAAAGGCTTTGAAGAATGGGGAATTAAAAATTACTTCAAAGCTTTAATCTCATTAAACGAAACATCTGCCTCAATATCAGCCTCCATCAGTAACCTTCTGTTGTTAGAGCTTAGCAGTTCTTTGGGATCTTGAGGTGCTTCATCCCTATGTTTATGAAAAAAAAAAATTGGTTTATATTTTCGTCTACCAGTATTGATTGTGGGAAAACGATGTTCTATCTCATGATTTGCGGCTAATATTTCCGCTTGAGCAAATTATTTTCTCAAAGGAATTATCATTTCTATAATTTTTAAAATGATCGACTAAATTCTTTGAATAGTTTTGACATACTTCGATCTCAATTTTTACACTTTGCATCATTTTACTCACAATATTAACTGAAATAAAACATTATACCACATTATTACACTACAAATAAATCAAATATATTGAAAGTGTCCTTATCCGCTATTTCTAGAAGATTCTCGCAAATTCAAATGACATTTCAATGGCTTCATAGCATCTACCATACACCATTCAGTATCACTTACGGGTTTAGATTTAATTCAGGAACATTTTTTTTAATAATATCCCATCTTTTTGTGGAGGAAGAGTAAAAAAAAGTAGAGTTCTTGTACTATATGAAAATAGTTCACTGTTTCATTTGATACTTTAGCAGCATTATCAACTGCTTAATTTAAGCTATGTGCAGCGCATGCGGGACAAAAAAAGCTCGAGGATTAGCGACCAGTATACGTTTTTGTATGCCAATATGCTTTCCACGCATATTGGCATCATTATCATACCCTTGACCTCTCATGTCTTTAATATCTAAATTTGAATTTCGTGAAAGTTCAACTACAAAATTGAATAGTCCTCCTGTAGAATCGAATATTGGACTGAAAGCTACAAAACTCTCTTGTATTTGAACTTTTTTACAATCATGATCCAACACCACATAACGCAAAACAAGGCTTATTTGTTCTGTGTGACTTGTATCTAGAGTACCGTCCATAATTGTTGAATAATATTTGGAACTGCGTACCTACCATATTCAAAAAATTATTTTTCACTATAAAAGACATTAATTCAATAATTTCGTTTTCAATTTGATAGCCAAAATAATGAGTTATTTTTTTATTTTCATGGGAGTTTTGCACTCTACTAAGATGTTCTCTCATCACAGGGTCGGATGAGGAAATCATCTCGACAGCCTTAAGAAAATTTTCGTTATCATACTGAAAAAGTATTTTAGAAGAACCCTGAAATACTAGACATTGTCGGGACAATAATTTAACGACTGCAACAATTCTTTCCAGAACATCATACCTATATTTTTTTTCGGTTTCTACAACCCATAAATGATGATTGTTTACAGTAGTTGAAAAATTTAACTTTTTTTTTCAAACTTATTCACGTATTCATATGAACATTATGTAAAATTGATGTTTCATGTATTTTTATAGCCAACGATAAGTGTTGCTAATCAGAAAAACCATTTGAATCAGAAAAAGTTTTTATAGTTTTACCGAAAACCATACAAAAAATAAAAAACAAAAAGTAGAGTCTTTGAAACTGAAAAGAAAAATTCTCTCTGTTGTTTCACCATTCTCTAGTTTTCTGACAAAGTACGTACTTAATGAATTCTCTCTTGTCTTGATTTCTGACTTCCTCGTTCTTAATGGTTCTAGGTCACAGACCAGGAACCTCTGATAGAAGACTGGCACTTATCATCTCAGGGCCCATTTCAATCAAGGCCTCGATTTCAGCTCAATTTGTACCCCCTATTGTCGAGGTTGATCCGGTAGGTTCGATCGATTCTACGTTCTCACTGAGAGTTGAAGTACTCGTACATGGTTCAAGTTCAGGAACAACTGAAGCAGAGCAATGACTCACTGATGTTTCTGTTCCTACATTGGAAACTGGAGTTTTTGCACAGAAATCTTTCATTTTGTCAGACATTTTCTCCCCTTCTTGGGATCTACCTTTTTTTTATGCTCTCGAAATTTTGCACCAAAAGGTAGTATTTTCTTCTGTGATTCCTAGAATTGAGCAAGTGAAGCTAATATGCTGGATCAATATAAAATGTATTGAGATGTACTAGGCTCAGAAAATATCTGAAAAGAAACGTGCTGAGATCTTTGGATGATAGACGAATCAAAGATTTTAACAGTTTTGGCACTACCGGCTATACCGAATAGAGATGTCAACTTCGGTAATATGAATGAAATACCTTTTATATTATTACCTATTAAGTTAACACGTAAAATCTAATCAGCTAGATCATGTAATATCCTATACCTAAATGGTTTTTGAGAAAATTTAATTTCCATTTCAAAATTACATGTGCTTTTCTGGCATCTAATATTTTATTTACCTTCATATTTTATACTTTGAATGCCTTGAAATTTTGGATATTATTACTTCATCAGAATAATAGAATATGTCCAATTATTGAAATTCTTCATCTCTTGATTACATTATCCACGACATAAAAAAAATCAAGTATTTGAAAAAGTGAGTGGTTTCAAACTCAATCCTGCTAACTGCGAACTCTTTATGAAAAATATTGAAGAAGAAACTAGAAAAAAAAACTCAAGATCATTTCGGAATTTTTTTCTATATAGAATTTCCATTATTTATCCTGTAAGTCTTCAGTTACTAGGAGCTGCTATCAAAAGTGATACAATATCAACAATTGTTCAAGTTCGTAAAAAAAACGTTGAGATCATGTATAAGAAAATTATACATTTAAGTCCCCATTCTGCACGTTTTCTTAATTGTCTTGGGTTGCCAAAACTATTATATACTTTAATTGTAATTCTGTGTTTTGGTTGCCCAGACTTCAACTTTTTCATCAGTTTCTTGCACTAAATTTAATAAGCGAGATAATTTACTCACTGGCGCATTTTGTTAACAAGGTAAGCATTTTCAGAAGAAAATTGATTGAGTACAGGGGGAACAGAATTTCATATTTCATTCCAGTCGAAAACATTGGTTATTATTATCAATTTATAACATCAGTTTACTCTGGTGGTCAAATATTTTGGAAAGTTTTTGAAAAAGTGAGTGGTCTTGATCTCATTCCAGCTAAATGTGAACTCTTTATGAAAAGTGTTGAAAAAGAAACTAGAAAATGAATTTTCAAAACCATTTCTGAATTGCTTCTTGGAATTCCCATTGTTGATCTAGTAAGTCTTCAGTTACTAGGATCTGCTATCACAAATGATGCAACATCAACAGCTGTTCAAGTTCGTAAAAAGAATAAGAAAATTACACATTTAAGTCCCCATTCTGTACTATTTTTTCGGATTAGTTGTCTTGGGTTACCAAAACTATTATATACTTCAAGAACATGTCCAACTTGGAAATGCTCAGAACTGAAATTGACAATATTTTCCGAAAAAAAAATTAATAATAAATATTTTCAGAACATTAGAGCATATATGCAATTTTCGAATGAGTTATTCCAGGTGGATGCAAGCTACTCTTTCCATTTCTTATGGCGGGCTTGGTGTACGTAAGATACAAAATCTTTCCATACTTGCTTTTTTGAACTCCATCTTCGCAATCGCAGTGCTGGTATCCATGATGTTATCGACGGATGCAATAACCGATGTGAATAATTCTGTAGCGGTACGTGGCTTCCTCAATTAATTATCTTCTAACTTCTTTCAGAAAATGAACAACGTCAACTATTTGACAGGCAAGTGGTTAGAAGTTTTTCCATCACCACAACTTGTAACTTTTTTGATCGTGATAGTTTACACATCGCGATATTTTTACGGTTATGGCTGATGGAAGTACTTTCATACCTTTGTCTTGGAGTCGATCCATATATATGGCTCGACATACCATATGGTATGTGATGTTACTTGTGTGGATGTGCTTGCGAAATCGAATATAAAACATTCTTTAACTGCACCTAGAAAGTTATCTGAAAGTGACGAGGGAACAAACATTGTGAATACAGTGAATATAGGAACAGTTATATAAGATAGTAAGATCCTTGGCATTTAATATGCTGGGTGGATTTGGTCCAAACTGCCTTGAAACTATGAAAGAAATTGGGAGAAGAATAGATGAAAACATCGACGAAAACAAAGCCACAACATATTTGATGCAACCATTCTCGGCTCAATGCCTCGATACCAAGCTCTAGAAAATTTTTTTAATATGTAATTTTCTTTCTTTTTTTTGTCTATGAATACTTAATTCAATGAACGATTCACCTTAAAAAAATTCCTCGCAACAAATTAGTGTCAAGTTGAAAAAAATATATATTTGAAATGGAAACGAACGAGAAGTAGAGCAAGAGATAGGTAGGTAGGTAAAGAATATGGAAAATTTATACTTGAAAAGGAAAATTCAAATTTCGTGTTATTATCGTATGACAATCGCTATAATTCTCAAATTATATTACAGGCAATCCAAATAAAAACAGTCGGTCGGTGTTGTCAAGCGGTCTGAGACGCGGCCCTCAGATTCAATTCGGCTATTCCCCTGTTAGTTCGAACCGCGTTCCGGCAGAATTTTTCTGACCGGCTCGATGCCAGACGCAATTGTTAAGTTGCCTGAATACCAATCCTGGTAGGGATTGCTACCGACCCGGTAGAGCTGTGGGTTTGTCTGGG
Source organism: Zygogramma bicolorata (assembly GCA_032362365.1). Classification (NCBI taxonomy): domain Eukaryota; kingdom Metazoa; phylum Arthropoda; class Insecta; order Coleoptera; family Chrysomelidae; genus Zygogramma; species Zygogramma bicolorata. The sequence goes on from JAVJAQ010003664.1 coordinate 697,365, forward strand.
TTTCCCTACAGTCGAAATAGCAAATGCGCTACCGTGAAAATTTGTTAGATGCCTCAGAGCGCTTCGGCACCAAAGATTCATAGAACATAAGAGAGTGAGCAAGTTCGTTGGGTTGCCTCCCGTTACAGTGACCTCTAAGGTGGTTGTGGCTTATGAAAAAATTCCGAATTTTCGCAAACTCTCCAGTAGAGAGGTGGTGAGTACAGTTAAAAATTTCACCAGTTATAAATCATCGGAAATGGGGAAATAATAGCATTCTACATAGTTCAATAATATATTAATGCGAAGACACCTGCACATAAAATACGACTCGTACAAAAACTGAAGCACCAAAAACCTTATCCTCTCTCAAAATAGATTTGTTATTAGCACGGGTACTTGACTACAAAATAGTGGCACTACAGAATGTCGAATGAAGTAACGTTGGGTGATTGACATGCATTACTCATTACTCTCAATCTGAAATCTGACCAGACCCAAAATGCGCTGTCAGAAATAAAAGCTGAACTAACAGCTGCAAATGATAAAATAGCATTATTAGAGCAGGAAAACTCTGAGCTGAAAGAAAAAATTTGTTTGCTTGACCGCACATCCCGCAGAAATAATATTATTGTATTTGGATTGAAAGTCGAAAGTCGATGACGTGAACGCTGGTCTTACCCTCTTGGACGAAAAAACTGAAACACGTATTGGGGCAAGTGATTTGAACATAATCTTTTTTTTCACAAGTAGAGGCGGCAAGAAACTATTGAAGATTGAATTCTTGTCATATTTAAAAAAAAGTGAAATACTGAGGAATGCCTACAAATTAAAAAATACGGATATTTTTATCTCTAACGATTTGAGTCAGGAAGATCAAGTCAAGATTAAAGCTCTTAGACCGTTTTTAAACAAAGCTAAGCAAAACGGATTGCGGGCAACTATTAGAAACAACGTCCTACTTCTTGATGATGGTAAATACACACTGGAAGAGCTACAACGTGTTCCAAACGTATTAGATAAAATTTGGAGTACGAGTGCCGAGGAAGGAAAAAGTAACGATTCACCTCCTACACCCCAAGGAAAGCTCCCGAAACGTACACTCAGGGATAATCGTTCACGTATCAAGCTCACTGGGAAACAATAACTTTTGTCAGATTTATTACAAGTTGTACCAATTTCTTTTTTTTTCACTTGAACCTTCTGGAATTTGTATGTGTGTATATATGTATTGCATATATGTGTATATACATATAAATTGTTAAATCATAAAGATTTTGTTGGTTTTTTGTTTACTCATATCTATACATTGAAAATGCCAGGTTTAACGATCTGCCATGTGAATGCAAGATCCATTGTGAATGGTTTTACTGAATTTAAACACCAGGTTTTCAACATATATGACATTATAACTGTTTCGGAAACGTGGTTGAATAACATTATTATATTGCCAGGGTACGAACTGATGAGGAAAGACAGGAGTAGCGGAGGTCGTGGTGGTGGTGTAGCTGTTTATATAAAAAAATTCATTGGGGGTAGCTTGATAAAAAATGTGCAGATTGTTAATACAGAACAATTATGGTTTTCTTTCGAATACCTAAAAGTAAAGTTCGCCGTAGCGGTGCTTTACAGACCGCCCAATTTTCCCGTGTCCGAATTTTCATCTGAGTTTGAGGAGTGCCTGTCTACTCTTAGTCCCAAATTTGACCATATTATCTGTGCTGGTGACCTCAACATAGATTATTTGGATCCAGTAAGTATTCCGTGCGTTAGAATGAACAATATTTTGGATTCATTCGGTCTGAAGCAAATGATTGATGAACCGACTCGCTATAGTGCGACTAGCAGTACGCTCCTAGATCTTATTATCTGTTCAGAAACATTGAATATAAGCGACTGTACCACGGTTGATTGTAGTGTTTTTACTGATCATCGCCTAGTATCATGTGAAGTAGGTCTCGCTAAAACGCAAAATCGGACTTTCATGTATAGATACAGAGACTTCAAACGGTTCAACCAAGTTGATTTTAGTACCGCCTTAGAAGAGATCGATTTTGATATAATATATAACATGGGGAATTTGAATAGTAAAGTAGAATTTTTCAACTCAAATATCCTTCGCATTTTTAGTATTCATGCACCAGAAAGAACCGTGAGAATTTCTAAAAACAAAGCTCCTTGGTTAACAGAAAATTTGAAACTTTTGATGAAGTTAAGAGATAGGGCTTTAGTAAGATACAGGAAAAACAATTCTGTACATTGCTGGAATTATTATAAGGATTTGAGAAATCTTACAAACAAAACGATAAACCTTGAGAAAAAAGCGTATGTAGAATTCAGTTTACGAAATAAAAAACAACTATGGAAAGGAGTAGCAGACCTCGACATATTCAGTAAGAAATCAAACATGACGATTCCTGATCTATATATATATATATATATATATATATATATATATATATATATATATATATATATATATATATATATATATATATATATATATATATATGTATGTATATATATATATATATATATATATATATATCTGTCTATATATATATATATATATATATATATATATATATATATATATATATATATATATATATATATATATATATATATATATATATATATATATAAATTAAAAATATTGAGATTATACCCGAAAACTGAAAAATATAAAAAGCTTATTGGGGCACGAAAACTTGAATTTTGAAAATGGAACAACATATACAACTTCCAAATAACACGGTTTCTCATAATATTTTATTTTATATCATAGTTTTTGAATTGTCTGTTCTGGCTGTTGAAAACATTTCGATACAATTAAAAAAGTGGAAATATCACGTATGCCCTTCGTCGGAAGAAACAATTGAACGTAATAATGTACATTTTTTTCTACACTTTGATATTTCTAGACAATCGAATGCATCGAGCAGCCTCGTATGTGCACATATCCTTGGTCAACCTCAGATTGTTTCACTAATTCTAAGATCATTTTCGAGACATACTATACGACACTTTCTTTCCTAATACCAAGCACAAACGCTTTTGAAAAACCGAACTCAATCATTAAATTATCGATAACTCACCTCCTTCGAATATACTCCAATTTTCTACAGAAAAGAGAGTAGGTACATGAATTAAATACGGTCAGTAATAATCATTTATTAGGCAGTGTATATCATCATAACACTATATTTACACCATCTGACTTTTCTTAAAAAACTTTGCTGGTGAACGAATTTGCATACTTTTTGAAGTCACTCCTTAACATTACCCTGAAATCTTATGTCCCTTGCCACCAAATAATCGATATACATAAAACAAATTAACATTCATAGTGATATTTTTACATTCGAATTCAATTATCTTTTATTTTGTAACAAGGGTATAAGATTTTATAAATAATACAACAATGAGCAAATATTAACTTTTTTTCTTTTGTTCGAAGTTGAACTTTGATTGGGTGCTGAAATAAATGCAATTCTGCGATGTGCTTCGAATGATCTTTCAGCTGCAGATCAGGCAAGCTAGGTAAAGAAAACGATCAAAATTTTATAATCCGGAATATTTTTGTGAATATTCTAGAACAGTACCGATCCTCTGAATGTCGCTTAGGCTTTTATTGTAATGAACCATACCTGCTTCATGTTCTGAAAGAATATCATTACATTTGATATTTATTCCTTCTAGCTTTTTTGGGTTCATAACCTACCACAATCTGAAGAAATAGGAATCAATATATGAAGCTACACAAGTGTAGAAGGACAAAGTTTCAATCTACCCGCAGAAGTTGCTGCGATAATTCAAAAAAGTTCCTTCGAAATTGAAAACGTTCAATTAGTCAGCATCTTCTCGTATATCTCAAATTTGACTATCAATAAAATACAAGAACTGATATTTTTCAAAATACGGAAACCAAATATTCTTCCGTTTCCAAAACTTTCATGAATATAAATGTACTGATAATGTCAAAGTAACAACAATCGCAGAAATCTTAAGATATGACTTATTATATATAGTGAATGTAAAATCTTAACTTTTCTGCAAGTGAGTGAAGAATGTATGCTTTGTAGTTTCCGTATCTAGGATAGAAATCTACCAAGCCCAAAAATATTCATAGCTTTGTTAGCTATTGCTATAATATGTTGTATTTTATATCCATGTACATTTGATCGACAGACAAAAAGTATATTTCTTGATTAAATCATGCTTATAATCGGAAATGTATGCCAGTATGGGTGTCTACTATGAAGGTTCAGAGGAAATCGAGTTGAAATATGTTTTTCTGTGCGTTTTCAATCATTGCATGACATGTTATATATGCTTCCGTTTTCAAAACTTCCATAAATATTCTCTTCCAGTTTAGTTTTTGTGTTCGCTTTCCTTAAATGTCAGAAATTGGAAGCAGATTTGGTGACCGAAACGTCCCCTTCTACACGTGTAGATTCCAACATTGGTTATTATTTTTTCAGATTGTGGTAGGTTTAGAACCCGAAACCACAAAGAAACAATCCATCCACCACAAAATAATGGCATTCAAACAGTATTTGATATTTCTGATTCTGAAACGTATGGTCTTTGTTGATGATCAAATTTTAGTATTTTTCTCCTATATGAGAGGTACTGCAATCGAACAATCACATGAATATTCTCCTCATACTGCATTGAGGTTCTATCAGAATCCAACTATTACTTATAGTCGATCCATTTTGGCACAAATTCAATGAACGTCTAGAACAGAACAAAGGAATATATTGCACAGCAAGAGTCTAAGCTACACAATTATTTTCGCATGTCGAATGATAATCAATTATTTCAAAGGGGCTAAATTGGTTATTTGATTCTCACAGAACAACCGTCTCCAACATAAAAACATCATTGGCGGATTCATTTCTTCTTTGTTTTTCATTCGAGAATATGCAATTTTGATTATTTTCTCGCGATGTACCAATTTCAAGTGATATTTCATATTTTGATTCTGAAGTGGCAAAATGATTCGTGAAATGATAGAGTCGCTTTGTCATCCTCGAATCAGTTAATCAATAATTACCAATTCACAACTGTAAAAGTGATTGTTGGGGTAATGACCCCAGCGCACCATCGAAAGGTATTGTAAATTCATTGGACTGTAGAATTTAAAAAAAAAGAAACAAAATCGAAATGTTTATATTCCTTTGGAAGCTAAAACATAAAATCAGTAATATATAATGAAGAATATCACATAGTCAAGATAATAAGATAAATAAAATATATAAAATAAAGGATTAAAATATAATAGATATAGGTACATAATTCTGATTATTTGAGTTCTCAACAGAACATAGGTGAACTGAGTGAAAAAGAAAAGAAAAGAAATACTTGATAATGAAATGAACTATTCTATAGAAACCATAAATATTGAAAAGATTCACAGAATATAATAACTGGTTATTGATATCATATAGTAAATAACAGATAAAATAAAACTAGATAAATAAAATTAAAAACTCAAATATAATAGATATCAGAATATAAATCTGATGAAATAAGTTCTCAAAATGATAAAACTAGGTGATCTGAATGGAAAACGTGAAATGAAACACTTGTGAATATAAAATAAATAACTGAAACGGAATAAGTATGATTATAACAGTAGTATTTGAGAACCAAATGATACGAATACATGAACTAACCATAAATTATAAATTCAAGCAAATAAATCAAATATAATGCAAAAATTACGAAACCAATGGTATGAATGATGTAAAATGCATTGAACATAAATATTACAAAATGTATTTATTGAAGTTATATAAAAGGATAATACATGCATGAGATATAATATGTAGTTACTGCTACACATAGTCATAGATAACATAGATAACGAATGAGATGTTGGACTCAAAGATAAACTATAAAATAAATCATACTCGATGGATAGAAAAATAATTCATAGATAAATACTGAAGATACATAAAATATATGAAACTTTGAAAAAATCGCAGAAATCATAGAAAAGAATCATATTTTATGGCTGTGCGCTCATCTTTGCTTGAAAATGATTGACATGTTTCTTGAAAACCTTACGAATTTTAATGGTAATAATAATGTCAAAGTAACACCAATCGCAAAAGTCTCAAGATTTGACTTATTATAGTGGAATGTAAGATCTTTACTTTTCTGCGAATGAGTGAAGAATGTATGCTTTGTAGTTTCCGTATCTAGGATAGAAATCTACCAAGCCCAAAAATATTTATAGCTTTGTTAGCTATTGAACAGGACTGACTATATCTCATAATATGTTGTACTTTATATTTATGAACATTTTATCAACAGATTAAAAAGTATATTTTTTGATTTAATCATGTTTATAATCGAAGACGTATGCCAGTATGGGTGTCTACAATGAATGTTCACAGAAAATTGAGTTGAAAGATGTTTTTCCGTAGGTTATCAATCATTGCATGATGTGTTCGTTTCAACGCCAGGGGGTCAATTCTCGAAACACTCGTTCGCTGAACGTATACGTTGTTGCCGGAGAATTACTGTTTTTGAATCTCAGACGTATTCATTTCGAATACGAGGAAATATCCAATATTCACTGAATGATTTTTCATAGCCAAGAAATATTCTGACAAAGAAAAGTGGACTCTAATATACAGTTTTATGATTTGACAAAATCTTTCAATTCATACTGACAATAGATCATTTCTGGCAATAAATCCGAAGGAGTGAACTAAGTCTTGTATGGTATCTTGAGAAAATAATATGTTGAAGTTGAAATTTCAGACGGGCAAAAACGTTATTTCAGTTACTCGGTTCATTTAGCAGCAGTCGCTACTTGGATTCCTACCACTCTTAGAATAAATTTTATATAATTGAAGTCTGGTCGGTCATGAAAAGAAGAAGAGTTCCAAATATTGATATAGCCAGATTATATAGAATAACGGCTGTTCTGTTTCGTTGAATGATTTTACATTGGTTGAAATAATCAATTTTCACAGGAGTACTTACGTTTATGGTGGACGTTATAATTGACATTCAATAACTTACGAACAAAATCGTGATATACACAGAAAGGGTGAAAACATATATTATTCTATTTATGAATGAAATCAAAATGAGTGCATCCTTTTTATTGATTTATTTATTTTCAAGGTAGCAAGAAAGTCTATCTTTGGTAGCATATATTTTACCATACACTCGATCTGTATATACACTTGCACACTACTTGCACTGGACTATGTTCATATTTAGTTACTTAGTCAGGGGCATTTAGAATTTTTTTTGTCGTGGTGAGAATCTTTCTATCCATTTTGCAATATAATTTGACGAATGCATAATAATTTATCATTTATTCTTGCTCAACGTTGTTTAAGTTCAATATATTAATCCATTTCTTGTATTGAGGTTTTGGCCCAAGCACAGCAGTCCAAATTTTAATGTTATTTCAGTTCTGAGCTGGTTGTTATTTCTTTCAATGATGATTCCGAACAACCCTATCGATTCGAATAAAATAAAAAAAAATACTAAACAATGGATATTTCAGCTATTGGTGGAATGCATACGAACAATCATCTGAAATAAAACTATCCGAAAAATCAATCAACTTCATTTCCAAACTACTTATCAATGCATTTTGGATGCTATTTCAGGGTACGTTCAGAAGTATATGGTTTCCGAAATTATAGCAGATTTGGCGAAGTTTCCGGTAACTCTTGTGCCACAGAATTCATAGTTTGAGTGGAAAACACTGGAAGAAAAAAATATTGGAGTTGTTTTCTTCCAGATTCGGAGAACTCCAAAATGTAATGAGCTTTTTTTAAAAGATGTTGCTCATGACTCATGGGAATAACGTTCAGTGATAAATCTTTCACAAAAAACATTTTTGCCTAAATCCAGATACCTGATGAAGAGTGCTTGGGCAAAACGTTTCCCTGAATGATTTTCGAAATCATTCCCGGATATATTCTCACATCTATTTATATTACAAACCAAAAACCAGTGTAAATAAAAGCGAGGCTTTGGCCAAAACGCTGACAAAGACGAAATGTTTATTTTAATTCAAACATCATATGCCGGGAAAAATTATTATTGAGTTTCAACTGTTTGAAAATGTGTCATTCTTTTCACAAAGACTAGCTTATTTCGGCCATTGGAAACTACTTGTTAAAATATCTATAGGTTATTTCCCCCATACACGAATAATCATTGTTTGTATAATTTTATACCCTGTGTATACCTATATATACATTTGAAATCATAATTCCCTCAGAGTACACCATGAGCTAACTTGCTGAAATAAATGATATTGATATGTATATACATGCTACAAAATTCTAAGCGATACTAAATGTAATAAATCTGTGAGGTATATTGCAAAATGTGATGCATTTCTGCGTCTTACAGAAGTAAACTCATGATGAATAAAAACTTACCATTTGTAACACAATGACGATTCCTCTTGCTTCTGTATTTTCTCTTACTCACCATCGACAATATTATACATATTCGATTTGTAACATGAAGTTTCAACAGTTCGATATATATCAAATATTCAGAATCATAATCAAAGAATACCTATATGTACATAACTCTGAATTTTTTATAGAGCATGACTGAGTTATCAACACACTTAAAATCTTCTACGATTCTGATTCAGAAAAGGACTATACTTCGTAGTTGTACTCTTATTATAATAGCGTTTCTATGCTTTATGGTGTTCCTTTCTCACGTATGGATCGAAAGAAATATATAAGCATTGTATCCAGAAAACATTATTGGAACAGGTGCCACAAACGCAATGAACTTTCATCTACTCAATTTTCCATTGGATAACTTTTCTAGTAGTGTGTTACTAACTCTGACAAACTTTCAACAGAACTAGTAATGATTGATGGATTTCTTAGGCCAAACCTGGCATTTTGTGAAGTTTATCACTAAATAAAATTTGTGACTAACTTACAAACTACAATAAAAAATCGTTTCGTTACCGAAAGATTCCGTATTTATAACGTGGCGAGCATATTTCGTTTCCAAATCTCTGTTTCGAATATTACAAGGCTTCGGAAACGAGGCTGCTGACAACTAAGGCAAAATCGGGAATGTTCAAATCTGTAATTCTCAAATTTAGAATTATGTATGCACCGGAGGAGCCACTCACAGCCACTTTCTGAAGGAAGGCAACCTCAGCTTTCCGATACGATTGCCGATAGTGTAACTTCCGATGCGACCGCTATAGTTGAAACTATTCAATACCTTATGCTTTCGAAATGGCTGCGATAGGACTCTCTCATTACATATAACGCACGGTAGCGAAATTCACGCTGTTTTGCACCTTCCACAATGCAATGTCTAAATTGTTTTTAAAGTTAACAACTATAAAGTCAGTCGTCTACCGACTGCACAACACTTAACACGGTAAATTAGTTCGTGTCACTCCGGCAAGCAGGATTGTTCATCTGAAGAGGAGTTCAGTCTTTTCATCTGAATATGTACGTAACAATTTCGAAGCAATTGTGCCCAATCAAGAATTTTTCTCGGATTTGAGATTCGTTTAATGATCTGATTCCTATTGGAAAGGAATCAATATTGTATCTGTTTGAATTGGAGATGGAAAGTATTGAAGGAAGAACAACAATAATTTCATTTACAATAATCTATACTTTGTAGGTATTTTCGATTGATATCTGGCCATCTTCTTGTTTAACATTTCATTGAATAATTATTCATTGATCAATGATACATTATGCATCAGATATAAATGCATTGAACGGAAACAATATATTCCAAATATATTTTTATCATTACATCATATTCCATTCGATATCAAATTGCAGATACTATCTATGCAAATGAGAATGACCATTTCCATAGCTAGCAGCAGCTCAGTTCCGTTTTTAGACTTTGTCTGTACAGATTATCACATGGTCGTCCGAGCACTGTCTAATATCTGGATCCATCGCACGAGAGTAATCTTTTGTAGGTGGGAACCACCTTCTGAACATTTCAGAAGAAACTCGGAGAAAAGTACCTAACGGTGCATATAATCGATTGGATTAAATGATAAATAAGATTGATATTTCACAACAGTAAAAACCAGTGGCGGATCAAGGATCAGGTCAAGGGGGGGGTCTATAACTCAAAATTCATATATATATATATATATATATATATATATATATATATATATATATATATATATATATATATATAAAAAAATTTAGATACCCATATAAAAAAAAATATAAAAAAAAAAAAAAAAAGAGAAAGAGATTGACATGAGAAAAATTTGATGGGGGGGCCAGGAGGGGGGGTAAATTCTTTACTTTTTTTTTTTTTTATATAATTTTGTTTTTTTTTCCCCATCACCATCTTCTTCTCCTCCTCTATCTTATTTTCTAATCCTTTCCCGCCATCCCCATAATCCTCCCAATTTGTACAAATCTTATTTTTCCAATACCACGCCCAAAAAAGATCCACTCGCACCTCTGTCTGAATTTTCTCCCTTTTCTCCCCTATACCCCCCACCTGTTTCTTTTTTTTTTTAAGTGTCCACGAGAAAATTTTTAATTTTATATTTAAAAAAAAAAATTTTTTTTTCCCAACCACCACAAGGAGAGGACTCTATTTTCATATTTTACTTGTTTTGATCCAGCGTCTGAATCGACTGAACCAGAAAAAAAGGAAAGAACAATCGGTGAGTCCAAAAATTTCAAGCGAAATTTGTTTGTTTGTTTGGGTAACATTCAATCCAGATCTTGTTTTTACTATTTTTAATTCTTGGGAATTATTTTTTTAGGAATTGGAGGATTATTGAATTGAAAGAATTGATGAAAGTGGTTGTTAAAAAATAAAAATTTACTAATGTTTAAATGTAGCCTGCTCTTCAGTTTTCAATGGAATGTAATAATAATCATTGAAGTTCTTCAATTTTAAAGCAAAAAAATGTATTCTATTTTATTTTTTTGTCTTGCTCATGTGATATTTTTTCGTTCCCTAACAAAATTTGGAAATTAGGAGCCGATAAAAATTGAAAAAAAAATCTCTTATTTTCTCAATGGGGGGGGGGGTCCGGACCCGGAACCCCCCCCCCTGTGGATCCGCCACTGGTTAAAACGAACCCAAACAAGAATAATTCTTGCTTCCACTAGTGAGTGATAGATGGGTGGAGAAGAAGAGTTCTGAACACTGCTTGAATTTCGAGTTATACCTCACTTCGGCAAATGAGAAGTTGCAAAGGGCAAGGAAAGAATATCCATAGAAACAATGACTCATTATAGCTCAGATGTTTGCAAATTTGGATTCACGAACATTTTTCAGACTTCCAGAGAATACTACCTTGCTTTCTCTCCGGAGGTCTTTGAACTTTCTGATATAGGTATGTGCCGATGTATCCAGATAATAAATTTGAAATTGTTCTCGTTTGCTATCGGAAAGCCTACGCAATGGTTCCTTTTAATGAACTTACTTGCAGCTGTCACTTTCCAAAAAACTCAGGAGTCCATATTATATGCAAAATTCATTTAGGACAAAAATTTTGATTGGGCGCAACATTCTACTATTTACATGTACTATTCTTTCGAAATTATTAACGGTTTCTAGATCTAGGAGACGAATTGAGCACTCGGTCATACGAATAAACTTACCATGAATTTAGAATAGCCTACATTCGTTTATAACTATGTGCTATGTTTGGTAATCGTATCCAACATTTTAGGTACTTATTGATGTCAGCTGAGTTCAAATATTTCCGGATCGGCCATAATACGTTGAAGCTTCAGATCGCCTCAACATGAAACTTCGAGAATCCCTCATTCGTTTAACGGAAAACATAAAGTCCCATCTTCAATACACATGAATCTGGAATTTTGAATAAAATAGAATTTCGTCATATACACGGTGTCAACGACTCATGGTATTCTGCATTTGCTCCTTCCTTTATAATTCGCCATTTTCTTTCGAAACAAGTACCATCGAATATGCTCACGAAGAGAAAGGTTTTTGGCGAACTGACAAATTTTTACCTCTTAAATTTTGATCTGGAAATTAAATTAATTTTGAACGTTTGAGTGGAAAATCATCTATACAATTATATTTTTATAATCCTTCCAATTATATATTAGTGATTTTTCATGAGTCACAGTTTTTTCCTAAACTGCTTTCGGCTTCGAGAGCCACGACTTCTTTGATATAATTGAAAACGAGCCCAAAAAAATTTGTTACGCAATTTTTCCAGGAATATTAGATAAATGTGAGAGTAAAATACTATCAGTCATATATGTATTTACTCTTTTCAAATCCATGTATTCGAAGCTGTTTGATAATGTTTGCCATTCATCTATCCTGAGTTACTAGGGTGAGTAAAATTGAAGTTGACGCATTGGGATCTCGAAAACGGTAAGGACTACAATTTTTTGGATCTTTCCCATTATTTGTCGTTCGATATGGTTTCCGATATAGAATAAGAAGTAACTATACAGATTCTAGTGATAGACTTGAAATCAACGTTGGGGAATTACCCTCCTAATTTCACGAACCAAATCGAATATCGCATTTTCATGGTATCATTGGGATCATTCTGTTCGATAATAGAGCGGCCATGCCTCCTTAGTTCTAAGAATTGGCGCTTAGAATATTACTCGTAATGCATCAATGGATGAAAAAATTATGAACACTCTGATTATACAATTAGGCAATTGGTTATGTCATATGGAAAAGAAATAATACGTTCACGTGTTTTTATTGCAGGAATTGTTCGATGGGTTTTAAAAGAAGAAAAAACCGCGGAGTGCCATTAAATTAGAGGGTGGAAATTGAATATAGGGGTGAAATGATACCCTTATTGGTATTCTCAATATATCTCGTAAACAAAGCAAAATTTCGATATATCGTATATGAAACTTTTCGTAGAGAATTAACTTTCCATCAGCGTAGTTCTTTGAAATATCAAAAAAATATTCCATGCCGAAACAAGCACAAAAGTTGAAGTTTTTTTGCTTTTTCGCCTGTATCTTTTTTAAGGCATTGCTCAAGATGAAAAAAAGTGATTGAAGTCCCTTCAAAATTCTGGGCTCAATATTTTTTTGATTGAAAATTGTCCGAGATATGGCCATTTGAACTTGTTTTTTTTTCGCATTTCATCCCTCTTGTACGAATATTGTTTTCGTTCCCAATTTATTGAGGAAAATAGTGCTTTACTCAACTGAAAAAGGTTTTGTTGTGTTTATTATGTAGGAATACATGACAATTACAACAAACGTTTGAAATAATGATGCTACTACATTCTATCAATATTATTATTGAGCTGGGTATCGATATCGTCATCTATATCTTTAATAATGTCGTCTTCTGCAATCTCGGCTTCTTGTACTTTGTCACAATTAACTCCTATACATTATTTACAGAAAATAGAACAAGTACTCTCCAATTTTCTACAACCACAGTTACCACGACAACCTGTAGTGCAATCACGAGCAACTGCTTTAAGCAAGATCTCTGGCGCTGGAGGTGCCGTTGTAGGAATCGCCATTAGTACTTCGACCATTTCCAACCGCAACTCAGAGGGTCCAAGAGGTTTCCAAAAAAAACTCGAGAAACCGAAATTTCAGATTCTTTTTCAAGTTTGTTTCAACTGTTTTGGTATGGATTTTTTTAATATTCGAAAAATACTAATACGATGGGAAATTTAGTTCTCTACAAAAAGTTTCATATACAATATATCTAAATTTTGCCTTGTTTACGAGACATGTTGAAAAAACCAAAAGAGGTGCCTTTTCACCACCATCTTCAATTTCAATTTCTTCTTTTATAACCCATTGAACGATTCCTGCCATAAAAATCTGTGAACGTCTTAGTTCCTCATTGCCCCGTTCTTTAAGACATAACCAATAGCCTAAATCACATTCAGGAAAGAACGGAACTAGAAACAATTAGCAACAGTTCAAAATTGTCTTTTCAGCAAGCAGATTCGATAGCTAAAGTCTCGAAAAAACTCGAGAGCGTAAAGGAAAATACGAGAACTACCACAAGTGATCGAAGGCGGGATATTCAGAGACGAGCGACAGCGCGTCTTTTCTTATGGTGAAAGAAGAGCCCCGCACGACATTTACAGGGTGTCTTCGTCTAACCGAGAGCTCGATCGTCCCAGTAACGAGAGGGAATGCCGGTTGTCGTGGTATCTCGCGCGCGTGTACGTCGGAGACGCTTCGGGCCGACGCGACGGCGGCGCGTCGACGCCAACGTTCAGTCACTATCAGTGTTTATATTCCGGATACCTTTTGGGCCGGTGGATGGTCGCGTGGTCTGGGTGGGGGTGGCTTACTGGCGCGTGGCCTGGTATCGGGACAGGCGCTCTTGCGATGCTCGGCGGCTCCTCGCTGGTGGAACTGCTGGGAGAAGGGTAGTACTCCCGCGGCACGACGCCGCCAGCGCCGGCGCTGCCGCTGCTGGTGCCCGCCTGCCCCACGGCGTCCTCACTGGCCCACCGGGCTAGCTGTTGTTGAGCTTGAATAAAGTCATCACTAGAAAACAATCAATGTAACAGCACTACCAAATGTTTGGTAGCAGCATATAGCGACTATCGGGTAGGCGGTGGATTTATAGATACGGTAACGTTTCGAAACGGTTTCGTAAGATATTTATTAGTCAACTCCGAAAGTTAGTGATGCTACGGCATTTCATTCAAAATATACTGTTGTGCAATTGGAATTAAAAGCTGAGAGATACGCTATCTGGTGGCAGTTGACGAACTAAAGTTGTCTATTGACAGCCGTCTGTCAAGGTCAAACATTGACGTAATATACGTCAATGAGATCAAATGTTTCTCATGTTTACGACTTTTATGGCCAGTTGCACCGCTCTACTTTAGTTGTGATTAATCTGAGCCAGGCTTTGTTGCTATGGATTTGACAATCAGCTTCCTTGTTCCTTAACGATTAAGCTAAGCTTAGTTGACTCTCCATCGAGTTGGAGCGGTGCAATCGGACCTTACTAACATGTTATCAGCTTCAGCTTCGAATTCGCAAATTCACATCTTATTAAAAAATATCCACAATTGGAAATACTTCAATATTCCAATGAATTTAAAGACTACAGTTAACTTTTTATATACTTTTCAATCTAATTTTAGTTCAAGATGGACTCCGCCCATTAAATATTGATTATTCCGATTGATTTCTCAATAAAAGTTTTTTTCTCTCGAAGATGCTCACCTTGTAAGCGAAAAGCGTGTCGAATGAAAAAAATATTCGTTTGGTGTTAGGGTAATAATTGATCACTACAAAAAAGTATGAACTTCCACACCAAAAGTTCTATCTCATTGTTTATCCACCTTCTATATTTGAACGGTATTGCTGCTTCCAAAGCACTTTTTCCATTTATTCAATTCATCTTTATATCCAATACAAAAACCAACACCTGGAAGTACTCCACAGCTATTCTTCTCACCCATCTACAGACTGCTTCAATAACAAGCATATTCGTATGGACAAGGTAAAATGATGTCTCGCCTCAGTATAAGAAAACATTTAGATTTCCTTAGTATATATAGGCTCTTCGAAATGAAGAGATAAACATTGATATCCAACACAAACTTTTGAAAATATCTTCCGATGATGAGCTCAGTCAAGACTTGAATAATTTCACTGGAGTTTGGTTGTGTCAAGAGTGAAGACTTTGGACACACTAGGAAGTCCATCCTAGTGGGTGCACCGTATACTCAAACTCCTGAGCATTCCTTTTGAAATCGGATTCCGCTTCGAATTCCAACTGCTTTTTTCCTCTTGAAAATTGTCTGAAATACAATTTTTCTGAAGGGTACATGGATCATACAAATCCATTATCAGAAAATTCATCAAATTTCCAAATGAAACTGAAATACATTTTTCTCCTTCTTCATCACTCAATAAAAGATCCTTCCATCTTCATCCGTTCAACCTTAACCTTCATAGCAACGAAATCAGAAAAAGGAGACAAACAATGAGTGACCTTAAATAGACAATTTTAGTACCAATATCGCCACCATGGCGCTGGCAACTCAATTTGAAATCCCAATTCCTAAACAATTTCAATTTTTGATGTGAACATATTATGCTGGTTAGAAAATGCTCCAGCCTGAGTTTCACGCATAGGTTCGAAAAAGGAAGTGGTGAATTAACAAATCATCATACGAACCTGCAAAAGATGTAGAGATTTTCTTGTAGTGTTTTGGGTTATCAACTTGCCACAATCAGATAAAATTAAGATTCAATATTGGAATTCATACAAGTGTAAACGGACAGTTTCCCGGAAGGCTATGTCAAACCTCAGATCTCTGATATTTCCTCAAATAAAGCTAGATAGAATTGAAGTTTTGTGAAACAGTTTCGAAAACGGAAACGGATTTGGTTTTCAGAACGTTAACAAAATTAAGTGTTTTATATAGATAAATATATATAATTTTTGGAACGTCATCAAAAAGCTTTCCACAGTATCGAAATGGTAGGTTGAATAATGTGCCATTATCGCTTCAGTGGAGAAATATTTTACATTTGTAAAAATCTGATATGGATATTCATAACGTTCTGGATCCAGTCGCATGTATGAGTTTCATTATGAACTACATATTAATGATCTCGAAGATGGTGTGTCTAAACTCATGAAAGATATTATCATCGAGAAACAACCCCCAAAACACATATCTATAAATGTCAGCAAAGATCTATACGATGAAAATAAAAAAGTTATCTACGATTGAAAGAGCATGAGCATTGTCGAGTTTTCAGAGATTTAAATATTCTTCGCAGAATCTACAACCAAACATAATGACTAATAGTACATAATACAAAATTTGACTTGTTGATACAGTCCTCTGCAAACCTTATCGATTTCTGCAAAACAGTGTTATTAGACTAGCGAGGTAAAAAAGTATTCGTGAAATAACATTTCATTTGCCTTTTCTGACGGGAATATTCAGAATTGATGGGAAAAAAAACAATGTATGCACATGTTATATAGTTCTTGGTATAATGAGCCAGAGATTCGGAGAACATAGATGGAAATCAAGTTTCATACAATTGACGTAGAAGCCTTGAACGTAACTCAATCGGCAGAAAAATGGTCATATGAGTTTTCTATCAACCAGCTTAAAAGTCAAAAGTAGTGCGACGTATGGATTAACGAGGTCTCAGCTTAAACAGGAAATTAAAAATAGAAGGCCTGAAGAATAAACTTTTTTCGTGTATTCAAATTGCCTTTTATATGTGTGAGATACTTTAGAGATAGATTAATTCACTAACTAACTAACTGATTTGCAAGTTATTCGATGCCGAGAGATATAAAAATCGTTCTCTTGGACACATTTTTGAAGCGATCAGAAGTTAGTCTTGTGCTCTATTTATGTAATATTTTGATACAACTAGCAAAAAATCATGAATTGGATACCGCTGTGTGTAGTTTTTTGCACCAACGTGGGTTAGGAAACTGAAGCAGCCCTTCCATTTGCAAAATCGAATTTCGAACAAATTAGAATTCAAATGAAGAATGGTATGCTAAACTCGTGAAAAATATGTTATAGAAAATATATGACAACTAGAATATTCTTCATATTTGGAATTCTAACTCACAAATTTGGAAAAAATATCATAAAACCTTCAGGGGACAGTTTATTGAGCCTAGTATCTTGAATGAGGATTGGTCCACCTGCTGTTTCGCGAGAGAAATTTTGTCAAATTCCAAATTTTAAAGCCGATATTACTGATGGTAGTAATGACTTCAAGATATATAAAAACTTTATGATTTTCGGGTAAGGTTTCGGTTAACGTAACAAAATCTATAAATCCAACCGGAGTGTCATTACTTATACATCAAACTTCGAAATATATATTTGGTATTTATAGTTTCCAGTGATACAATGGATAGCTTGGTTGGAAAATTGGTTCAGTGGATTAGAGAGCAGACTCACAAGTGTCTGACAACAATTCATGGCAAAATAAGAACATTGTGATTGATTCCATTATTACCTTTCACTATCGGGAGTATCACCACATGGTGCCCCCCTGTCATGGTCAGCAGATTCGTATATACTCTCCTCCTCGGCCTGATGGTGGGTCAATGGATGGGGATACGGCAATCTACCCGGTGGTTGCCTGAAAGAGAGTTTTTGTTTCCCAGATATTTTCAATAATTTTTTTTTCCAGATATTTTCAATTATTTTTTCTTTTAATAGGTTCTCTCAAGATAGAAAATTGCTGAAGATAAAACCAACCTTTGAAATAAATTGCCAACTCAGTTTATATGACCCTAGACCAAATTATTTTGGGAACTCAACAATGAAAAATTGATGATGAGGTACTGGACCAGATCCTTGTGGAAACCCAACATTTATTGAATCGAATCCAAACTGAACCTCATCGATAATTATGTATATGGAGTAAATAAGATCAAATTCTTTGGAGATATCTTGTGCCACGGCCAGAGATTCTTCAAACGCAAGTAAGAAAATATCCGGATGATCTTTCGTCTCAGAACAACAGGGTGTATCGATATTTTCCACACACACAAATGGGGCCAAGAATGCATGACCCGTGAGACTTCATTACATTTGGACATATAAGAGGAGCTCTGTATGTGTTTGATTTGCTACAAGGGTTTTCCGCTAAAACGAGGTTGTGATATTCAATGTATTATTCGAAGACTTTTCTGAATAGTTTTAGATCCCTAAGATTTCACTAGGAATCTTACATTGGGTATCCGTTCATTCTCAGCAAAAAAATTGGAAATAGCGATCCAAAAACCACCAATTACTGAATTTTACCCGAATGAAAAAATTAAACCATAATTTTTTTTGTGCCAATTTTTCGGAAGTCCGAGTAATCTTATCTCATTTTTGAGAAATGTTTGAAGACAAAAAATTTCATCCTGAAATTCAACTCATATTGATTTATTACACCTTGTATATTTATTTATTTCACATAAAATCATTGGTTTGTCCAAATATAAGTTCGATTTTCACGTCTCTTCCCATATTTCTTGAGACAACAGATGAAAATTCAAAAAATATCTATTTTCGAAGAACTATTTCATCTTCATTTCCTTAAAATCAATAAAGAAGGCACGGGAAGTTACACCAATAATATTAACAGTGCCTGTATGGTGAACATGGCAGTCAACTCAAGCACGAAAAGGTAGAAAAGTGTTTGAAAGTTTCTTGCCCACGTGCCCCACCAAGCGTAGAACTAGATAGAAGTATCATTTGCATTTTTCAAAATCTTCGCAAAAGGAGCAAAAAGTTGTTCTTTTTTCTGGAACTCTCGCGAGAACACTCAGCAATATGGCTTCCGCTTGGGCCCTTATTAACTTGATAGAAGAATATTTTGCATTTTTCGAAATAAATTCGTGAAAGGAGCAAAAGGAAGGTACTTTGAAACTCCATACCCTTCACAGATATCATTTTTCCGACTCATATTTACTTGATTTTGTAAAAATATCGTTTTCAATTCAATTTCTGAATTTGGTTTTTGGGTAATTGAATGAAGACAGTCATGAGATCAAATGTATTAGGTCAAATGTTACATATCCCATCATTTTTAAAAAATAGTCCCGGAAGCGGCAGCCATTACCCAACAGCTGTCAAATACGTAATGAACGGTTTGAAATAGTGGGAGTAGGAGAAAATATTTCACGTAATGATTTTTTCTACCTGTAACGCCCATACATGAACCGGGAATCCCTATTGTGCGATTGGTGGGAACTTTCGCTGCACGCCGAGGAGGACTCTTGTCGATAGTGCCGATCTGCTTCGGTTTCCGACATCCGAATGTCTTCTGAACCACTCGGACTCATGTGACGAGAATGATGTTCGAGCTGTCGGATGAGATCTTCGAGGTTTCGTATACGAATCGGACCCACCGGCGGCACCTCATCCTCATCCTCTTCTTCATGCTCTATTACTACCTATTAGAAAAAAACATCGATGACACTGACAGATTCAATTGCATATTTAGATCCATCCATGCCCAGTCAAAAAGCGATTTTCCAACAGAGTATTGACTCAATGATGATGCAGCTTATTATCAATCATAGGTACGAGTTTTTTTAACCAAACTAAAACATTTGATGTGCGTTTTGTTAACAAATTTGGCATCTTGCGAGACAAACTTAAATTATTTCTCACCTGCTGCTCACATACGTTCTCCTTGCTTCCACTTCGTTTGTAATCAGAGTAACTTTCAGCACACTGCGCTAAACTCCTCCTTAGAAGCTCTTCGCTTAAAACGCTACTGCTACCACTGGGGGTTAACGTTCCTCTATGGGAAGCAGCATTTCTGAGAGCTTTTATGATATCCTCGTGATATCCGTTTAGCGTTTTTAGAGTTCTTTCGACCTAGAATGGGAAAAAATGTCAAAGTGGCAAATTTTTCTGGAACTCTCGCGGAAACACCCAGCAATATGGCTTCCGCTTGGGCACTTATGGTAAATGGGTAATTCATTTCTTCTAGATTTTTCAGGTTTTCAACCTACCAAAATCTGAAAAAATTGGATCTAATAATGGAATCTGTATGAGTGTAGAAGGGCAGATTTTCAATCTACCCCGAGAAGTTGCTGTGATGTTCTTGTATTTTTTGATAGGCAAATTTGAGATATACGAAAAGTTGCTGACTAATTGAAGTGTTCCATTCAGAAGTAACTATTATTGAATTATCTCAGCAACTTATTGGGGTAGATTGAAAATCTGCCCTTCTACACTCGTATAGATTCCAATATCAAATCCTATTTTTTCAAGATTGTGGTAGGTTATGAACCCAAAAAAACTAGAAGGAAGAATCCATACACCACAAAATAAGGCCGTTCAAAAAGTGTTATTCATAATTGGTAGTATCATGAGTCGAGTATTGAACGTATTTCATATTAGTAGCAATACACCATCAGAGATAAGGTCATACCGTTAGAAAATGAAAATGTTTTCATGAGACACTGTGATTGAATTCATTTGGAAGATAATATCTGAATAGCGAAAGCCTAGATCAAGAACATATAATATTCATATTGAATCGGGATAATTAAACATAATGGGAATACGTTGAATAAGTTGAAGTGATTATCATCATGAAAATAATAATAAAATTTTCACACAATACATTACTAACAAGAAACGATACTTGTGAATGTGATGTGAAAGCCTGTGTATTGATTAGTTAGGGCTGAAAATTATTTGAGAAAGATTTTGACATGATTATTGTTTCACCTTCTATTTTGTATTGGTTTTCGTTTATAAAGACATAAAAAACACTTGACATAGTCAGTGGGCATACTTGAAGACTGGCGTTAAATCAAATCATCTTTCGAACAATCTGTTCAGGCCAGTCTCAAATTACCTACACAGTAGGTTTCGGCTGGCACCTGTCAGAAAACAACTACTCCCCTGGCTAATACCACGAAGGGCATTGAATTATATCCGACCAGGTGCCAGTGCAGGTTTCTTCACAGACGTAAATCCTGCATTTGCTTTCGTCGATACAAATGAAGGAATTGATTTTCAATTATGGGGACGGACACACTTGCAGACCGGTTTCGGGCTATTTGGCCACTCGTCAGTGCAAGGCAGTGCCATCATTAACATAAAGTCGATGATTCCCCATAATTAAAAATCAAATTCCTTCACGAGTACCAAGCCCCGGCCAAAGCTGATGCGAACAACGAAGTTATTACGCCATCTACCAATGGACGAGGTATTCCAAAAGCAAACCGAATTCGCCCATTCCTCCTGCGAGGAAAATGTAAAAACACTTGACATAGTCAGTGGGCATACTTGAAGACTGGCGTTAAATCAAATCATCTTTCGAACAATCTGTTCAGGCCAGTCTCTTCATTTGTATCGACGAAAGCAAATGCAGGATTTACTTCTGTGAAGAAACCTGCACTGGCACCTGATCGGATATAATTCAATGCCCTTCGTGGTATTAGCCAGGGGAGTAGTTGTTTTCTGACAGGTGCCAGCCGAAACCTACTGTGTAGGTAATTTGAGACTGGCCTGAACAGATTGTTCGAAAGATGATATAGAGACATACTTGTTCAATGTTTGGAAAAGGTTTTTTCGTATCAAGAATATAATCTTCTCAATTCAATAGACGTTAATCCATGAGGATCAAACTTTTTATTATTTATTAAGTTTCTGAACCCAAGAAGAAGTTTTATAAATAGAAGTGGGCAATAGTAATGTCTGTCATTAGAATCAAGATGGTCTACGTCACTTGTCACCTCACTAGTTTGGATAATTATACCTGGTGACCTGTAATTAACCCCCTTGTATCTACGTTGTTATTTTGTGTGGATATTTCATAATCAGTACTCCGATTCAAAGGCATGAGTGTACAATTTAGCAAATATCAAACCATATATGATACTTCCGGTTTGATCGGAAGGGTATCCAACTTTCATATTTCAAATTCAATCTGATTTTTTTTAATTACGATTCGGTATAGAATTACCTTTCCAATGATATATCATAATCATACTTCCAATTCACAATCTGCTGGTAGAAATGAGATTTTATAAAAAAATATTTTTTGTCTCCCCCTCGAAACGGATAATTTTCAAGAAGTAGGCTATAGAATATTGAACAATATCATATGATTATCAACAATTAATGCCCAAACTTTCCACAAAATATTTTTTGTGCAGATTAGCTATTTTTTAAATAAAATTTTCACACATAGTTCAACATCAAGTTTATCATTTCTGAAATGCTAGCATAGGAATTTTTTAAATTTGGTTATGTGCTTCAATACAATCCGTGTTTTTCATTTTAATATGTATTGAAATTTTTTACCGAATTGCCTCAGTTAGCCTCAGAGAAATGATAGATTTGATGTTGAAAATTGAATAAGAATTAAATTTTGAAAACATCTAATCTGTATAAAAAAAATTGTGTGGAAAGTTTGGCCATGAATTATTGTTACTCACATGAAATTATGCAATTTTCAGTAGCATCTTTTCATGAAGATGTTTCGTTACGAGGGTAATAAAAGTAATATTTATAAGATAACAACTATATCAGCAGATTGTGAATTGAGAGTATGATTGTGATATATAATAATATATATATATATATATATATAAAAAAAAAAATTTCAAAAAAAGTATACTTCCCATTTGAAATATGAAAGACTGGTGCGCTCCTCATGGTTGCTAAATTATACATTTATAGACATCAAAAGATGCAGAGGGGTGAATGGGTTCCGGGTCACCCGTTATAATCTAAAAAATCTGAAAGCATATTGAACCTGAGTTGATGACCCTAGATGTCATGCTCAATATACAAAGTAGAAGAAGGGCATGAATTACGATTACCAATGAATGAATAGACGAACAAACACCATACTTACAATAAGACGAACAAAATTATACGAATCACACGAAAGAAGATGAAGATGTAATTGTTTGATTTGAGCTGGACCTTGCTTATTGCAAAGTCAGGCCCGATTGCACCGCTCCAACTCAATAGAGATTCAACTAAACTAAGCTTAATCGTTAAGGAACAAGAGAGCTGATTGGCAAATCCATAGCAACAAACCCTGGCTCAGATTAATCACAACTAAAGTAGAGCGGTGCAACTGGCCATATACTCACATCTTGTGCCCCTGATCCGCTCATCAATTGGGCCATGCTTGCCTCGGCTTGACTCATGATCTCGTCGTGTTGGCTTACATCAGCCCAGCTGTCTTTTCCATCCCCCATCATCATTCCGTAGTCATGCTTCTTGAGAATGCCCTTCTTTTCTGGAAGTTTGAGATTGTTGTGTTGGAGGTCTATAAAGAAGACAGTTTCTATCTAACATTTATTGAGTTAATTCACTGTCAATTTCCGTCTATCATCGACTACTTACATTCGTGTTCGTATTCCAATAGAGGAAACGATATTGTGGTGTTTCTCACCGATAAAAATAGTATATTCCCACCCAAAACCCAGAAATTGAATCAAAGATTCACCATTAAATTATTCTTTAAAAAATGCCTACGTTTTTGGTAAGCAATGATGAGGTTTTTTATTTGGCAATAGTGACGTTCACTACCTGATACGACTCTCATCGGAATTATGAGGGAAAATCCAAACAGAAAAAGGACGAGATAGTAAATCAAATTTATGTCATTGGTCAATGATTTTTTGCATATCAATTGTTTAACCGTGTCGTGTTCTTTATATTTGTTGAATGAAGTAGCGCACTTATCGGTTGAAACCATTTTCTGTAATAGCCAGGTGTCTACGTCGATTCGGAGATATTTCAAAACTGTCAGTTAGAATTTTAATATTCATATTTATTAACAATGAAACGAAAGTAATACAAATTATGAGTTAAACTGTCATACGTCTACTCCCACCTCTTGGTCACTATCACCCAAACAATTTGTAATAGGGAAAGTAGAAAGTGTGATACGTCATTGAAAAGGTAATTCAATGAGGAATTCAGCCATATCAATTTCCGCTAGATAACTTTTTAATTTGGCGCCTTCTTGCGGAAAAACAACTGTTCCGTATTCCAAACTATGATACTCCATTTTCAGGCTAATTTAACACAAATTCGGTGACAAGGCATTATGAAATTTTCTCAGGAATATACGAAATGGCGGCCCCAAAATGGCTGACAAGATTTCCAATAATTGTATGATTCGATTCGAAATTGATGTACTGGTTTTCGCAGGGTCGGAGATTATAATTTTTATAAATACAAATTTCGCCCGCCATTTTAAAGCAACCAACTTGTTTTCTGCATCGACAAACAAATAATAATTTTCGACCCTGAAAACCACCACATAACAATTTGGAATCGAATCGGACCATAATTGGAAATATTGTCAGCCATTTTGGGGCGGCCATTTTGTTTTATCCTTTAGAAAAATTCCATAATGCATTTTCACGCATATTTTGAAAATCTGCTATCAGTGAATATTGGGAGTAATGGATAATTTGATTTACCTGAAAGACCCTGATCATCTTCACCAGCTGATCCAACTCCAATCCGCTTCATATGTTGCAATTTGTGTTCCCTGGAATACCAAATGAGTTATTGAAATTGATTCGTAGACAAATTCCTCTTCACTTCATTATAATTCAACTAAGACTGATTATAACTCCCTGAAAAATATTTTCATTCATCTGGTTAAGCAACAAAAATCTCAATGAGTCATCGATTCCGAATAATCAGTTATTCCGGATGTTGTGAAATATAATTTCTCTATGTGAAGGTATTTTCTTTCTTTCATTCACTTACAGTTTTACATTGGACATTGAAAATATGAATAGTCACATGAAGTACCTAATTTTTCTGGAGAAAAATATTGCCGTCCGAGTGAATAATAAAATCACTTATGTCACGGATTTGTTCCTTCATCTAATTTACACTTACTGATAATGAGACGGTTCCCCGGCTCCCATATGGTTAGATGGTCGGAATAATACCCTCTGGGAATCGGCTCGACTAATAGAAATGATTAAACATTAGTAAATGGAATATCTTTCGGAGATATACACACACATATATCAAAGTTCTAAAACCACCATTACATTTGTAGCGAGTGGAACATGCTTGCTACAATGTGAGTATATTTGACTTTGACTGTTAATAAACTTGAAAATTAATTGGAGGATTCGATTTATACTAGGAACATTCCATGTTTCTGTCTTGCTTAGCTCAGATGACTTGCTCTATTATTGTTTATCTAGCAAACTAACGACGAGGCTGAGTAAATGCAGAGTTTGTACAAGCAGCGTAACACAATTGTTAATTTAGAACGACGGATAATTCAGATTGAATCAGAAATGTGTTCCAGGTAGATATGAATAGGAAGACGTACGCTCTTCATACAAATTACAACGAAGCTTCGAGAAGTGAATAGTTTGTGTTCAGGTGATCTACTTCAAAAAGATTTGAGAATGTTACTATACTGTTCGAAGTCTTTCTTCAATTTTATATTTTCATTGTAGGTTTTTCTTTGCCATAGATCATAGATTTTGGTTCGATGTTTGTGAACACGGAAAATCATTTCATTCATATTTCCTTTCTAAAATTCATCAAGGATCATTTGAGAAAGATTGACTATTATTACAACTTCAATATAAAATATAAGCATGAATATTTCGAAAGTTGGATATGTGTGAAAATAACATGCAGCACGAACTCAATGTACTTGTTTCGGGAGTTGGAACATATGAAAACAAACTTTATTTTTTCTTCTTCACTGTTTGTCTTTTCCTTCTCTACGTGAAACTTTTTTCGTTCGAATTATATTTGATAACTCAACTCTGATATCTCCTGGATCGAAACATTTTTTGAACAATTTGTTCAGGAAAATCTCGCGCCATCTGTCAATAACCGAGGTAACCAAAATTAACCTCAGTCAGCTTCAGCTGAGTCTTTAATAACCAATCGAAGGTTTTGTGTCGAGTACTTTAGATTCCAGCTAAGACTTGATGTGAACGATATTATTTTGATGAAACGAAAACACAGTTGGGCTATTGAATATTCCGTGCGTCATCAATTAGTGCATACGAAGGTAGTAAACAAGACGAGGCTGCCGAACCACGTACTATACAATTATCGAAAATCTATAATATAATAACACTGGAAAAAGTACTTACATGAAGTACCAGCATATTATTAGTGGTGAAAATGAATAGTGGTCTGATATAAAGGGCCGCTAAGTGAACTGATGAACAATATTGAAATATGACAAAATGTTTAAGGCTTTAACGGCCGATTACTCATCATCGGAGTCTAACTCAAGATGTATGAGCCTCCAAAGAAGCTAGCCATTCGCGCCAGCGAAACGTCAGGAAGAAATTTCAAAAAACGACGGCCTTCAAACCCGAACCAAAGTAGTGATACTGAATATTGAAATATTCCAACATACTGAGTGCAAGCTATCATCCAAACAAAAGCTCTCGCAGACGTTTTATATTCTGTTTTCGCTTTCGTTAGAAAAAATGCCATTTCAAGGGTATGTGCTTTATCTCGTGAATTATTGATAGGGCACGGTAAAAGATCCATCGGTCCAACTGTAATTTCAAATTGGTTCCACTGAAATGAAATTAAAAAAAAACTTTTTGCTTCAATGACATGACATGACTATACTCAACTGGTGGAGAAGTTTCCAAAATTTGTGATAACTTCTCGGCATTTTTTGATGGGATTAGAATTCAAGCATGCAGTGTTTCTTTACGAAACTTTATCTCATTATACCAGTATTAGTTTTCATGCGATGCTTCAATTCAAAATTTGTATCAGTTATACTTTTGCATGCTGAAAAAAGAACGAATTAGATTTGATCTCCTGATTATGCAAACCTGTTTGATGCTTTTACTATAGTCATTCGAGAAAATTGATCTTCCTCTAACTCAATGCTTTATTAGCATTCATTTCAGACATGCTATGATATGACCGCACATCAGCACAAATGCTAAGTTTTCGCCAGCGGGGACATTTTTTGTTTGTTAATGAGTCACTCATGAATGAGTTGACCTTCAATACTATCAATATTTTGTTCAGTCATAAAGGAATGTTTGGAGTATATTGATGAGCGATACAAATATATATGATGGCTTTCGACTGATCGATAAATTAGAGACATTTTACTAGCCCTTCAGGTCTATTTTTCTTCGAGCAAATGTGAGATATAATCCCAAGAGAAAAACCTACAACAAATATCGTTTATATCAGTGCCTACTGATGAAAATACGTGTAATGATACTCTTGCAAATTCCAACTTTACCAAGTGGTTCTGTGTTAAATACTGAGCGTGGCATGACGATCCCATTTAAACTAATGAGCAGAACTAACTACATAATCTAACGGATCTAATGAAGACACTTGCATCCATGGAAATAATAAAAAATGCGCACTCGTACTAACATTTGCACTGGGTGAGAAATGGCAGAAGTTCGCGTGAGCCAGTGGGGTGATTATTATAATGGTTTGAGGGTGTAGCGCTTCGAAAATGAAAAATCAACATGAAACCTTGGAGTGATGTATTTTACTGCTGAAATAATCCACTGAGTAATACTAAAGCAGCTTATCTGACATTTAAAAGCGAAGCAGCGAAATAATCCACGTTTTTGCTTAATATTAGGCACTCAAGCTGGAATAATTTCAAAACACTACCTTTCGGAATCATCTTTGATCAAAAGACAAGACAGGCCACAGCTTCTTACATACCTATGGACGAAATTAACAAACTGGCATGAGTTCCAAATGGTACACACCACCAGTCTACTTCGAGAAGATGATATAATAGTTTTGTTGTGAAATGTTCATCGCGATATTTGATTACTTTGTCTTATTCGGAAAGAGAAGTCATCGATGGAACTAGATCCAAGAATCCCATTTCATCTCCTGCCTTGGTAAATGCAAATTTTCACTATTTTTACTCCTCTATAAAATCCGATATAGTTTCAAACAGTTTCAGTTTTGACTATCGAATAGCTCATGAATACGAACTCAAAAATTATTATAGTAGGAATATGTGCCTACCAAATCATGAATAAGCAGCCACTTACGACTCAGAGCATTGATGGTTTGCAAAATAATGTAAAGGTATTTGATTCGTTGAAATTGATCTCATGATTGTTTTTGAACAAACATCCCACTTTTGCAAAAACAGGGAGTCAAATTCATTCCAAGTGATTCTTATCGTGAAAGGAATTCAATTGAGTAGGTACGTATCTGACACTGCAGTTTCTCATAGATACAGTCATTTATTTCGCAAGAATTCGATTCCGAATTATTCAAAAAGATCTCCGAACAAAGCTGTGAACACGAATTTGATTATTTTAAAGTTTGTTCACCAGGAAAAATATGATTTATATGTTCGAAATCACATATTTCTGGTTATAATTAGAGCCCGCAGATTTGTTATATTGTGCAATATTATTTCCAGTATTTAGTCTTTCCTATCGCTCTTTTCGTGAATCGATAGAAATAAAATTATCAACTTTTCCAGAATAGTAAAGCAAATTTGCACCTTACATTTTTGTATTCTGAAGAATTCATTTATTTCTGTAAAAAAACGAAGTAATCCCCAAAAAACCTATCACACTTTAGCTGTCTCCGATATCATAAGTCTGGAAAAGTTCGAATATGAACACTGATACCCAGTTCATTTGAGACAAACTTGTTATCAGATGAGATATGATGGATAAATACGTAGTTGTATCGTTTTGAATTATTTTCACCCAATTGTGTTGTATTGAGAGTTATTGTATTATTGTTTATATCATGTTTTCTCTTGGCGATGTTTATAAATTTATTTCTCAATAATTTTGGATATGCATATACCTCGAATATTCTCGCTTCATTTGAACTCAATGCCCCATAAATATAGTGGAGCTGATATATTCCATCATCTCGCTCATGAAGATGTAGTAACAGTGGATAAAGGCGGATGATTTGACTACCTTCGTCGAATTCATTTCTTCACCGTTAGTTCTCAAAATATTCCTTGTTCATTATAGGATCTTCCGTTCGATCTGCAGTTGTACGTTTTGATTTGAATCGCTACTATCGCTCTGTGATCATCGCAAGAGTTGGTCCAAGCAATACGAACCTTTAGAAGTAGATTTAAATTCCTTTTTCTTTGTGGTAAATAGCAATTTTCCAATTTTTGGTTCCTATATTCCGGCGACAATGAAAACATTTATTATCTTTCCATCTAGAACTGAGAAACATTTCAGAAAGAAATGGAAATTGGTGAAAACTAAAATATCCCTAAACATAATTGTGATATGTTATGGTAATAGCATCCAGAATATGGTAAAAATTTTAACAACCAGAGTACTGTTTATGAAGGAGCTTTTAATAACATGGAAATATAATTTCATCTGACATCGGTCTGCAATGTAAAATTTCAGTAGGAGTGCTGTGAAAACAAGCAGTGCCAATTTGTTGATTGTTTGTTGACAAATAGAGAAATAAAAGCAGAGAACCTATCCCCCGCCATAAGTTGAACTCTGGTGATGGTGGAAAGCGTAGAAGTATCAGTTATTTTATTTGGGAAGTTAAATCGATACTCGCAGTTTCAAACATAGTATCATCAGAATCATTGCGATCATGAGTAAGTATTCGACTTCTAACTGGAGTAACTTTTTTTTGTAGACTCCACATGATGGTCGAGTCATCCATTGTGATATTTTTTGGTAAATTCATATTATCACTTGTTCAGAAAAATAAAACAACAGCAATGAATAGAGAGAACCGTAGATCAAGATTTAAACAAGAGGGTTCTGGTGCTTCCGGCATTAATTTTTCATCATCAAGCGCTACACCTCCCAATATATTCTAGTCTTTTGATGATCAAGAGACGGATGAATACTGATATCCTGAAAAACTTACCCGAAAGAAGTGATACTGCCGGGACCGAGCGTCAGTATCTTGTTAGCATTATCTAAACAGTCCTCTTGAGAATGATTTCCTGTTGTGAGGATGTAGTTTTTGGGGATAGGCGGTTTGTATGCCTTTTCGTATTTGCGAACGGTCGTCTTCCTTCGGTGCGTAATTTTTGTTTACGAAATGGGTGGGGAGGGGAATAATACAAAACCGAATTAGTATTGAGAAAGATTTGACTTTACCACAGGCGTGTTTTTATTATTAACATCCCCTGGGAATAGAGTACATTAGCCCCATTTAATGAACAGAGTGTCATTGGTTGGTGATAACGAAAGTATTCCGAGAAGTATTAATTTCAATGAAGAAATAGTAAGTGGATACTATTGCTGTGAATGTTGTAGCCCAAGTGAAAATAAAGGCATTCAGAGCTGTTCTCCACTTTCATTGATGCGGCGAGTCCCTCAATAAATCCCTCACAACTGACCTCTGTGAATATTAAAGAATAACTGAAAATTATCTGTGTTCGAAATTGAATTTGGGGAAACGTTAACAAAGTCTGTCACTATGTCATCATCTTCCGATCGAAAAATGAACCAGATACAATTATTTATTGTCAATATCCGTCTTTATCTGTTTTTGGTACATTCTACGAGGAATAGGAATCGAAGTGAAAGTGAGCTGATTCGTCTAGAATCTCAGTGGAAGTTGAGTTCAACGGTAACTGTAACGAGTTTGGGATGTAAATCATCTATCCACTCTACAATAGGAATACCTACAAATTCTCACCTCAACTCATATTATTGTCAATATCAGCTATACAGCTCATTTTCATGTGTATTTCTAGTACAGCATATAATATGATTCTCTCGATTCTATTATTTTTGAAAAATATAGCGGAAAGAATCTGATTCACTATCACAACCAAGAATTCAACCTCCGAATAGAAACACACTCAGGCATTTCCTTAACAAGAATGATTATTTTTTATTGAAAGAAGACCAACAATTTATCGGAACAAATCACCATAATCAATGACACTCTGATGACTATTTCGGTTCAAGGCTACTGAAATCAGGACACTGAAGAAAGCTGATTCATGCGAATAAAATTCAAAGAGAAAAAATAAAGGAGAGAAGTGCACTTTTGAAAAGCGTCATGACCATTTTGAAAATTTGATATGTGAATTACTTCGTGTTCAGTTGGTTACATGGAACCTGAATGAAGACCTAGAAATCAAACAGCGAAACTAGACTAGCAATAGTTGGATGAGGCTCAATGTAAACCTGACAATCCAGGGTGCACGTAACGAGCACAGAGTACAGAGTAATAAAAAAAAATTACATTCTGACGCTTCGACTTCGAAAAAATGAGAGACTATTCATGAGTATTGATCTGGGTACATATTCACCCAATCTGTTTTTCAGGTCATTTAAAAAAATCTTTTTTTTTAGAATGGAATGACGAAATGTGTATACCACGAATATAAATTTTGAAACTGAATTCAGACAGACCGTGCAAAAAAACATTTCGAATTGAAATTGTGAAAGTTCCTATTGAATTTTTTTTATTCTCGTGTGATTTTCTCTGATCCTAATTACTGAAATCGCACTGAAGTTTGTTTTCATTCTTTAATATTTGAATAGTTGTACGCTGAAGCTGAAATCCTAAAGGCTTCGGAAAAAAGTATACAAATTGAAGTATATAATTCGTGAAATATATTTTTCGGGATTTCAATAAATATATGGTGTAAGAGAGGAAATTGGACAGGAAACACCAAACACTCAGCTCCCACACAAGAAGAATAATTAATATATTTCACAGCCATTTTGCACATTTAAGGCTCACACTTACATGCATCTCATAATCACATGGAGAAGATACACATGCCACATATATACACATATTTCATTCACAAAATTTTACTCTGACTATATTATGAAACAGAATGTGCTGGCTGGTTAAAAATCAATATGAGAATTCAAGCAAGTTTCACAAATTGAAAGATTGAGCTCAACTGAAAATATTTGGAATTCGACCTGTTTTTTCAGGGCTTCTGAACTCGACTTCTTGGCAAGCAAACTCAGTTTCAAGAAGAAACGGAAAAACAAAAAAATCTTGTAAATAGGGAGTAGAGGTACAATTTGCAGTGAATGGA
Organism: Zygogramma bicolorata; assembly: GCA_032362365.1. Lineage (NCBI taxonomy): Eukaryota > Metazoa > Arthropoda > Insecta > Coleoptera > Chrysomelidae > Zygogramma > Zygogramma bicolorata. Next base: position 729,842 of record JAVJAQ010003664.1, read on the forward strand.
CGCATTTGTTATCAGTATTTTATTGAAATGAAAACGTTAAGTTCATCGAGACTCTTCATACATATACTGGCTACCCAAAAATAACCCAGAAAAGGAAATTGATTTAAAATGAACCCTTTGCTAAAATGTGGCGCTACAAAGTGTCCTCTCTAAAAGATCAAATGTCAGAAGATGGTATCTTCTATTGTCAGAAATGATTCACAATTGTCGTTTTTCTTTGGTTCATGGTTCAAAAATAAGTCAGGTTGGTACCAACCAATTTTTGGGTAGTTTCCCTGCCTCCCATCAATCTTTATTTCACCACATTTCAATTAGTTAATAATTATATTGTCATCACTGGCGTATTCGAATTCTGTTCAAAAAAATTATTTTCGACTCGATTGTGCTGTTCCAAAAATTGTTATACGAAAAAATTGCCTCCTTTACTTTTCATTCCTGTGGTCATTTATCTCATGAAAAATTTTCGTGAAAGTATGTATGTAGCTTCCCGTACACTATTGGGTTTCAATGGTTATACAAGCCATTCCGGTCAATATCAATGAGAAATATTGGTAGTTCGCAAAAAACACTTCATCACCTATTGTTATTTATTGTGTATTTCTTGGAGCAGCTTCGTTTTTTGCCTACCAAGTACTGATCCTTTCGATAAAACAGAGAAAACCCACAACAGATCACTGAGGAAGATATACCTTAGATTCATTATCCCTATTCATCTTTCTTTCCTTTCTGAAGGATCATTTTCATACTTGGTGGCTTATAATAACTTGCCAGCAGAATTCCTGAATTTGCTTTCACTTCGAAGAAGAATCTCAAACAGGCTATCTTGAATGGGCAGCTGAATATTGATTTTGTCAGTTTGTCTGCATCATATGTTTTTACTTGTTCCTTGGGCTTATTTAGTATCATTTTAAATGTTCTTACTCCATTTGTGTATAGTTGTCAATTTTATACATATTATGACACAATGAATGCTTCATTATTTTTATTATTATAAATCCGGATAGAAATATGTCTGACTCAAAGGAAAAACTTGTCTTAATAGATACACATCATTGCAATTCCTTTTTCCATGAGACACTGTCTCCCTTGAACAGACACGCCATGAAAATATCTATGAGAGTAATTTGTCCTCTCATCCTCCATTTTAATGGTCCGTTTGAATTTCAAAAAATGCAGAGTATATAGCGGAAGAAAAAAATCCATGTTTTTCAAACGATCCTGATATATCATTTCGAGTGATTCTTTCAATGAAATGAATATAAAGCTTGAATAAATGAAGTGCCCGTACAGGTTTTTACCAACTACCTGAAATCAGGACTGATTGACTTTAATCAAACAGGCGGTTTCGAATAGATTCCTTAGTAATCTAGGAAACATTAATTGGTGTCAACTTGTTTGGACCGCCAGTATTATAAAAAAATGGTTATCTTGATATTACCACGTTCTGATATATCTAATTCCATTTCCAAGGTGTCTTCTCCACAAATATCTCGAACTTTTTTCATTTCACAGCCTGAAAATATTCCATATGGATAATCAGTTTTGTGTGTTTATGTTAAAAAATGAACCTTATTTCAGTGGTTTGTATTGTATTATTAGAATATTATTCTATTCTTCCAATATTTGACAAGTTTAATGTATTTTCATTTCACGATGATATTTTGTCGTCTACATATTACGGGGTTCTTATTGAAGAACTAATTTGAAGATTTTGTGAAAAATGTTTTCATTTGTACATGCACTAAAGATGCTACTTGTGCAACAATTGCGAGAAATTTGGACATGCAACAATTACAAATTGGTCGGGTACTGTAAGATTTACAACTTTCCGCAGCATCCCAATATTGCGGTGGGAGGGGGCTTGTGACTAAATATTATTCATTTACCGACACTATTATGCGTACTATGGATCGACTACGGACACAAGTGGCTGATGAATTGCCCCGAGTTTTTTTTTAACAAAGGAAAGCAATTATTTTTCGGAGAATATTTTTCAATGATAATGAATGATATGACTTTGGTCAAAAGCAAAATGTTTCCGTCCATTTGCCAGTTATATTGTTCCTCCTAAGGCGTATCAGTGAAAATATGCTTTATCATGCATCAAGCACTTGGCAGTGGATGCCACGAACTATTGAATCAGAACTGAGATCTCCCAAGGAGAAGAAGTGTTATGTTTATCAAATTTCAACAAAAAATAATACAGTTGAGAGTTTCAGGAAGGAAGTTCTTTGATTGCTATCGATAAATAGGCCTAAATCGACAGATATAGACTTTCACTTGATGCAGATCATTATAACCTCAAATGAATATTGTGTAAATAATCTGTATTGCATGACATGGGACATCTGAATTGATTACAGAGAGAAGAAGCATATCGAAATATTATCAAAAAAGTTTTTTCATAAAATATGAAACACTGGATATATTATTATGTTTTCTTCATTATGGAACACACGAAAATAAATCTATCCTTAGGCTTTCGGAATACCTGGCTCGTTCCCTTAGGGCCCCCCAGCGCTCACAAGTGCACCTGAAACAATTACGCCCATCCGTAAAATCTGGTATCTCGTAAAGTTTTTCTACCTCAGTGTTGCAATATCAACTCGAAAGCAAAGAAGAGAGGAATGCGAACGCCATGAGCATGAACTTGCTCGGGAATAAAAGTCATTAGGACAGTCAGAAATTACTGGTCCACCCATTTCTTGTCAGATTGCAGTTCTTCCAGATACTAGTAATATCTCGGGAATGATTGCTCAAATAGATATTTCTCTCAGCTCATAGCTCATTTTTACCTTCCAGAATATTCCTGAATATTTCAGATTTTCTATTTTGGTAAAATCATCGAAAAAATGTAGATGAATGATTTTACTCATCGTTCCAAAAATCCAGTACCCCACATATAATCGCAGAGATCATTTTCGATGATTTTTTTTCCAGAATACACTCTATTAACCATTCAAAAAAAATCGAGAGATCCCTACGCAATTTTTGGATTTTTTAAATTGCTTTTTTAGGGTAGGTACTTTACGACCTTATCAACAGTCCGTTAAAATAATCGATGCTTAGGCTGTGCTTTCACTCTAGCAAATGATGGGATGTGGTGTCCATTCTCAGCACCGATTATTTTGATGGACTGTTGATAAGGTCGTAAAGTACCCACCCTTACATTGCCAGCCAATTCATCATTCTAGGATAAACTTTCAACTGCATGATGACGTATCTGAAATTCTTGACATTAGGCAGATAATAACGAGTACTGGCTTCTTATCTCCACCATCACATCTGGTCGTGAGTCACATCTCCTAGTGATTGAGTTGACTCAGTATGAGAGTCCAGAAATGCTGGTACGACAATGAATGAGCGACTGTGAAAATCGCCGATAAAAATAAAGATTGCTTCTTAACCACGATTAGTTTGTAATGAATCTGAAATGAATTGAACAAGGGCAATTCATCACCTCCACAAGGACGCAAAGTCTACTACTAATTTTGACTCCGTAATGAGATACGAACTCGAATCAAAAATCCAATTAGTTCATGTTACCATCCACTTCCCACAAACCTATTTCAAGCTCGGAGAAGGATATTATTGACATTTTCCAACAGGGTTCTTCTTTTTAGAAAGAAACCGAGCCTGATCAAGGATTCATTGCGTATTAGTTTATTTTCATCTATTATAGTGGTCGTTTTTTTGCTACCTCGATCATAATGTATATGCGTAAATTTTGAATGTAATTGGAATCGATTTGTTCGACATTCTAATGCTTGATTATCAGTCACTGTTGGGATGGAAGTGTCAGATATTTCAAGAAGAAGAAGACAGTTTTAGCAGAGAGAGAGACAATAATATTGATACAAGGATATGCTTCACTTAAACTCGAATAATAACCACAAATTCATCTGATACTCCTCAATGCTTCATCATTAAAAACAGTTTTTTTGACTTGTTATCACAAAAAGTCATTTCTGCAAGGAATGAATTTTAGGATTGGATTCATTTGATGATTTTGAATTCGTTTTCAGTAATCGATAGAAATTTCTGATTGTATGAATGGAAGTACATTGAATTACCCGTCAGAAAAGATGAGTCATTCAGTTTTTCCATGAATAACATCATGACCGAGTTCGTATTCAAGGAAACTGTAACTATCGGAACTATATAGGGAGTGCTGGTATATAAAACAAATTCAAACTTATACTCGGAACCCGACGCGGTGGTCATTGTAAATCCCATATGCAGTATCTTGCATTTCTTTGCCAAACTGAATATACTGTTGGTGGTATTATAACGCATACGTCATGACAGGAGCATTTTCACGATTGTCTAAAGAAAAACTATTGAGTTTGCGAGATAAATATCAAAGTACCAAGCTATGGCTTGACTGTATATCTTGATTTGAATCCCTAACATTTTTATTGGACATCTCACAACATTGCTGAAATATCCTCTTCTCAAGTTGATTTTGATTTCAATTGAAGTCAGGTCATGGCAGAACGTTAGAACCAGTCTGTTGCTTCTCCGCACTAATCAGGTTATAAATTAGTTTTCATGTCCAATTAGTATCACTTAAAAATCTTGAAATGCTCCATCGAGTTCAAATTTCTTTGTTAATGAGGTTGTCATGACAATCATTGAGCAACGGTTGAATGCAATGTTATAATGATGATGAATCTCAAAAATTCTGATCAGTTGAAACATTCAAAATAAATTCATTTGAGTTCCGCGATATTTTCGAATTGTAGCATATACTGAATCAAAATACGACCATATATATTATTGGTTGCCCGACGTGATCCATTGACTGATATTTCTGTTATTCCCAGAGAAAACTTTCACTCGACTCATCCTATATCAGTCATCTCAGAGAATGCACACCTCAATTTCCAAACATTTGTGAAAGTTCACTCTTGGCTGGAATTCAAGGCCTCTCAGATGTTGTGATATTTGACATACGATTCTGATTAACTCAAGGACAACCGTTGAAGTATTCAACAAGTGGATGCAAATATGTTTCCTGATTTGGATGCCCTCATGGATACAACCATGGCCTTGCAAATGTTCTTGCCCAGGATGTCAATCAGACATTCCATATGATTTTTCTATTTATACAAAGTAGGAATGCCATCGAGTTTTTCTGTACAATGCTGATTATACGTGTGAGCCCCTCCCCCCACTGGAGTGTAACCCAGTTATGCCACTACCGTTTCTCCATTTGATGAATGTTTTTTAGACCTCCATTAGGATGTGACAACCTCATTGACAAAATTCTTTGAACACGTCCACCTTAATAGAGTTAGAGTTAGTAGAGCTACAGGCATCTATACAGCTTTGAGGCAAATGAAAAATCCAGAAGAACACAGTAGTGGTTTCATACAGTATGAATTCGTGAAAACTGAAACTCACTTCTCCTTCAAGTCTTCCACAATAAATTACTCTTCTTTCGAAATAATGACTCATTTGAACGATCAACAGAAGAGTTGAAGGTTATTCCAAGTAGAGAATTCACAGTACAACCAGCAATATTCAAAGTGCTTTGATACATGGAAAGTTCTTGAAGAGAACATTGATTGATCACCAGACGACCACCAGACTGTGTACTTTAAACATAATCCACCTGAATTTTCCACACAAGTCTAACTGATGAGCTGAATTCGTACTTTACAATTCACCAAAGTAGCCACCAATTCTCGATTTTTCGTCTGAGTATGATAGACCTTCCGTTCATCAAACCACGAGTTATTCTTACTGTGAACTCTTTACCGCAAAGCAAATTCCAATTTTGACATATCCAGCCTGTATCCAGCACAGCGGAACTGAATGAACAAGCGTTCTTGACAACTCAACGAGTATATACGTTAAAGAGGATGCTGAGAAAAAAAAACGTGGATCTTCTACCTGGTATGGCCTGCTCACTAACCTTAGACAGAGCGAGAAGTTTTTGTGTACTACGACTGACCTGTAGCAAAGGGCCATAGTTGCGAATACAACGAACACACCCCCTACCACCGACATGAGAGTGCCCACGAGAAAAATCGTGTTCGAGCCATGATAGTCCTCTGCTCGTGGTGATCGTCCGAAGGGAAGAAGAAGAGTTGGCGCCGTCCATTAGGCACGATGACACAGTAGCCAGCCATCGTACGCATGCATGAATACACAGGCGGAGACAGACACAGAGAGAGAAGGAAAGCACCGATAAGACAATTGCTCTAAGTCATGAGACAATTGATAGGTCGATCAACCGAATATCAAGATTTATGGATTCTTCAAAGTAAATGGAATTGGCTCTACCCTCATGCGCTCGTTTCTATCAGATGAGGAGCACTTTCTTCGAATATATTAACTGAAAGGTATATTATGGATGGGTTACCTAATTTACTCAGGACAAAGTTATTTTTTATTGAAAATAATGATTTTTTTTATTTTCTTCATTCACTTGTTTCCTCAACCAATTCAGTACTTTAGAATGGGTGAAACATTAGGAACGATAGGAAATCAGGTGACTGACCGGGTTGTCAGGCATAAATAGGTGAGTTGATATCAGATATTCCCATTCGATTGCATTTTAAATAAATATTAGAATGAAGAGGTATTTTTCCTGCGAAAATTATGGTATTAGATTCTCGGAGGTGGTCGCAGTTTAAAAACTCCTCAATTTGATTAGGCGACAAAGAATATTTTGCTAACACTTGAGGCAGCTGCGGAGTGTGGGGAGAAACATACACTGTGTGTTCAGTTTACCTTACATCCGAACTTTGAAGGAAAGGAGTCAAGTTATCAAGTCAGGTTAAAATTACGAATTGACAATAATGAATTGAAACATTGTGTATAAAAGTTACTTTTTTCCAAACAAAACAATATATATTGCTTCACACATTCGTAATACTCCTGAAGAGATTTTCAGAGAATAGAGTTAAATGGCTATTAAATGAGTGATTCAGAAATGTTTATGAAATGTATGTCAAAACTATTTTGAGAATGTTCTCATTTTGTTGATGGATATTGAATTGATTAGAAGCCTATTTCATTGTATTGGATGAATAAAAACTCTGAAATGAATTTCACTGAATTGTCTCGAATTCAAATTCTGCACGATATTTGTTAACTCCACATGAGAAAATGAGAAACAATTTCTGAAAATAGGGGTTATATGAGTATATATGAAGTGGTTCAATATACATTCTAAAAACGAAAATGAAACTTCTTTGAACTTTTTCAGTGAGAACTCCTGAGTGACATAAATCAGAGTGAATTTCTCACACTGCCACGGGAGGATTATTTATTGATATCGTGAAATCTGTTGTCAAACATGAAAAAGTTCATAACTTTATCACTTTATAAAATTTTGGGGATAAAAAAGGGCCGAATGATATAACACCTTAATACGGAACGATATTTGTTAATTTCACACCACCCTCGAAGTTCTGATGGAAGAATAATCTCGAAAGTTTTCGAAAATTTTCAACTCGAATATTTTAGAAACTTGGGTTACACCACTTCCCCCGCAAGCCTCTCTACCAACCTATATTTTTTCTGGTATCGTTATATTATTTTTGACACATCGTTCGAGAGGTCTCAGCAGCTAGGAAATCCTTATCAAATTTGAGATTATTTCAACCACCCAAACCGAACCTGTTTCAAGTCCCTCAAAGAATGAATTACAATCGAGTACTTTCCTTTTACAATTTTTGGGCTTTATTTTGAATTAGGTTTATTGCAACGAGAAGACAGTTGAGGGAACAATTCACTAATGGGGACAGATGAAGATGGGCAATTCAAGTTCACCTTGGTCCTCATCTTTACTGATATGATTTGTACGGAGTTTATTGGGTGATCAAGTGAATAAAACAGGAAAATAACCACATTATTTTCAATCGAAAATAACTTTGAGCTCTAAATTCAACACAACACATTTAGGATATGTTGGTACATATTTAACATGATGAAAAAATACTTTTCATCCGGTAAAAACATATATGAAGGTCGAGCCTCAGGAAGATGTAACAAAGTTTTTCACGCAATCACTTTGATTTTGTCACTGAATTATCATTATTACTTGTAATTAAGTATCGAAAATCCTAGAAGACCGTCGTTGAGGAAATATTAATAAAGATGTTATTTTCCTGTCCATGATGGATATAAATACTTAAAAATGAAAAATATCATTCGGATGATATGAGAGAATATTTCTCAACTCATATATGAGAGCGAATAAGTTTCTGTCAACATTAATTACAAAGCCAAGAAAATAAGTATCTTGCAAAGAAGTTGCTACTACTCTGAGATGTGTGGAATTCGAAATATTTTGGGACATTTTCAATAAGCAACCAGAAGGTACTGAATAGTGTTGGGAAAGGAGATCTAGTTCCTTATTGAAATGAAGTATAATGAGGCGATATACTCAAAATAGATGAGTTCATCCCAGTTTTATTGGCCTTTGCTTTCATATTGTGCAATACGATTACTTCACTAACTACTAACATAACGTTGACTCTCAGTTCTTTGACAAAGATCAGAATAGGGACATAACTGCTGCATAAAGCGATTCCAATGAAGATGCTCTTTTCGATTTTGTAACTTCTTTCTGAACACTATAAGTTTGAATTTGACATATGGACAGGTAGATAACAACATCACAAAAATCCAATCAACGCCAGTTACACTATGAAAGTTTTGAAGGAATGAAAAATATGATTGGTGCCTCTTGAAAATTTTATCATATTACAATAGTTTCCTGACCCATTGAAGATATAATTTTTTACTGTTCAGTGGTAAAAAATTCAATATTGACATTGAAATGTTGTCAATAATGGATTCAAGGTTGATTGACCTATGCTCGGTAGATGGTTGGCTGATTCCAAGGCGTTTGCGATGTTTGGATTAAAAATGGCCATTTATTCATATCAATGATCAATTTTTTCATTGAATCAACTAATAGAAATGGCATATCAACTAAGATGATTCTTGATGACCTGAAGAAAATCAATTTGTTGATTAATTGAAGAATAGTTCCTCTAATAATTATTTACAATTTGTTGATTCGGCATTTGCTGATTACAAAAATCCAAAAAATGAACCACATTTGGTATATCTTGGAATTGAATAGAACTGGCCGATAAAAAGCTATTATATTACCATCTGATGATGAAGATGATGGAAAAATATATCGCTTCACAGATTCAGTAAGAAATAGAGTTCCTCGATTCAGACAATGACAATGAACATTTTTCTGTTGAAAGGTAGCTTCTGTTAACTTATTCCACAGCAAAATCAATATTTGACGATGATAATTGCATGGAAAGTATGTGTATCTATTCATGTTTGTAGTGGGAAAATATCGCAAAGTCAATAGTAGAAAGCAATACGCCTGGGAATCAGCTTCACCGTATGTTGTCTCTCAATCTCATTTAAATGTGTATACATGTGAATCGAAATATAAATATGTACAGTACACATAGCAAGTCAAAATACAGTACAAGATGGACACCGAAAAAGAGGACTCAGTTCGATATTGAATGGGAAATATTCGAGTGTAGAAAACTATAGTAATTTTTCTCTACATCGATATTCTTGCTTGAGAATGAAGAAATTCATTTTCCCGCATTCCAATGATTTTTTTGATGCACGTAAAAATGGAATGAAGATATTTCTCATTCAATACCTTAGACTCACTCAATGAGATTCGTCCGAAAGCCTATTTACAAAATACAATGCGCAAACATCACCTGCGATTCAAAAGATACCACGATTACGGGCCACTCTCGATTAAATATGTTATGTATACCTGTAACAAACGGCCACTACGGCAAAACAAATGAAGACGCCCTTCACGACGCCTACTAAGATGAAAACCATGGCTAACGTGCTCAGATTACCCTTCTTGTTGGCGCCTGTGAAATAGTACACTCACGTTCAAAAATGATGTATAATTTGGAATGGTACCGAGTGTGATTGTCCGCAAGCTACAATTCTAAATTAATTAAATGGCGATCTTCACCCATCTAAGATTTACGATACGAAGGGAAAAGTTAAAAAATATTATAGATTTCATTTTCACCCATCTCAAGCCTGTAGAAATTCACTTTTATATTTCAGAGAAGATATTGGGAGTGTCTGTAATTTCCACAGCAGGCTCATATTTATTTCACTTTATCGTGCCAACCAAAGCTTTGCTTCCATCATTATTGCAGTAAAATGTGCATGAATGGTTTGTGAACACTTTTCCAGTTTTCAATTATTTTTCGTGTTTGAGATTATCTTGCTTTCACAACTTCTTGCAAATGCAGTTGGTTGTCTTTCTCGAATCAAAACGTTATTATTAAATTTGTTTTCGTACCACAAAAGAATCATAGTTGTTCTATTTCCTCAAGATCACCCTTATTTTTGCGTTTGAAGGAATATAGTTCAAGAATGAGGTAGAGTAAATTGAGTGGAAATATTGCCGATGTATATGTGAATTTATTCTTGAAACAGATTCTACCATCAGTTTGGATGGATTGACAACAAATATGCCATTTTTCACTGAGTTCATAGTTTTTCTTGAATATTTATTATGGAATTGAATCATTTTATTCAGAAACCAATTGATAATATGTTTTCGAAAAAATTATAATATAGAAGGCGATACAATATGGCCATCCTCATTATGCTCGGAAGGTGCTGAATTTCTCTGACAAAAAAATTTATAGATCAAAAGTCAGCAAAAAAAAAATGAACTTAAAAATGACAATGGATAAATTAATGAATAAACATATTAAATAATCGTCGGTTGAGAATACCCGGTGACAAAGAAATCATTGTACAGGATTCCATTCATTTGTTCGTACGCTTGTTGTTGTTTTCGCTTTTTACAGTGAGAGTATAGTTCATAGAAGCCGATATTTTCAATGATATAGCAATCGTAGCACACTTCCGTTTCTGTCGGATTCGAAGCAAAAATTTTAAATGAATTCTAGTATATTCTTCGAGATCAAGACATAAAACAAAAAAAATGCATTCGAATAATATCGCACAAGGGGTTATTTCCACAAAAAATTGTGGAAGAAATTTTTCTAACCTTAGTATGACACCATCCATGAAATTATTCAAGTATGAACAAACGACGAAATTCATTCAGTTTTCGGTATGGAGTTCGAAAATTAAAATTTTCGACCAATTCGCACATATTTCAGTTTTTTTGGAAACTTCAACTCCGAAGTATACATATTTGCTTGCAAAAAATGCTGAATATAGTACTTGCCAATGTTTACTGTTCCAGTAGAAAAATAAAATGCGCAATGATTCAGTTGTCTCCAAGTATATTTCTTGAAATCTTTTTGAAATCTAATTCATTTTTGAGTACAGTCTACATAGAAGTTCGTCGTTATGATGCGTGCTTCATAATTTCATAAGTCGATTTCGATTCATTCAATTCATCATAAAAAATGATCAATAGATTGCTGAAAAAATAATGAAATGGAACAATGAAGATATATGTGAGGAATTCATAATTGAAAAAACACCGGGAAAGTATTAATCTAGACCATAGACCATTTGAATCTAAATCGTGAATTATCACATATATCTTAAAATCACAGAGCTGATTCTTTGATCCGTGACGGATCGAGAAGAGATTTCCATTGATTTTAGTTCACTATTTTGCCTTTCAAAATATATATGATACAAATAGCTCAAGCATTCCTGAAATATTTTCAGCATGCACGTAGATACGGTTTGACTTCCTGTGAAATCCCGGAAGAGATAATTTCTATTAGTTGCTCAAAAAAGTGCAATTCATAATGAAACAATATTCAGGTGAACAGAATTATAGAATTTTCCCCCATATTTTGATAAGTGGTCAGTATGATCTAGATGTGATGTATGGATTAAGTCAAGAATGCGTTGAAAGTAAAATCTGCAATGGTATTTCTCCTTTATAATTTTTAAAATATGAAAAATGTGTTGAAATATAACCAAAGACATTCCTAGTAGCGAAGTGATTATGAGTATGGCGTAAAAAAAATTAATATCCCTATCACGAACATAGTTATAAGTTATTTATTAGTAAATTTCTGGTCTTGAGTTCCTGTTTATATTTACATTAATTGGTCCATCGATACTACAAGTTCAATGGACAGCAAAACCGCAAAATAAAAACACCATTTCTGGAAATGGATAGGCATTGAATAATTCTTGATTCAACAAATCAATTTTCTTAGTGACTCTTTCTCAAATTCAGTTTTGTTCACAAATGCCAACTCTGCTACTCTCTATTTTGCATCTGCCAGTACTTGACAGGATGTTGATATGGTATTTCCAGTTCGAGAGCAAACTGTTCTACTCTATAGAGAGTGAGGTCAATTGGTTGAATAAACGCTGGAACCTTTGGTGTAAAAGTTGAATTTTTTTGCAGAGATCAATTACCTTACCTAACACCAAACTTATATTTGCGTGTTTCGCCAACAATGTTAGCATTGTTGCTAACCTTGTTAGCAAAATGCTCCTCGAATGGAAGAAAGATCAGTTTGGTGTTAGGGTGACTGATCTCTCCGAAAGTTTCTCTCTCAATTGGTTGAATCAGAAATTATCTTCCGTACAGAATTAATCGATCGTCCAGGCACTATATCTAGAAACTTCAGTAATGTTCCTTCTTAATATTGACCGCCCCTTAGATTAGAATGATTTCGGAAAAACATTTTTTGAACGTGACTGTACATATTTGATTACCGAAAAACTACTGACAGTACCTAATATGCTTTGTGTACGTACTCATCGATAGATTTCAATGAGAAAATGGTCGAGTAATTCTGACGAACATTATCAAATAATGCTATTGACTCTCAAACTTCAGCAGTATATTTCTATGAATCTCAGTTAGAACTGAACTACAGACTACAATATCCGTAAGATACCGTTTCTATAAGCAGCAAATGAGGTTCAATCCTGTTAACAGTCACCATAGATACTATTATGAACATCGAATTCAATATCGGCTGAATATAACAGCGAGCTATATAGTCTGTTGGCTCGTTGTGGATTTTGATAAATATGCAGTAACGATAAAGAGTTCTGTTGAAGACATCAAACATATACTTACTCCACCATTATCTCATGTCATGTTACACGGAAAAACACAACATACGAGGGAATATGAAAATGATCATCAAACCTGTATGTGGTATTTTTCCAACTACTGATATATCTTTTCACTTAAATGAATTAGAATACATTCAGAACATACCGTAGGGGGTTTCTTTCTTTTTCATGTGGTCCTGAAGATTGGTCGGAGAGATATCAGGAGGTGGTGTTGCTATTGGTGGGGCGGGGGTTAATTCTACTTGAATTGAGCAATCGGTACCGGTCCAACCCAGTTCGCAGAAACACTTGTTTTGATTCGTACAAAACTGAAAAAAAACATGTTCTCAATGAATAATTTTCATCAATTTCTTATAATATACAGTCTAAGAATTTCGTTCACTGCTATAATCTGTTTGAAACATTTGCGCAGCGCTCTGGAGTGTTGAAGTAGTTGCTGAAATACCATATCGTCAAGTTCAATCTGTCGAACGTATCGAATTTCAAACAAAAATTTCATAGCTATGTCATATTCTTATCGTTTTCTCTTTGTCCAAAGTCAAATATTTTTCGAGATTTGAAAAGAGTCCGGAAAATACATGAGAGTGTTTTTTGAGCTCTTAGTGTTCATTGTGATATAATTTTTGAGAATCTAGATTTGAGGATACCATATCCTGAATTACCATAAGTACCTATATCTTCGTAAGAAGGGAAATTTATCATTTTCGTGCTACATTTTCGAAAATAAGTATCAGGAATTTGCTAGAGATAAAAAAAATCCCCATTGAATCACCAACGAAGAGTTTTCTCAACATAAACCTGTATAAGCGCTTTAATTTGAAATATGAAGCCTGAAAAGAGTTGAAAATTACTCAAATACTCTTTCTTTTCATAATTGAACTCGGACGAGAAAAATGCATTCTTGTGTTAATAATGTGTGTGTTAATAATAGTGCTAAGGATGAAGAACGCGATGAAGTAGAATATGTAAATTTTTTGAATGTCACTTTGGGATTGGAAAGTACGGTATTTTATTTTGTTTATTTGGTTGTGCAAGATTGAAATTAGCTATTCTCACCCCATGGCCGGAACACTCTATACTAGCTTGGTTTGAAGGGCATTTCTCCTGCTTGATGTGCGGAAAAATGCTCGTACAAGTTTGATTCAGGCAGATGAGATTTTCTCCACATGGTGTTCCATCTCTGACGAGCCCCAAATGTGGTAGATCCTCTTCGTTCTTGCTGCTTTTCTGTCCTGTTGTTGTCCTGCGAATAGATCTATCATTTTATAACTATTTGGATTCACTACTGAATTTTGATTTATTATGGCACCGGTGAAACATGTTTCAATCAATTTCTCACGATGGAGATGAATCTGTGATTTCTGAAAACGAATCACCTCATCAGGATTTGTTAACGTTTAGTTGCTGATTATTCGAGTGAGGAAACTTCTAGCAAGAAGCATATATTTTTCAGGTGTTCCAGTTTCCGAACCGATATTATTTTTAGATGAGGAAAATGCAACTTTATGAAAATCAATGGACATGAATAATGATACACCTCATTAAGAATGGTAGGTCGATATTACATTGGCTAAGTTTTAGCAGTCAGTAACAATAGCTTATTACCGCACGACCTAGAGCTGGAAGAAAGATTTAGTTGGCGATCTCACATGGAAATCACCTATATAAAAAATATTACAAGCTTGGAACAGGAAGTAACACATGACATGAAATTTGTAGACAAATGGATAAACAACATCAATCTCACCATCAATTCATGAAAAACCGTGTATATCATTTTCGTAGAAAAAAATATGAATGATTTGAAACTTAATAAAAAAATCAATAATAAGCTAACCAAAGAAGTTCAAAATTATATTTAGGTACCCCTCAAAATTCATCCCCACCCCCATTTATTCAAATCGCACTATCAATTTTTTTTCGCAGAAATATAATCGTTACATCATTGTTTATGCGGCGTCAATCTTATTTTGAACATATGTTACCTCCATTGCCTATATTTTCAACTCTATTGAAACCTGTTGCTAGGAACGGAAAGATTAATATACAAATCAAGTGAGAAAAAAATCAAATCAAAATCAAATTTTTGGTCAATGATGAAATTAGGGGATTGATTGATCAAAGAAAATACTGTTGTTACAAAAATCGAGATTTCGAATATGAAATATAGGTCAAAAAATTATTTATATGACGAGACGAATTGAGGTATCGAATGTGAAGTACTAGTCAAAAAATGTAAATAAAGAAGTTGAATGGAATATATTGAAAAATTGTTGAAACCAAGTTTCAAGTTGAGTTTACTCACGACGTTTCGATTGCTGGTCGGTTATAAAGCCCTCCGATTTCCCTATGGTGGGGGAAAGGGTGCTACTACCAAAGAGGCGAGCGGGTGCTACTACTAGAAGTGTGCCGATCGATCTTCAGCGGGAAATGGATGTATTGGCGCGAGATTCTCTCTCATCGAGCCGCAGCCGGTCCATGCCTTGGATAAGCGGCCTCCACACATTCCGGATCTCCACGCTGGCATGACTGAATGCGCCGTTGTTGAGGATGTAGGCGGCTTCCTTGAATTTCCTCTTGAACCAATGCTCCTCCTTGTGTATGACCTCGGCTTCAGACCATTTGATGCTGTGATGGTTTGTCCAAACATGCTCCGCTATTCCTGATTTTGTTGTTTCTCCTCGTTGAGTGTTCTTCTTGTGTTCGCTTATTCTTACTTCCAATGGTCTTTTGGTTTCTCCGATGTAGGATTTGCCGCACTCGCATGGTATCCGGTAAACGCAGTTGTTGGTGTCGCTGTTTTTATTCGGTGGTCGAATTTTTGTGAGCTGGCTGCGTATTGTGTTCCCTGATCGAAAACAGACTCTGACGTTGTATTTCCCTCCTATCCTCTTGATCCTCTCTGAAAGTCCTCTCACGTAGGGGATGGTAAGAATTTGCTGTTCCAGTATCTCCTTCAGGTATTGTCCAGTCAACATCAATCACCATCAATCTACGAAGCGAGGAATCGTTAAGTCTCTGATTGATCGGGCAATCAATCTCTGTAACACCAAAGAAAGTCTAGACAAGGAGCTGAGCAACATAAGAAAGGATCTTCAAAAGAATGGATACTCAAAGAAGCTGGTGAATCGAACATTGGATCAAACATTGGCCCGGACGAATCAAAGGAACACTAAGGAGATACTGGAACAGCAAATTCTTACCATCCCCTACGTGAGAGGACTTTCAGGAAATTCAAGGAAGCCGCCTACATCCTCAACAACGACGCATTCAGTCATGCCAGCGTGGAGATCCGGAATGTGTGGAGGCCGCTTATCCAAGGCATGGACCGGCTGCGGCTCGATGAGAGAGAATCTCGCGCCAATACCTACATCCATTTCCCGCTGAAGATCGATCGGCACACTTCTAGTAGTAGCACCCGCTCGCCTCCTTGGTAGTAGCACCCTTTCCCCCACCATAGGGAAATCGGAGGGCTTTATAACCGACCAGCAATCGAAACGTCGTGAGTAAACTCAACTTGAAACTTGGTTTCAACAATTTTTCAATATATTCCATTCAACTTCTTTATTTACATTTTTTGACTAGTACTTCACATTCGATACCTCAATTTTCTTGTCACAATATTACTTCATTCATTTCGTCATATAAATAATTTTTTGACCTATATTTCATATTCGAAATCTCGATTTTTGTAACAACAGTATTTTCTTTGATCAATCAATCCCCTAATTGCATCATTGACCAAAAATTTGATTTTGATTTGATTTTTTTCTCACTTGATTTGTATTTTAATCTTTCCGTTCCTAGCAACAGGTTTCAATAGAGTTGAAAATATAGACAATGGAAGTCCGAACCATTACCATTCAGCAAGGAACATTGTCAACCACTTTCAAGCAAATTTTTTACATGCTGCGATTTCTTCCATACTCAAGTATCAGTTTCCAACAGCGCCAAATGAAATTAACACTCAGGGGTCAACCCCTAATCATTTCGAAAAGACAGCAAATTGGCGTTAATTTTCCCAATTCAAAAATCCTCATTCCTCGAACTGCAATGTGTTAAAAAATAATCAGATAATCCGCAAATATTCGGTATAGAATCGATTAAGATCATCTGCTATTCTCAGATTCATAACAACTTGTTGTTCTTCCGCTCGCCATCTATTAATAGAGTATCATAAAAATAGAGGAAAGTAGCCTAATTTCGGATGGTTTTCCCATTTCAGATACGGGTGAATCTGAGACAATATCTTCAGTTGGAAACAGAAACCTCATCGCTGAAGCTTATAGAAGTTCCATGTGGACTTTTTGAGACCATAGTGCTTCTCTTCTCTCAATACCAGTAGGTACTCGAAAGTGATCGCGTGGTTTTATTTTGGTATTGTTTGAAGTCTAATTCGTCTTGTATATTGTCTTTGTGGATATCTATTATCTTGTGAGAGTCAAGCTGACTGGCTTGGATTGGTACAGTTTCATAAGGAGTGTATCAATAAACATTAACTGATAGGGAAGGGACATTGAAATGTTTCTCTGAAAACCCTGAAATTGAATCGAATGAACATATAATCATACAAACTAGGGATAATTTTTTTATTCGCGCTACAATCAGTATCACTAGGAGTTTGAATGTTAAGTTATATTGAGTAATAATAGTTTAAGTTGAACCTTCAATCCAGAATTTCATCACGTGCTATATTCAAGATTAATTTCGTATGTTGTTTTGTACTTTGCTATTGAGTAGTGGATGAAACGTTTAAAAATCTGTCCCAAAAAATCCCCACGGAGTCAGAGTAAAAATATTAGTTTACAACAATTTTTTTCAAAATTCAATGATATTGAACCCGTAATTTCACAAGCTCAAACGAATCTTTAGGAATCATCAATGAATATCATACATTAGTTTCGTGATGATTCTTGAAGAAAGCATGAAATTGGCATCTTGTCATTGTCCTGCAATCGGAATTTACTTACTTGCACTCGTATTCTCGTCCTTTGATCGATATTATCGTCCTAGAATGATCCTGAGGCTGGTCCAAGCCGGCAACAACGGGGTATCGGTTTCCGTGTTGGCACTGAAGAGATCCACATCTCACGTTTTCCAGTGAGCATTTTAGGAAGCGACCATTGGTGTCACTACCACAGTGACCATTTATCGACCCTTTCGAATTGAACTGTTCGAAACATTGAGCGTCTGCTGCTATACCACCTATAAACGTATTTTATTGAAATTAGTATATCAGAACATTGTACGAATATTCGTATTGTTACATCTAGACTGAAGTCAATAATTCAAATAGTGTGTGGTTGTGAAAAATTTGGCGACATCCGATCTATGTTGCATTCAATTCTCAGATATGGGATATGTTATCCAGTGTCTCTGTAGAGAGTATGGCAAAGAATGAAATATAAGTATAGTAATATTCAAGTAAATAATCATGATCATATTTTGATGATTCGACATTTGAATAATAAGTGAAACAATTATCGCGCCTCTTGAATTTTTAAGTGTACAAAGATTGGATTGAACAATAAGAGAGGCAGATGATTTGCAGGGATAGGATATTAGCTCATAGTTTTATTCACGTATGCTCGGAGAATTTAGGAAAATAAACAACACATTTCTAGTACAAATTGAGTAGAAATTTGATTGACAAACTTATAGATCAATCAAATTGAACATGAAAAGATCGTGAGCGCTGCATCAAATCAGGTGAATTTGTTTTACTGATATGTTCTTTGATGTGGAGACAATGTTAAATCCATGTTTTCGACCTTGTTAAATGACCAGATCATTTCCAAAATTGATATCCAAAGTAGATTGAATTTAATGTTTTTTTTTTTTTTTGTTTGTTTTGTGGTGGTGTTTTTTTGTGGTTGTGTTGGTGGTTTTTTTTTTTTTTGGGTTGTTTTTTTGTTTTTTGTGTGTTGTGGTTTGTTTTTTTTTTTTGGTTTGTTGGGTTTTGTGGGTGTTGGGGGTTGGGGTTGTGTTTGTGGGTTGTGTTTTGTGGTTGCTGGGGGGTGGGGCAGTTGTCCGCCGAGGTCGAGAACTTCGATTGAACATAGCCTTTACATTACAAACAACCTATCAAAAATATAAAAATACCTGATTTGATTCAGAATTAAATGTTTAATTTAATTATATTATTATGCGAGAGAATCAGCTCGTAAAATTGTCTGTGTCTTTCTGCATCTAATTCGGTTTCAGAGAAAATGAGAATTCTTTACTAAATCTCAATTTTTGCTGATATTATTATTTTTTTGACATTCGTATGAAAAAAACAGTTCAAAATATTGCAAGTTTTCACCAATCGTCATATAAAATGAACTGTTTCATTCAAAATCGGTGGTACCGCTGAATATATACTGACCGTATCCCCAAATATGCTCGCACTGCAACGTCAACGTGGGGCAGATCCCATCGAAACAGTACCCAGTATCTTTCCCACAAGGAGTGCCATTCTTCTTGAAAATATCTGCCGGGCATTCTCCCGAAAACCCCGTACACTGCTCCGGCAAATCGCATTCATTGGTAGCTTCTCGACAAACCACACCCATGTTTTTCAGCTGACAATCCTGGCAACAGGCTCCCGAAGCACACTGCGATTCTTTCGTCAGCTTACAGGTGATCGGGTCGCAGCACGGATTATTCTTGTGGCAGTTTTCTATGCTCCCACAGTCACACTCTTCGCCGTCTTCTACTATGCTATTTCCACAAGTTCTATGATCCTGAATGTGAAATAAGGATAATTTATATTTGGATGTGGTTCACAGTGATCCATGTTAGTAGTGGTTCAAATTTTCAATGTCAATTGTGATGAAACCCACCAAATGACGTATAAGATGGGAAGAACATTGGGTAATATTACGTTTCTGGGAAAATTTGTGTAATGGTGGTACCGATGAAAGATGTCAACATGTCTGTCTGTGACTGAGATAAGGTATGTTTTCTGGGATTCCCCACAATTTAGATGGAAAATGTACAACCGAAAAATAATGAGTCACGCCGGTGCTAAAAAAATATTGAGTTAACGAATTTTAATGAAAAATTGGCGAGGGAATAAATAGCAAAATGAGAAAGAAAGAAATGGAATTGAAAGATTTGGAATGACAAGGAAACAAATGCGAAGGAAATAAAAAAAATAATACTCATGGATCGTGAACCGAAGAGAACTACTAAGGATTTGCAATAACTTCCGTTGGACTGCACTCAGAGAGCAGACCCTCGTTCGGAAAAAGGGCAGCTAATGCTCTTGAGTTAGCGCACTTGCTATTTCAACCACAGGAAACTCATAACAATGAGAGTCCTATCAGGTCGGTTGGAAATTCGGCAAAATGACCACTATTACAAGGATCGCACAGAGCTAGCTAGAGAAATGTAAGGTAAGCGATTCTGTTACATTCGCAAGTCTTTATTCACTCACTAACCGTCAATGGAACTATTTCAAATCTGATTCAACAAACGTTCATTGATAAAATTGCATTATTAGGGCTGTTCTCAAGGTCGCAAGAAGCATACGGTTCATAATTTAATGAAGATCTTCGGAAACTAGCAAGCAAACAATTGAATGAATAACTAACCTTAACGGTTCGAAGGTTAGTCACTTCTTATCTACGTAGTATATAAGCAAGGCAGATGTCCAATAGAAAACAACCACCCCTAGCTCTGGTATATAATGTCTGAGCATATTATTGAACAAAAGCTTGCACTAGTTATTACTGCATACTCTCTTATACAGGAATTCGTCAGATATAATCCAATGCATTTCGTAGTCTTGTTAGGTTAGTAGTTGTTTTCTGGTGGAGGTGTGCCTTAAACCTACTGGGGAGAGACTGGACTTCGACTAGTTGGTTGGTTTCAGTCGTTCGATAAAATGAACTAATAAAAATGACAAATGACGAAAACGATCAAAACAAAAATCAAGTTTGGTAAAGGTTTTCCCGAAATATCGACTGTCAGCTGGAATTTTTCGATTCCTTCGATGATTCCTATTTTGATGTATACAGGATGTTATTCAATTACGTGGCCGAACTCAAATGGATGGTTCTCCCAATAATTCTAAGACAATTGTTCGCATAAACATAGGTCCAGTAATGCTTCGTTTTAAAGGTACGGCGTGTCAAAAAAAAACAGTGGCTCTCCGGGAGGTACCTCAACCAATATTCTTGACCAAAAACATGTACGCCACTGATTTTTTGCAATTTTCTTATTTTATTCACATTGAGCTACTGAGAGGAAAAATAAAAATCACTTTATTGTATGTCCTTGGAATAACAAAATAAAATCGTCAAACCATCTAAAACCGGAATGTACTTGCATGGACATACAATAACGAGCTTTTCAAAATAACACGACACGAAAATAATCTTTTCAATTCATAGATCAACTGTTTTCGATGAAACACAACGTTATTCACTACTGCAGTCTTTGGAAGTGAAATGCCATGAAAGGAAAACCAATTATACAAATAATCACTTCATTCCATTTCATCTTCTTGTTTTTTAGGATTTTTCATAGCAACACCCCGTGAGAAACATTTTCAATTTTGTTGTTCCAAGGACATGCAATAAGGTGATTTCATTTTTTTTGTCAAAAAATACTAAAATTGTAGAAAATCAGTGGCGCACATTACTTGGTCAAAAATATTGGTGGAGTTACCTTCCGGGGCGTCACTGGACATGCTAATTTCAATGTAATTAGCCAAATCAGCCCCTCAACACCCTGTATCTTGAAAATGATGCATTGACAGACTTTTTGTCTCAGAATGACTAAAAAAATACCAACTTTGAGTTTGGCCACGTACTTCAATAACACCCTGTATATTTATGAATACATCACCACGAAAACATTCATTCATTCTTAATAATACGATTTATACAATTTCAATCAGCTCTTCCATTCACATAATTTTTCAGTAGAGAGGTCAGGTCCAACAAGACTTTTTTGACGACTTGGGCAGTCAAACTAGCCAGCAGATTGCGTTACAGTTGAGCGTAACAAACGGTTAGTAGGTAGTAAGATGCCTGAAAACCTTGGTGTGTTCACTTATACCTGTAGAAGTTTGGGATAAAAGTGGCGAAATCTGGATTGCTTGATTTTTGGTGGATAATTGAGCTTTTGGAGGTTTCCGTACAATATGTACAGATGTCGCTAACACGCCCTTGTCAGTAGGGTCACTGGATCTAGTCAGCTTCGCTTACTCGGGTACGGACAATGGGCGAGGCCCTGGCGAAAATTGTTGTAAATTGGCCAATCCCAGAAGATACCCGAAAATCGACCAATCGCACTGTAGGATAATTTGTTTATACGAATTCGGAGAATATGAGAAGAAGAAGTGTTTGAGTTCAGGCGAGTTCTGAAATTCAACAGTAAATTCCATCAGTTCTGTCACTGATGCCTCTCTTTCTCTGTTTGTGACGAACGACAAACAGAGAGAGAGACATCGATTATAGAACTGACGGAAGTTACTGTTGAATTTCAGAACTCGCCTTTCGTGTATGCTTGTCGAGCAAAAATAATTAACGTGGTCCGTGGTCTGTGTTGTTCAGGTGGAGGCACAGGGTAGATGCTATTTTGAATTCCCGACCTTTAACTCCATTATCCAACGATCCTTGTGATCTCATCCCATTAACCCCATCCCATTTCCTTATCGGAGACGTACTCACTTCCATACCACAGTTGGATATTCAAGATGTAATTTCAAATCGACTATCTCACTTTCAACAAAAAATACAGCATTTTTAGAAGCGTTGGGGCAACGAATATTTGTCAACGCTACAGCAACGATCCAAGTGGAAAATCGATCGAAGTCTTGATCTGAAAGTTGGTGATATGGTCCTACTAAAAGGTGAAAATACTCCTTCAATGAATTGGCCTTTAGGACGGATTTTGAAACTTCATCTCGGCGCAGACCAGTTGGTACGTGTAGCATCTATCAAGACTCAAAGTGGTGAAGTGAAACGCGCGATAAATGTAAACTATGCAAGCTGCCTATCAATGTTAATGCATCATGAACAATTCATTTATTTTCTTCTTGAAACGCTCAGCCTTTCAACTGGGGCGGTAATGTTGAACCCTTTTCGTTTCATACCCGTGTGATTGATCCGCCTATGGTGGGCGAAAACACGTTGTTACAGTCCATTTGTTGAATATATGTTTATGAAAAGTGAATTGAAGTTTAAATTTGAAAACAAGGCCAAATAATCCATTACATTGTGAACTCCATCTCTACATTTCATTGCCAAATATTATTGTTTGACAAAAGTAGGTACTTACTTCACTGCTTAAATTTTCAAATCAGATTTATCATTTTCTTGAAAATTCCTGGAAAATCTTCAGAATTTACTCGAATTTAATGTCTAGCGATCTAAAATATGAACTGTACTAAAGAACTCGTGGTATTGTTTCAACATCCCTCTAGCCACGTTACAAATATTACTTGCAGTACTGTCAATATGGCGTGCACATGCAAAATTATTGGAATTCAACTCGAAAAATTAAAAGGAAATTAAAATTAGTCAAATATCCAAAGGAAACACCCGAAATTTTAGTCGAAAACCCTTGTGATTGTTTACATTTTGCATCGAGCATCAAAATGTCAATGTCACGTCAATTTGAAAAATGACAGTTTGTCTTCTTCTTTTCTAAATTGTTTAAACAAATTAAAGTGCAATGCCATTGGTCAATTTTTGGGTAATCGTTCCGATTAGCTCCACCCAATGTCCGTACCCGTGTAAGCGGAGCTTACTAGATCCAGTGACCCTACTTGTCAGTCTTGTCTGAAGCCAAATTTGCACTAAGTGAAAACGTGCAGTCTGGTTTTTCCACTTTTATTCGATTGGCTAGTGAAAAGAGATCGCAACCTTAAGGATAATGAGATACCAGTAACAACGTTTCGATATTTAAAAGCAATGAAATCAACAAATAAACACGATAAAAACATCGTACACATCAAAATTTCAAAGTAACATGACAATATGACAATTAACTTGACACTTGTCATCAAATTTGAAAAATGGGAACATAACGCCCTCTACCGAAAAAATAGGGGAAACCTTCAAAAGCGTCGATTGTTTTTTTCGCCACAAAAATCTAAACAAAATCTGATCAGTTGAATCACCAGGATTTCTAGGCATCTTAGTAGGTAGTCTTGACTAGTGAAATTCCGGGCTGATATGATACATTTGTTCTGCCACATCAGTATAATAGTTGTCCGATAAAGTTTGCTAATTTTGACTCCATAAGCGGTGAGTAGGAATAATTTTCAAATTTGTTGAAAATGTAATTTATCCAGTCCTTAAATTACTGAGACTTGACAGGCGATTATAAAACTGTTGAAGACGTTCAACTACAAGCCGATGTCAAGTGTATTCACCTTGCAGTTCATTCGACCCGGCATGGATGATCAAACCGCCTTGAATAGAGCTGAATGTCATGTATAAATAAGGGAAGCTCATACCAGTACTGTTCAGAATGATGCTGTTCTACATTCATATATGTTAGTGAAATCAAGAAATATCGAGTGGAAACCATTCCCTTACCGTGAGCTCGTTCGGTTTATTGAGAAGACAAATCCCATTTCCTGTTCTCAATCTGTCAATATAGTCCGATTTACTGCACTCCGAGAATTTATAGGGCTGAACGTCGTTCAGACCTACTATTGCTTGTGCCATAATGCATCCATGCCAATCCCTGCAGAAACATTCTTGTCTTCCATCATCATGACCCATTCCGATATTGTGACCTACGATAATAACGGAATTTATTGAATGAGAATTGCCGTCGAAAATTTATATATTATAGTTATCGTTATTGGAAGAAAAACAACCATTCAATGTTTGCCCAGGATAATTCAGACAGCCGGTGCTTCTGAATCGGTCAACTTTCAATGAAAATTATGTAACTGAAAAATAAAGCTAATAGAATTCGATAGCTATACAGAGATTTCCTTTCGTATAGATGACATTGATTATGTCAGGAAAAGTGAATTTGTGTGTATTTATTGATGAAAATTTGAACTTTTCAAAACACTACGATCAAGTCTCATTTTTATTATTGTTCATTTTTCATAATTGCTGCATGGGTCAAAAATGTTCTCCAAAGGAGATACCTTCAACAAATATATGCTAGACGTGACATGAACAAACAAAAATTATAACAACAACGATATTCATTCTCAAAAGAAAATGTTACTCTCACATACTTGAACATATTTATGATCATCGAATAAGGAAATGATTATAAACCTACGTATGTGCTAATCATAAAGTATAACTATATTATTGTCACCTACAGACAACTCGCTGGTGCCCTTTTCAGCAAAAAATTGTCATAAATGGATCGGATTAGCAGAATATCCTGCGAATGATTGGAGCTTTGGATAGATATCATTGGTATGTGATGACAGTAAGAATTTATTGATAGATAATAATGATACTCGGTTCCATCTCATAGTAACTCTCGTTATACAATGTGTATGAGGACCCTGAAGTCTTAATCCCTGTTTCGATGATGCAATTTGCCACGGCAACTTGTCGCTGCGAGAAATTTCATGTACCTATCTGGCAGTAATTGTAATTGTAAAAAATGCATCTTATTACTTTATCGGAATTCTTCAGTGTCAAAAAATAATTGGATATTTAAAAATTACAATTTTTCACAATGGTGTCACAAAATATTTGTAGTTTTCGGCAACAAATTCACCACAGAGATCACCAAGTCGCTGCAACTTATCGCACCAATAAAGATTCATGCAACTCGAAAAACTTGCATGGATACGTGCAATTTTATGGAGTTGCAGCTACAAATTGCATCGTCGAAACAGGCTTTTAGTGTCAACAATTCTGTATTCAGGAGAATACTCTACCCCAACGAAGTACAATTGAACATAGTTTGGTGTTAAGTTCCCAAGACAAAACCACTAATGTGAAAAACAAACCTCTATGTCATTTTTGTAACTAAAAAGCAGCTGATGCCTGACAATTGAAACTAGACGCCTTGTTTTTTCAAAGTGAGGAATCTGCATATTCGTGATTTTGTGTTAGGACTTACGATATGTTATCGTATGCGTTCTCGAAAATTGTAACATCATGAGATCAAGACGTTCTCGAAATATCAGCTGTTTATTTCTCGTGGGCAACTCTGTATAGCTGAGAGAGACAGCCGTTTCAATTTCATAAATTCCTGGAACTTTCTGGAAACCATATCTAGTATAAAATCCATAATAACATACCTATCATATGAGCCATTGTTCCAGCCAACAAATGAGGTTCGTAAGTGTTGATGTCGACATTTATTCCAACAGATTTTGAAGTGCAGACTGTGGCTGGAACTGCTTTGCCGGCCTTACCACCTTCAAAAGTTTCGCCGGTCAAAAGCTGAGTCGTATCCTTTTCTATCTTGAAGAGTTTTCTGGCGGTGTAATCATTGAAGTTGACTAGTGCCTCACCAATGTCCTCGTTAGGTTTGATTGTTGCTTGGTTTGCACCTGTAATAGACAATTGAAACAACATAAAGCAGTAATTACTTTCCTGGGTTTTCGCATCAGTGGCACACTTTTAGAACGTATCTATATGAATCATGACTTTACCAAGTGTTCGCCTCATTCCAACCGTTTTGTAGAATTTTCGAACTGAGTTGAAAACAATGAGAAACCATGAGGCTGCTGTGTTTACTCTTATGACAATATATATCTGATATTTTGACAATAGGGAAGAATTTCATTAAACATTAGAGTGTTCAACGAATGTCGGACAAACGGAAAACAGTTTATTTTTAATGAACGATTGACCACTGATAACGGCTAATAAGCTAGAAACCATATCTAACTGTCGACAGCTTGAGAGCTGCGGTTCCAACTTGTCTATCATGCTACCCTATCACGAAGATAGGGTAGCATGTATGGTTGGTGGGTAGATTCATCTCGTCTGGAATAACTGGTATAAATCTAGTAGAATTCCCTTATAAACACTCGAGGAAGTTTGAATTATACTAAAAAGGCTATGTTGAACATTTTTCGAACCTTTCTCAATGTATGTTATCGCCACAATATTACCCGAATATTCTGACGAACGTCAACCCTCAGAAGTTGAAACTTGTGCGAGCAATAGATCAACGAGGCCTCACCTTTAAACGTGCGATTACCCAGTACGGTGGCCCAGCGAGGATTCGAACCCCAGCCTTCTGCTTGATGGGCAGATATGCTAACCACTACACTACCGAGACCAACAAGTCTTTTTCTCGGAAATACATTGAATCATTGATATATTGTTTTGTAATGTATTTATATGACGTCAATGAAAACGAAAAAAAAATAATATTTCATAAGGTATGATATGGTGATGAACATATTTTAAATATTATCCCTTGTATATGCCAAGCAAGTTTCTTGGTGAATGTTCCAGCAGGTATGATTTTAAGTTTTGCTGGAATATTTTGAGAAGGATATATCTCGGCACGTATACGGCATATGAATAGAATGTGAAGTAGGTACATGGATGTTATCTGGCTTCAGAATGTGAATTTCTGAGTGGAAATTTATTTCTGATGATCGCAATCGAATTTTGCAAATCAATTGTTGCAATGGTGGATTGTCTTCGATTTGCATGATGACAGACCATAGAAAGTATAGATATTTCAATCCACTGCAGGATCAGGAAGTGATTTGAAATCCATTTAAGAATATCTCAGCTGATTGAGAGATAATCTTTTTTTGATTTTGTTTCCATAACAATCGCTTCTCTGGAAATCCCACTTATATTCTAATGAACCTTATTTGTAGCGTGCATTTCTCTCAAAAAACTGCTTTCCGAACGGAATAAATCAGAAACTGGAAACAAATATTTACTTAATTTCATTTGAGGATTTGAGCTCTTCTTTACTGAGATCTAATTAAATTTTTAATTAAATTTCTTTATCGCGTAAGGGCTTTGGCTGTCTTTGGTGAATATTGAATTTGCCCTGTCTGGGTAACATGAATTGAATTTTCATTGAAATCGATATTTATAGAGAGTGAAAATGAACAAAAATCTTCTGTACATGGTTCTGTTGGCAATTTTTTGGAATTTTCACCCTAGAAATTCGAAATAATCAGAGCCATTGAATATAATCAGGTTGTCACTTATTCACATGAACAAGTTTCTCTTAAAAAAACCAATTCAACAAAGTTTGATGATGCATAGTATTAGAGGCTATACAATATATTTTTCGAAACAATCAGAAATTTTTGTCTTTACCTTGTTGACCATGGTGATAGTGTTACAATCGCTAAATTCGATCATGTCGAAGTGAACAAACACCACAGCAAATATTTGGGAGAGCTTGTGAAATTCTATAGAATGAAGTCAATATTGAAAGTGAACTCGAAATGAGCTGTCAAGTCAAACTATATAAGTTCGCAATTATTTCTGAAAAAAAACCTATATATTATGTTAGTTCATAGTTGATTTCTTGCACTATAATCATTAGAATTTCAAATTCAGATTGCAGCAGCTTTTTTGCCGGAACCCAAATTTATATGCATACTATGAAATTTTTGTAATCTTTTGGATATTTCAAAATGATTATTGTCATTTTTATAGTGGTTTTTGTTTCTTTTGTGAATTGTGCTAACAATTTCAGATCAACATCTAGGCGCCACTTTGGCAAAGACTTCAACTAATTCACACGACTTTGACACAATAACCAGCCAATTGTAATGGCAGCGATGCACGATTTTGCTTACGCTAGGCTGCCCTAAACAATAAAAATGACTCAAAGAATACAAAGATGAGTATTTATCTATCGGTCAACAAAAGAATGAACAGAATAACATCTCCAACCTAACTAGCATTCCACTCGAGCTTTCCAGAATATTTGCAAATGAAATAAAAAATGATCATGACGGTTTGTAAAATCTCATCGAATTCACGAGATTCCTCCGAAAAAAAAAAAACAGTCAAACACTGGTGGAAAAGTATGGGAATTTTTATTTCCGTTGAATCTCTGCCTATCCATTATGGTGATCTCCTCCGCTTCTCGAAAGATAATCAATGAATTTATGTAAATCCTGCATTCATTATGGAAAGTATTATTACATTGGCTAAAAGTGACACACCAAAGTTCTGATTGGGCGTTCATGAGATATTTTGATTTTTGCCGAATGTATCCCCAATAATGTATTCAAATATAGAAGCAAACAACTTATTTAGACATTGAAAGTTGACAGAGAAAAATTGAGTCCTTTCTAATTCTAAATAGAAAATAGGTTCGAAATAACTTCAGAATTTCGACCTTTGATTGGGATATATAATATCAGCAGGACATTAGAAAAGATCATTTTTACAGAATATCGATATACTTACTCATATAAATCATATATTGAAAAAAAAAACTGAGAAAATCTGTTGAGGGTGGATTTTAGTATATAATTTTCCGTATGAATGGACGTGAAGACAATCCATCCGATTATTGTAAACATATATTTGAACTTCTATAAAGATTGAATTTTTACATCCAATAAATATCTTGTGGAAATGGAATATTGTTCGATAATTTCTGCATATGTCTTTAATTATTTTTATCAATTCAAAATGGCGATGAAAAAATATAGCAATCTCCAAAAAAATCAAGAGTAATATGTAATTTCTTCCACTTTCTAGGTACTACAATAGGGGAAATCTTCCATTTGTTTCATCTGATATATATATATATATATATATATATATATATATATATATATATATATATATATATATACAATTTGAGTTGCCTTGAACCGGTTCAGAAAACTGGCACGGTTTGGTTTCAGTGAAGATGACTGGAAACCCTGCACTGCCAGATGGCGTTGCATGATCATATGCTTCTAAATATAAATATGAATTAATTGGGTGGAATAGTTGAAAGAGATTCACCTACTATCAAAGTTGTGACTCAGATGTGACAATCAAATCACCAAAAAATCGATTTCACGTAAAATTTGAATAAGGCGCTCATTACAAAATGATTGTAGGCTTGTTTAATTGTATTCAGTGAGTACACATGGGTTTTCAGACATCCCAGTTCACAGTGGCGGATCCAGGATCAGGCCAAGGGGGGGGTCTATAACTCAAAATTTATTTATATATATATACATATTTATATATATATATATATATATATATATATGTATATATAACAGAAAATTAGCAACAACTAGTCAAGATCCAAAAAAAGGTGAAAGTTTGAAGGTGTAGCCAGGAGGTAAAGTAGGTTCGAAACTTTACTTTTTTTAAATCGAATCGAGTTGATTCAACCTAATCAACAGCATATTCTACTCATACATAGTATATTCAAATCGTTACCGGCATACACAATACTCATCACAAATGTAACAAGTCGAATTTTTCAAATACTGCGCCAAAAAGGATCCTATGGCAGCACTGTTAGAAATTTCTCGAACTCTTCCTCGATAAGCCTGACAAGTGTCAATTTTCTTCACAATGTCATCGAGAAAAATGCAATTTGATAGTTGAAAAAAGAGCATTTTATTTTGAACCTACAAAATGAAGAGGACTCCAAGTGAAATTTGTTTGTTTGTTTGTTTGGGTAACATTCAGTAACATTCAATCCAGATCTTGTTTGTCTTGTCATTCTTGAATTGAATGAATTGATGAAATTGGTTGTTAAAAAATGATAATTTACTAATGTTTAAATGTAGCCTGCTCTTTAGTTTTTAATGGAATGTAATAATAATTATTGAAGTTCTTCAATTTTAAAACAAAAAAATGTGACATTTTTTCGTTCCCTAACAAAATTAGGACATTAGGAGCCGGTAAAAATTGAAAAAAAAATCTCTTATTTTCTCAATGGGGGGGGGGCGGACCCGAAAACCCCCCTCGTGGATCCGCCACTGCCAGTTCAGATATTCTGTATTTACTGCCCATCAGGCCGATACCAAGCAAATCGTTCACATACCTTGCCAAGTTTCAACGTACACCACCGATACCCTAGTATTCAACGTCCGGAAGTACAAATCTGCGATATTGGCTACTTGTATCGAGTCGTGCACCACTTCGCCCCTGGTACTTCCGTTCCGTTTGTCAAACATCGCCTTGTCGATGACCAGAGCAGTCTCGATGTACTTGGTAGCCTCTCTGACGTCCCTCTTGATTCTCGTCGTCACTTGGGGAAAGAACCCCGAGATGGTGTTCAGTCTCCATTCCATATTGCCGGAGTTGGCACAGCCGTTGTTCGCTTTGCTCTTAGTCTCAAATATCAAATGAGGATGTTTCT
Source organism: Zygogramma bicolorata (assembly GCA_032362365.1). Taxonomy (NCBI): domain Eukaryota; kingdom Metazoa; phylum Arthropoda; class Insecta; order Coleoptera; family Chrysomelidae; genus Zygogramma; species Zygogramma bicolorata. The sequence goes on from JAVJAQ010003664.1 coordinate 761,162, forward strand.
GCTGAAAAAAGGAAAGCTGTGTAGTCACATGAGTTTTGTTGGTTCGCACCATCGTATGAAAATGAATTAGGTATTCAGATTTGGATTTGGTACAGTTCCTCTGATGCTGATGAGTTTTCGAAGGCTCATTCCTCCAAAAAAACAATCGAATTCAATCATACATATTCATCTCAGCAACCCATTTTAATTCTTTGCCATGAATTCAAGTCGAACCTTCTACGAGTTGGCATTTTCAAGATGTAAGCTACAGACTGATTGTTTTAGTATTTGTCGTACGATCTTCGAACATAACTCAAAATCTATGAAATCGAAAATCATTCAGCGTGGATGATGCAAGTGCAGTTATTATGCGATTTGATTGATTCTGAAATATCTTGGCATAACATGAATGTAGTGAGTCTGCAAAACCTTTCTGAACTAATTCATTCTAAACCAATCTCTTTTATTAAGATCTATCGTTTATCGATCGCTCACTATATCTCACTATTAGGAAAATCTTGCATACACAGAAAACCCACAAGACTATACTATTTCTAGATGGTCTTATCAACTGATGTCGACAAAAATCATGCGTACTGTTGCGAAAGATATGAAAAAATGTAATGGAAATCAACTTTTTATAGTGTACCCAATACCAATTGATGTAGTTTCAACGTGAGATTGAATGAAACTCATGAGGCCTACTGTTTGGAAGTATACAGGGTCATTTAAGTGAATTTTTATAATGAACTGCACAACCAAAATACAAATATTGATAAAAGTTGGTGCATATTCGACAATTATACCAGGTACACTTAAAAAGATACCAGCATACAGGGTAGGTCAAAAAATGAAAAAAAAAATTATAGGACTGAAGTACCCTCATTTCAGAAAATTCAGCAGAATATTATCCAGAAAAGGTGTTCATAATTGAAAGTTATGCCTACATATCAGAACATGACCTCCCAAGTCATGTTTTAATTCTTAAATTTTTTTCATTGATGATTTCCCAATCTGTATTTTTTACAATCTCTGTTGTGAACCCTAGAAGATCCACCCAAGGAATTTCCAGCTATAGAATATAATAGAATATAATGGAATGGAATGGAATGGAATGGAATAGAATAGAATAGAATAGGATAGGATAGGTTAGGATAGAATGGAATGGAATGGAATGGAATGGAATAGAATAGAATAGAATAGATTAGAATAGAATAGAATGGAATGGAATGGAATGGAATGGAATGGAATGGAATGGAATGGAATGGAATGGAATCGGAATAAAATGGAATGGAATGGAGACGGAATGAGAATGGAATGGAATGGAATGGAATGGAATGGAATGGACATGGAATGGAATGGAATGGAATGGAATAGAATAGAATAGAATAGAATTGAATTGAATAAAATAAAATAGAATAGAATAGAATAGAATAGAATAGAATCAGATTTGTTTATGGGGATATTTAAAGAAGCATGTTCACAAGGATCGATCATTTAATAATACTAGGGAACTTGAAAATTCGATTCCATTGCAGGAAAATTCCAGTGTGTTGTCTGATCTTTGTGAATTCAATGATCAGACAATCAGATGCATTGAACGAGAAGGTGGACACTCAGAGACTCGTAGATAATTTCTTCATCGCACATTTGATAATGGTTGTTATGATAAGAATGAGCTGAAAATAACTGTCAAAACCATCGGCTCCGCTTTCAAATACAATTATTGAAAACATTGTGTTATTCACTTATGATTATTTTGTTAATATTTATCAATGATAGGAATGAATTTACTTTCCTCATTTGTGTTGTTCCTTGGGTATCCACGATTATTTTAAAAGGATTTCATGTTTGTCGATTAATTTGTATAGCTCTTTCATGAAAGATTCAAAAACAAAATGATCACTTCAATGAGAGTTTTTGAATAAAAATATTATCATTAATAATGTTTTACCTCGTTAAAATTATGGTTTGCAAAATTTTGAATTTGCGTTAAATATTGGTTCAACAAATATGAAGTTGGTGATTTCCTAAAAAATCGAATTACAAACCTGGAATATGTTGACTAAAAAATTTGGAAAACTGAAAAATGTCTTGGTATTTACACATAACCTTCAACCGTGAACAACTTTTCTCAGTAACATTTTGCTGAAGTTTCTGAAATAAGGATACTTTAGTCCTGAGCAATTTCTATATTTTTTGACCTACCCTGTATGCTGTTTGACTTCAAACCATTCTGAGTTCCCTCAAATGATTACCGAACATGCACCAATTTCCTGCACTATCTGTATTGTGGTTGTGCAATTAATTAAATTGAATTAATTAATTCCATATGTAGTACTGTACTGTAGAGTATGTTCCAACAAACGAAAATTCTGGGCTCTTAGGTACCCTGCAGTGAGTATTTTTTTGCATATTATGATTTGTTGTAGCTTTGAGTATAACCCCTTTCAAAGGCAGACTGTAATGTCTTATTGCCGCCCGGTCTTTCTCCCTGCAGAAATCATTGCCACCATAGTAAAGTTCCAAAAATATGATATCTGATCAAACGAGTATCGAAAGAAGCGAACCTAATGATAACATGATTATATACTTTGAAAGTAAGAGTAATACTTGGAACTTTTCTGGCATAAAACCATCTACTCGAAATACGAGAAGTCAACTCCCATATATTTTTTATTTTATTCGTAGTATTTCCTTGAGATTCTCTCAGTAAGTAGAGCTTGGGTGGGTCAAGAATCGCTGATATTGATAGCTTTCATCGCAAAATGATGCATTCAAACATTCAAGAAGTCATTCAATGATAGAAGAGTATGTGCATTTCATGGTATAATTGTTTCCTCAGCATTCCTATCATTCTTTTCACCCTCCTCAGTGTTTCCTAAAAGAGTAGTGTTGCTTTTTGGAACCGGTAGCTCAGAGCAGTTCTCTTGAAAGTTACAACCGACTATATTTCCTGTTTCTAAAAACACACAATACATTGTCATTTCTTCCAAGTAGAAGAATCGTGCAATAATTACAAGTCATCACATTATCTGATATCCTCCACAATACACACACTCTTTATTGCCTCATTTCCCCCATTGACTGTAGTACGAAGTATGCTTTTAGTGCAGATCCCGAAATTGAAATGGTGAGCGGAAATTAACAACCTTAATTCTGAAGGGGGCCCAACCAAACTGGACATTGCAGATGCGAATTATTAAACTTTCCATGCATGTACACTATTATCAATTAAAATGTCAATCTCCGGTGGAAATAATGCAAAATATAGCGACTTCACCCAAATTGGAAATTGCATACTGGAGTAGTGATTTGATCGAGGCTTTTGATTTCTATCACAGGGATGTTCTTGATGGACCTCTATGAGAACGTGTTCACCTGGAATTTTCGAATGTATTCAAATTATAGATATTTCATTAGTTAGGGTATCTTGTTAGGAAAATAGAACGAGCAAGCCACTTTTATAATCTGTTCATTCTGGTGTATTCGAATTCAGTGGGTTATATTCGGATAGAGTCATATTGGAAACATGCAATACTTTCTTTGTGGTTCTCGGTAGTGTAGCTGTTAGCACGTCCACCTTTCAAGCGGAAGACTAGGGTTCGATGTTGAAAGGCAAGGCCTCGTTAATCCATTGCTTGCAAGTTTTCGACTTCTGAGGGTTGACGTTCGTCAGCTGGTTTACGGTACGAACAATTTCAGAACAATTTTTTTTCCGTTATATTCGGCTTTGTATCAATATGAGAGGAAAAACGAAAGCAACAGATGTTACTTTCGATAAATTTCACTGAATTCAAAGACTCAACTATATATTACGGGAGTAAAAATGTCCTGAAGACATCGTTGCAATATTCCAATGATTTCATTAAATATATTATTTTATAAAAAGACAGTACCGATCAGTTCCGATACGGTTACCAAACATAGCATTCGTCATTCGGTGGTACCTTGATAGACCAGGAGCATGTTTCATGAAAGTACAAGTCTTGTAGCTACTAGAGAAACACAATGTAGGTACAGGTAAAAAACGAGTAAAACACAATCATTTAGCAACGTGTTTTTTTTGTGTTTTCCTTGTAGCTACAAGACTTCTACTTTCATGAAACAGGCCTCTGACAATGGAGAACTATCATTATCATTTTTATTGTTATACAGGTTGTGACGCTACATTATAGTATCATCATACAGAAATGATTTGCTCTAGGTGTAGCAGGATATTGAAGAGATGATGGAATAGTCAATAGTACAAAGGGTGTCATATTCAATGTGGAAACGTCAATGCTGCTCCAGATGGGAACACAAAAATCAGATGGCTTCTCTCGCGAAGACAAAATGCCTATTCTGGGCGACCATTGACCCAAGTGCTGGAGATATCTGATAACGGGTATGTCTCCCGCACTTGGTGTGTCAGGAGTTAGAGTGCTTGAAATTGGAGAGATGGTAAGGCAACATATCAATATCAAATAAAAAGTATCGAAAAATTTGTGGTTGAAGTTGAAAGTACCAGATAATTTCGAAATTCATTTTTGAATATTTCAATCAAACCGAAATAAGAAGTTGAAATTATGTGCAATGCCTCCTATATGAAAGCTACGACCTTTAAAATTTTTGCGAATGTCAGGGGTTACACGAAATTCATTTTTTCCTACGTGAAACATCCTCAATCAGCAATTCCACACTTAACTAACGTAGCCACTCTTTCGCAATGAATCATATGAGCGAGATGATTGGTCAACCGTTCAGACGAAATATTAGGGCTATGGAAGTTTTTCTCTATCACAATTTCCGTGAATGATCTTTTCTGATGTCGTTGAATAAGCACCTGCTACAATTTTATAGGGTGATGGGTTTGATTAGTGGTAATATTCGTACAATGGAATTGATAATTCACTTGAATTATTATTTTTTATTCTATTCGGAGGATGATTCCTTGCAAAAAACATAAAACAAGAACTTTTTCACATCAATCGTGCTAAAATGGTTTTTAGTCCATTGCTCTTCAACAGGAAAAGCTTCAACCTGAAGGCGCCCAACGCAGAAGCACAATCCCTTTCTCTCTTCCTTTCTCTAACTGATCGAAGCCCAGAGTTGGCGCTGAGTGAAGTCCTAGTATTAGTGAGCCACTGATGTTATGACGTTTTGCAGTGCATTTGTGTATCAGAACTATATAAATCATAGAAATAGATAGAGACCCATCATAGGAAGGATAATTATGCTGCTACCCCCTTTTGGAGATATATAAACGATAGAGAAAGAGTCTGTTTCCTTTCTGTCATTAGACGTTCTGTCACATCAGCTGTTACAGTTTGACAATACACCACACAGAACACGTATATATAGAAGGGTATCTGCCATGAGACGCTCTGTAAATGCATTTTAGTTTACGGAACTGATCCATGCAGCGCTGGTGCACGGTTGAAACATATTGTTGCCAACAGATGGCAAACTTGGAGCCGGACTAACAATTGACGTTTGAGGTAATATGAGGCTTCAGTAGCGACATCTTTTGACAACAAATACTATAAAAGCGTGGCAATATGTTGAAAGTTAAAACTTTTTTCAGAGATTAATTAGCTCACCACCAAACTGATATTATTTGCACTTGAAGCGCGTTTCGCTAGCAAGGTTGTCATCTTCAGGAGAAGAAAATTGATAGAGAGATACGAATATCAATTTTCTTCTCCTGAACATACTAACCTTGTTAGCGGAACGCGCTTCAAGTGCAAATAATATCAGTTTGTTGGTAAGCTAATTAATCTCTGAAAAAAAGTTTCAACTTTTACACCGAAGGTTGCAATTTCATCCTTTATTTCAAAAGTTGCCTTTTCTCTTCAATTAACTCAATGAATTCATGGATAAAACACGACTACATTTTGAATTCATTAGTCGACAACTCAGTGCCAGTCGTGCCAAATAGGTGAGGGCGTAGTTGTTTTAGATGGACTGTTCCTTCTTTTTTGTGAGTAAAGTAAGTCAATAATGAACAAAGTACAATATATAAGTTTTAATTACAGAAACAAAAACACTAAGAAATAAATCTTACCTAATTGTATTGTAGGATATGCAATTTTGGAGAGACCTCTATGGCCTACCACTTTGAACTCATCTTTGAAGTGAATATCACAAACAAGATAATTCTTGTGAATGACTCTTATTTGCGAAAAATGGGTTCTTCACTTTATGCATCCACGTTTTGAACAATTCTGGTTCCTTATCTGGTCTAGGAAATCGATGGCGTTTACTAAACCAATCCTCACACTTTGGCACACATTTTTTGGATGGGAATTTCTGATTCCGATCTCCATATTAAAACAATTAGCACTTCAATAATTCTTATACGAAGAAAATAGCGTTGTCATTGCCAAATTCAAACGTCAAACGATAATTTTCCTCTGCCATCTTTTGGCAACAATACGTTTCAATCCGTGCACCAGCGCTACATAGATCAGTTCCGTGAACTAAAATGCATTTCTAGAGCGCTCATTTGAGAGTTTTCTCTATATATATGTGCTTTGTGATACACCATCATTTGTTGAACATTCTAGCTTCATCATCAAATGAATTTCGGATTATTGAAAGTTTAAGTTATCTTTCAATTCAAATATCAAGCGAAAAGAAGTGATATGTCTGTAATCGAAATGGCGTGAGTACTTTTGCTTTTGGTTTTATTCATTTCATCCTATTGTCATTCCTCAATCACTTCATTTAATCAAGCACACGGTTATTTACAAGTTTAAAGAGAGTTACACAATATAATGGAATGTCGAATCACATTAGTTTTGTTTTGGTTCTGAGTAAACATTAAAATGTGTTCTGGTTAACTCAGATCTGTTTTGACATCGTCCACAACGTGTTTTGTTCTTTCGAATCTCATTCCAAATGATTCCGGAACTGAGATTATCACTTTCAAGTTGGAACGGAACTGGATTGGCACTCGTGCACGAATGAGCACTATTTTCATTACTTTGAATTCGTAATCAAACCTGCTTGACCAACAATTTCAAATATTAATTGCATGATGGTGGTTACTCTTCAAATATTTGTCATTCATTTGTGTCCTTCACACCTGCTTATACTTGATTTTTCATGTAGCCGACTCTCAATCTGATACAGATGAAAACATTGGGATCAGTTAAATGTTACTTCAAAGATTTCGATCAATCTTGGAGGAATAATTCACCTATTCGAGCCAAAACCCGAAAAGCCTATGGGTGCATATCTGCAGAAGAACGTTCAATATTTCATGGTTTGATACTCAGGCAAATACTTCAGAACTGTTGCACACCGATTCAACAATCCTATCAGTTTTTATTGGGCGTGTTCTTGAAATTATACCATCTGAAGCTCTGGAGCAGTACTTTTTGCCACTTCATTAACTAATACAGACATTTTTACTTCTATAAATATAACGATGAGAGGAACTATATTCATCATATTGTTTTCATGGAAATTATCAATAGAAAAATACGTAGATTTCAGAACAAAATGCGTCACCATGTCAAATTTCACTTGTCAATCATATAAGAATTCAGATTTTTTTCTGTTTTGGTTTTTCATTTCTGTATGCTGTGAATATGTCTTCTGGACTGGAGTCTTCTGAGTATTGATTCGGAAAGATTCTACGTAATTTCGGAATTTATAATCGAAATAAAACTAATGCCAACTACTACCACTGCCCCCTGGTATGCACCTTCAACAATCACGTCGACCTTTATTCGTCATGACAACCGTAAGCCTTTCCGAAAGAGTTCGACTTTTGATCTGTCGAAACTTTCTCTTGTGATTTAGGCCGGCGGCAGTGCCATTGACAGGAGGTGGATGTTGAGAGGCGGCGGTAGGGTAATTGGTTGTCAGTCGTTAATTGGCGCGCCATGCGACATTGGTGAAGACGTGTTCATTAAAACTTATTTCATTTAGCATCGAGAGCTGTGGGTTTGATTAATTCGCGATATCCGGACGGATATCCAAGTGTTTGGAAAATTATTCACGAACGCGTTTATGATGATATACTACATCAGAACATTTATTGGAATAGTTTTCGAAAACTTTTTATGGATAACAATTACCCTAATAATAAACTGATATCACTCACGTTCGATTCGCGTTTCGCCTACGAAGTTAGCATATCCGGAAGAAGATAACTTATACTGAATCAAGTACTAGGATCAGTGATAGAACTCACAATCTGAGATATACTGATTGAAGATATACGTGTCGGGAGGCATTCGGAAATCTCTATCAATATACAGCGTGACTCACGGTCGATAGTAGGTTACACGTTTCTGGAAAACGAAATTCATGATTTTTCTGAAAATTTCAATTCTCACATTTCCTTACCTATTCTATCGATCTAAAATATTTTCAGCATTGCGGCATTGCCAATTCCCTGGAAACTTTGAGCCATAGTTAAGAAAATTATTTTATAACCTTACAAACTTTGGTTCATTGGTGTTAATTCGGGATACATTTGGTTGAATTTTTTACCAGTTCTGACAATGATTTGATCACTTTGTTTATGTGTAATGAATAATTTCATAAGAACTTCGTTTGAATAATCGATATTTGCATTAATTTTGGAAGATGAATTGAAACACCGTCGAAAACTATTTGTAAATCAATTATAAAAGTAACCGAACTGTTATAAGCTTGCTAATTCCACTGCTACCTAAATCAAGAAGCGACTTTATTAAGAAAACTTGACAATTCAGGTAATCGAGTAATATACAATAATATACCAAACTATCATCAAAATATCAACTTTTTATGAATTGAGAGTACTGTATCCAAATATTGGAAAAAACTTGTGCAAAAAAATTAAACGTCCGTTCTGATGTTCACTCAAATAACTTCACAGTTTTGTTCTCGAGTGGTCAGCATAGAGTATTCATATTGACTATCGATTTTCTTATCCTGAAGATGCTAACTTTGTTAGGGAAACTCGCGTCAAGTGCGAGCGTTTTGTTTGGTGTTAGGGCTATTATTTTTATAAAAAGTTACTACTACTACTGGTTACGAATGGTTTCGTTTTATTTTCATTCTTGGAGAACATCGCAAGAGGTATCATATTATGAAGCAAACACAAGCTCAAATTCCAAAGTATTATATAAAACTCATACTCTTTTGGGAGTTATGACTTTCACAAAGGTGATTTAGAAAGGCTCATTTGTCAGCAAGTGACTGAAGTATAAACTTTTTTTATATTCATTCTGGTTATTTTCTGACGGAAAGAACTGAATGACTTTATACAAGCTCAAATCATTAGCAGGCAAATATATAATTGTCCGATAAAATTTTTGAGAAACTAAGGCAGATTCTATAGATTTCACTTTTTCTGAATATATTGAGCTAAGGCAATGTCATCTTTCCACTTCATCAGCTGAAATTAGAGAAACTTATCTTAATTTTCTATATGATCTTGAAACACTATAGGTAATTCAGTAATGTTTTCATATTCATAAGCCTGAATTAGATGAATACAGGAAACGTACCCTTATAATTATTGAGAAGCTCTTGCTGCATATAAAGGGCTGGAGGACATTAGGACGAGCTTGGAACATCATTCACAAATTTGTTCAAAATACAAACACAAATAGTTTTTGGTTGAGATACCATCATAAGAGATACAATACAAGCTCAGATTTCAAAGTTTTATCTAAAATCAATACTTTTTCGGAAATTTTCATTATCAATGTCGAAAATACAAAGAGAATTGGAACACATGATGTTGGGGTATCCACAGGTGTGCAGCACATGACAGAGGATCAAAAAAACGCAAATTGTCCACTGTAGGTCACGATTCGAATAGACATAACTTTAGAGAAACCTAGGAAAACACACAGTGGTACCGGGTCGGTTGATATACCAGGATTGATACATAGGCAACGCTAAATTGCCTATCGCATCGATCCAGTCAGAAAAATTCTGCTCCGACGTGGATTGAGGATTAGAAAGACGAATATGATAAATGAAAGCACCGTAGACCGTTTTCATACTTGTTATGTGAACAGTGCAGAGTTTTTGAGCGGTTATGCTCAAATTTTTCTAGATGCATGCTTGCTTTTTTATATTATCGAGTACCAACTGGCACCAGGAGAAAAAGTCACACTGTATCAGTCATCTCTAGCCGTTTATGAGGAATACAAAAACAGCATAGTACCAAATCTCTTGGAGAATTGGACTCCTCCCCAGTTATCTTTTGGGTGTAGTTTATTGTCTACTATAAGAGCGTACACATCCACATTTAAGATGATATAAATGAACTCCAAATCATTTATAATAGGGTATAACGAAGCTGAACAACTAGCAACGGTCCGATCAGAATAACACATTCCATGGCTCCTTTCCCAATACATAATGGAACACCCTTCACTATATTCCAATCGCTTCAGAAACATCCGAAGAGACAATAAAATCGGATTATTGTGGACATTTCGGAGAACCTAAATTGACCGGCCTTTCTAACGCACAATGAAACTTCGGAAGTTCAACAAACTTTCACTATTTCATCAAGTAGCCCTAGATTTGCGCAATCCGCTTAGTGCCACTCGAGTGAGAATCAATTCGAGCAAGAATCGACCTTTTTTTCTATTTGAAATCTCTGTTGATGGCATCGAATGGTGACAGGTGATATTTTGTGAATGATTTCAATTCACAAAAACTTCACTTGAGAAGTTTGGATGCGAGTAATGAAGCGCTTTGCTGAATTTTGAACAATTTAAAACTGATTCATTTTTAGCGTTTGAATATTGAGACATTTTCTGATGATTCAATAATACTATTTTATTCAAATGATATATTTTCCATTAATAATATTTTCTTCCAAATGATATGCCGAATCAATCATGGAAATATATTCTATTCGGATATCATTTCCAAATAAGCTGGAGATGTATGGAGATACTTGAATTACCAAAAAGTCGCTGTAATTATATAATTTTTGAAGATTCGTTTGTTATATTTTGCTACATCAAAACTTGGAGTTGAATTTCTAAAGACACCATTTTTCGTGAAAAAATGCTTTACTGAAAGTTTCAGCGATCATCTCATCAAATATTGATATCGCACCGGAGAAGATCCGTAGACCCAACTGTTTGATTCTTGGTATCGAGTGCGTTCAGAATTGATTATCTATGAATCAATTCTCATCTCAAGCTACCCGAATACACATTAGGGTAGTTTGCTGTTTCTTTCTCTTATAGAATAAGCATCATCACTATAACATAACCAAATGACATTTCACCGTCTCACAAACTAGTTGTTTGTATTGAAATAGTTTTTCTATGTTTCGGAGAACTGCGTTGTTATCAACGTTTATCTTTCGTCTGTATTTGTTATTTTTACGGTTATTCAGGAATCAATTATGTATAAATTCATTCTGAGAGTTTTTCACTTCTGTTTCTCAATTCAGTTCTCATCAGTTGTAATCTGTCTGATATTCCTACTTCATGATAGGTGATTACAAAAGTGATACTTATAAAGTGCCTGTATTGAAGGGATTTTGTTATTTCAGTTATCGCTAACAGCACTCGGATACCCTTTTCTCCCTTTGAGATTTCGAATCCGTACTTCCGTAATATTATTGTATGACAAACGATCAGGGACCAAGCAAGGGAAACTGTGGATAAATGGATAATGAAGGATAGCATAAACCTGAAAGCCTCTTTATTCGTAAAACGAGATCGGACAACTTCTCAGTTGCAGCTGGATTTTGTAGACACTGACGGCATATTCGTCAGTTCTTTGAAGTGAAACTACAAAAGAATAACATTCAATCATTTGGAACGATGAGTCATTATTTTTTTTAGTTTCATCGTTCTTACCAGGTGAACAATGAATAGACTTTATCGAAAACGTACCAGAACAAAAAACGTAATTACTTCCCATATGATTATCGAAAACTGTGGGGAATCCAAGGACTCTGGAAAATAATGCAAATATGAGCAGCTCATTTGCGCTAGACTTCATATCCTGCATTGAACTCCTCTTGTATCCATAGTCCATATTCTTCTTCCTTTGGGAAACAATGAATAAAAGGAATTTGTACTATATGCACATGTTCTTAAAGAGGTATTTTCCTCCTCATGCGATATATATATATATATATATATATATATATATATATATATATATATATATATATATATATATATATATATATATATATATATATATATATATATATATATATGGAGTTTGACACCCCCCGAAAAAAAATCGGATTCGTATTTCATAAAAACAAAAATAAAACAATACAATTACTGCTTGAAAGGAAGAGAGATAGCGTGTTTACTTTGAAAAAAGTGCTTTATTACATACATCATATTTCATTCGACTTTGAAGACCGCGAATATTGCAGCTGTAACTCAGAATTAATGAATTAATTAATCAATTCCCTGAAAATTGCCTGAAAATCTATTCATCTTTTAGATTCTCTGCTCCTACTCTAGAGAGTATTTTACTACAATTTGATGCAACCTCAGAACACTTATTGTATTTCGTAAATACGTTTTCAACCTACGTACCATTGAGAAGAACCTCTCAGCAACACAGGTTGATTTGTTTCTTCACAAATAAGAAAAGTTCAATGTTGTAAAAAAAAGTTGTTTTTAGCGACGAAAGCTCACAGCATGTCGCAATGAAATTTCGCATGTCAGAAAGGTGACATACTTATATGACACGAAAGTTTCCAGTTTAAAATGGAAACACCTTCATTAAATATACCTTCTGCCGATTGAATTTTTTCATCATGTAAACATTGGAGAGGCCTATTTAAACATCAAATTTCATTTTTCCATGTCAAAAAAAAAATTCAACTAATTTTGAAAAATCTAACAACATCACTAGATCCACGTGGATATGAAATGAGCCACGTCTAAATTATGTCGACACGCGTTTTCAAAAAAATGTTATAGGAAACTAAATTTAAAAAATTTGCCATTCAATTATCCCATCAATTCAATCTCAGAACTCTTATCAAAGTTCTGACTTCTCTGCTGGATTCAATAGGTTTCGGTGTATCACTGTCCAGAATTTCATCGGCATCTGCTTATCATTCAAAATGTTATAAGTTATGAAAGTAGTTTGGTCATTGTTTTTCTAATTTTCTATTGAACGACATATTCTTCAAACTATCTTCAATAATATTTTGTACGCTGAACAGATTCAGATGAAATTTGGTCAATAAGTAATCCAGAGTTATGATGAAAGTTCTTGAATTGAATGGGTGGATTATTAAATGGCATGTTTTTCAAACTTCATTCTCCCACACCTTTTTGTCATGATTAATTAATTTCGACATAATTTCCGCATAAACCATTTCAAAAGTAGATTAATCCAGTAGGGTGGTGAGGTAAAAAAATCAGTAAATTTTTCCCAAATTTTGACATTGAAAGATAAAAGTTGGGCTCGAAATTGAAGACTCATTCATGAAATTTGAAGGTTTTCCGAATGACTTCCTGATGAAAAAAAAAAATAACAATTGGTGGACAAATATCACACTATAGAATGCTAGACGTGCTATGCACACTGGCCTGAGTTTATAGGGGACTGACAGCAGTGCAAAATCATGACAAAAATTCTTATTTACATAGAACGTAGTCTCGACTTCCTATAAAGTTTTTAACTTTTATCCAAATATCCCAATGAAAAAAGCGAATCAAAGAATTTTTTCAGTCAATCATTAACGATTTTGAAAATGTATTCTGAAGCGTGATCACCGCATACATTTGCATTGGTTAGAATAAACACGCTTCCTTACGCTTGCCAATCGAAATCGAATACAATCGACTGGTGGAATTCGCGCTACAGTATCGGAGTAGTCAGTTACGTTTTAACGCTTGTGGTGTGTACATATATGATATTATGAAGTTTGAAATTTTTGAAATGTCAAGTACTGATACGGCTGAAGAAACTGCTAATATTTATCCCCATAGTCCACCCCAAAAAGAATAAAAAAAGTGTACATGAAGAAATACAATTTCGATTGTTCCTAAGTGCCACTCTGTATGAGCAGCCTTGTCTGAATGATCACGTGCACAATAATAATATAATAATAATAATAATAATAATAATAATAATATTTATTTACATTAAAAAAATGATAAAATCATACAATATTTCAACTAAAACGTGTAAATAAATAGTCTACTCGATAAGTGACTAAACACTTGTTTCGAGAAAATATCAGTGGAATTGAGTTTAGTTAGCGATAATTAAAAGATATTTAAAACACTACATAAAACGAGACTACAAGTTACGTATAGTTATCAAAGTTGATATTATACACATATCTACATAAATAAAAACATTCAAAACAACATACTACAGACAGGATCAAATTTCAATTTATATCATAGGAAAATAGTTATCATACTTACATTGTACGAATAAATATAAAGAATTAGGATGCTTACAAAATAGTTCAATTGATTCATATATCGAAAAACTGACGTATCATATGTCTCGAATTTTCTTGTATATATTTTTTCAATAGTTTTTTGAATATTCTCTGGTTATCAATACATTTCAACTCATCAGGGATTGTATTGTACAATTTAGGTGCTAGGTAGCTAAACATTCTTTGTGTTGTGGATTTAACCATAAAGGGTGACACATAATGATTTTTTTTTCGGGTATTGTAGTTGTGGGTTGGGAGTTGATCATTATGTTTCGTTCTTTGATATTTAATGCACGTGAGGAAGAAGTATAGTTGCCCGAGGTCGAAGATTTTGGATTCGGAATATACTAAATCGGATGAATATCTGTGATTTTTTGAAAGAATCAGTTTTATGAATCGTCTTTGTATTACTTCCAAAGGGTTCATATGTGTTTTCAAAGCCCCACCCCATGCTAGAATTCCATACCGTATATGACTTTCAACTAGTGCATGATTTAAAGTTTTCATTTGATTGAAAGGTAGATTATCCTTGAGTTTCCTAAACTTATACAATATACACATCAATTTTTTTGTAACAAAATTTATATGACAATCCCATTTCAAATGGGAATCGATGATTACACCCAAGTATTTCAATGCATGATAATGTTTTGGATCACTCCTCCGCTTGGGAGGATAGAGAATAGTAATGAAAGGTCACAGTTGTTCAATATCATGTTTCAATGATATCTATTTACTGATGCTTGTGAAATAACAGAAAAATAAAAACCGTGATTTCTCCTGTTTTTCTGCTAATGAAATTTTAGACTTTTGTCCAAATATGCAACTGTTTTAAATATTTAATCTCAGCCTCAATAAGCTATTTTCCATCTGAATATCAAATATCTACCCTCATCAACCATCATAGAGGTCTGTGTATAAATGTAAGATAATTCCGTTGTCACAGAGTATGCACGAATGAGAAATGTATTTTTGCCAAGGCAACAATTCATGAGGGAGGGCTACCAGAAATTTCGTATCTGTGTGTGTACGTTTTGGTGGTGGGGAAAAGGTATTGAGCCCAGAATATCAACGAATTCGGTAGTAACTATATATTTACTAATTTTCTTCGGTTTCGAGGGCGGAGGGATACAGCCCCCCTAAGTTCGCTCTGGTGCAATTCAACGTGATTCTTAACTGAAATACTACCGCACCGACGAAGGTGGATGTGAGACATATTCAATTCCCACCGCCTCATGTACGGTTTCAGGGAAGGAGATAACACTATAATTTCGAATCTGCCGCTGTAGATCCGAATCTTAATGTCGGGAAACTGGAATATTCCCGGCAGCCGTTGATTGATTCGCTCTGTTACCGTATTATCGATAGGTACCTATTCATTACTTCTCGAAGGCATTTCGCGATTCAATCTAATCCTGCCAGTCAAAGCACTTCATTAACATTCACGGCTCCGATATCGGAGTGGAGACTGAGTTAACTCCAGTTTGAGGTTTGTGATGTCGACAGCAACATGATATTTGTTATTAATAAGTTTTGAAGCGCACCTAGATCGATTATCTTTTCTCTACGGACCCTTCGGAGGTGTTTATTCAGGTATACGTCCCAATCTTATGTAATTATGGTTAGCGGAATTTGTCTTATAGATTTGTTCGTCGTATTTTCCAACAAACTATATGTATTAACAATCCACATAGTATTTCACTGCTATAAATTTTGTTGAGTAGTCTGTGAGTGTCTCAGTTTGACAATTTCTTATGTTATATGGATGAATAAGTAGCCCAGTAAATGAAGTACAGCTTATCCAATCTATCTTGGCACAGAACTAATAACTTATATGCTCATCAATTTCTGTGAAGTATACTAGGATGAAAAATAACTATTATATGTGTTCACTGCGTTGATATTTATTCCTAAAAGATGTTTCACTACCAGTGTGCGACTGGAAAAGTATCTGAGTTCGTGCCAAGATGAATTGGATAAGGTGTACAAATGTTAATGAATTTTTGGTTTTTAATTTTTGTTTTCGAAAACACCCCTCAACAGATATACATCAAAATCCCATGGTTAAAATCTGCACTCACGGATGCTATATAAAAGTGGAAAATAATTGAAGATCAGTTCGAGGGCTGTAATGAGACAAAGACATGATTATTTCTTATTAATGAAACTTGAAGCGCTCATAGAATTATAACGATTTTTCTCTACTTCATTTTCAGAATGTATGTCTGAAATATCAGAGAAATATGTTTCCATTCAGAAAATGTTTAATGTGATGTTACTATTGAGCAAAGTAGCGTGTCATAATGGGAACATTTATAAATACATCAGTTTTTTTCGACATTGATTGCTGTTTCCGTTCCAATCCGTATCATTTTTCACATTTTTTCGTTTACACCTCACCTGGACAAGTCTTCCTCGTGGGAATGAATACAAAAAAAAATAGTTTTGAAATGTTTTTTTAATAGCTCACGTCTCCGAAGAGAAACATCATAACTGGTTATGAGAAGTTAATTTGACTCGAATAGTTTTCTATTTGAAATTCTGCTTATTCAAATTCATTTTTGAGATCCTTCACACAAATGCACGTTTCATTCCAAAGCCTTCTTTTCGAGAACCATTATAAAAAGTTAAGCATTTAGTTGATACAATTCAAAAACTGTTCCACCTCATCATGGACGTGGTTAAATTTTGAAGTACACTGCAGCCAGATTATCATATAATTATGGATTTTCATGTATAAATCAAAGTGACGTGTTGAATACGAAAGAAGGAAAACCAAAAATATAATTTCATTTCAGTCATTGATACATTGAAGCTCATAGATGGAAAAGTTCTTTTATTATAGTTTTCTAATATATATTGAATACCTTCTTTTAAACCAATTTCAACAAATCTAGATATTTATATTTTTATGAATACTTACTGCGTTCCTACTATTGAATATTGATATGCATAAACACACACACACATTCGTTCATATTTTAAAAACATTTTATCAATAAAAAATTGTTTTAATTTGTTTGTGATATCCATCAACGATTTACTTGTTTTTATGTAGACTGGTGACACATTAAATATTTTGAAAGCCATATGATCAGGTGACCTGTGAGTATATCGATCAAATACCGGGTCGGTCTACATAGAACAAAAAATATTATTTACTGAATTAATTCACCAACATTCCGACTATAAGGAGAAACTCTGATTTCCATCTTCACACTCGCCGAAACAAATTTTCGGAACTGTTCGGAAGAAATATCCACAAATTAAAAAGACAAGTTTTCTGGATAGGATGCTTGTATTTAATATATGTGATGGTAAATCTGCTGTGACAGGATCAAAATGAATATCTGACTGTAGATAATAAATATAATTTATTAAGTTGTATTCAATTAGCTGCCAAATTTAAAATTCAATATAAACATTCAGATTCATTTCCATCATTGGATTGGTACCACTGCGTTGATTTCATGTCGTCATCGATGGCGTACAACAGTTTCTAGAATGTATACACCTCGGTATACACTATGGTCAGCATGAAATGATAAGGAACAAGATGAAGTTCGATGGAACGGGCGATATTAGCCATTAACCTACTGAAACGCAACTGGTTGAAGACACTATAGTAGCAGTGCTACTGTTGAAGCTCTTTGAAGCTGAGAACTCATTAATGAAAATATATACAAGAAAAAATCATTGAATGTGTAGCACAGTTCAAAAGGTACAGATGTATATGAAACTTTGGTTTTGAATATTCAGTTACATGAATACCTACCTTTGGATATAAGTATCATCATGCGTCTTCGACTAATATATTGTGATAGGTGATGGTTGGTGTCAAAAGCATGATTTTGTAATGATGAATCAATGTTTGCAATATTTTCTAATGAGCCTAGTATATTGAAGCTTGCTTCGGATGAGGATTGAATTTTTAACAAAATCATCTGTGAATATTTTAAAGTGTGTTCTTGAAGTCGAAATAAACCTTTCTTGCTGGAACAAAGGGACGAAAATGCATTCCTCTGAGATGCTACTTTCACAATTTCTTTTGCTTATACGAAAGTATCGTCTGTGATTAATTTTCTTTAGATCTAGTTCAGTCACAACTGCTTTTCTTTTTGTGTTTTTTTATGGAAACAGAATGCGGGGTGTACAAGCCATATATTATGTACCTTGGAAACATTAGGGAAGCCTTCATAATACATTTTTCCTGTACAGCTGCTCAATGTACAAGCGAGCAATACCGCACTGATTTTAATAATACCTTTCCATCTCTCTATTCTATAGCGAACCACGATATTTGATTAACATTGTGTTTTTCACACATGGCATCCAAAACTGACAACGGAAATGAAGATACCCGAGAAAAGCGGTAAAATCGATATGTATCTAGTGTCGTACAAATGAACACGTTGAAACTGGTAAAAAATACTCCACACTTTTTTGCTCCGCTCCCTCTTCTAACAATGAAAAATCGTTCGGTATGCAAGTACGCGAACAGCAAATCCAATTTAAAAAAGACTCGTCCGGAATACCAATAGGAAAACGTTCCCGAATAATCAGATTTCAATTAAACCTCAATTGACGTCTCAACTTTTTCGATGGAACGTTTATTTAATCTTTGCAATGGGTGGCAGTGGATGAGAAATAAGAATCTCTGGAACTAAGAGGGGCCGTGAGTTGCTAGTGCCAGCCTCAAAACTGAATCGTTATATTTGCTCATCTATTCCAGGTACTTCAAATATTTCTTGACCTGAAAATGTAAACAGATCATCATTCGAATGAAGGTAATAGAACAACCTTCCATGAAAAAATTCAAGTGAACGAATGAAATTATCTGGATTTCAGTTACGTGCATAGATATACTTCACTTCTCGTCCGTTCTGATGATCTACAAGGCTCAGATACGACCTGTCTTGGAATATGGTTCTCATGTGTGAAGTTCGAAACCAAAACATTCATTAAAGCTTCTCGAATCCATTCAGAAAAAGGCAATCTGTCTTGTTGGTGATGTATTATTATCATATGCTCATTAATTTCGAACGATTAGGAATAAAATTGTACACAAATCTCAGAGAAAGTTCCATATTTGTCTTGAAAAAATTATTCACGTCCTGTTTGTGATAAATGTTTTTTGTCAATTAGATATCAATAACCAGAGGAGAACATTCCTAATGTGAGGATACTTTCTCTAGATATGTTGAATGTAGTTGATATTCGCAGGAGAATGCAGAGCAAACTCCTCATGTGGAGAAAGACTCGAAATAATTGAACCATCTGTGTATTTTATAGAATGTAAGTGGATTTAGGAGAGGAGCTTTTAGAGAAAATGTATGCAGTAGACATCTTTCACCCATAGATGACAGAAAACGTGTTGTGAATCTGCTTCCATCTATTCGGGTCAAGATTTATTTAAGAAATATTGTCTATTTACCACGCATTTGGAGTTTAAGTGCTCTCTGTGAATAGGATCGTTTGTAGTTTATATATAGTGTACGTTCAATTTCACGAAAATATACCTACCGACTTTTGTGTTTATTTTATTCACGCCTATAATTCATAGAGTTGATAATCTCTGAATTTTCGACATATAACATTGACAATTAATATTTGAAAAAACGATTAGTTTTTGCGGAAAGAAAAACATTTTGGAACTTTATTGCATTTTTCCTCTCTACTATGAAACGAATTTGAATGGAATTGATGAATGCTGTTCATTAGTTCAGAACTAAATAGTGATAAGGAGACAAACTGAAAATTGACCTATATTGGCACTCCATTTCTTGAAATGCCCAATCTCCAAAGCTCTTGAAACTTTCCGAAGGGTGTGAAGCTTTTCGGTTCAAGTTCAGTTGAAGACAGGTTCTTTTTTAGGATTGTAATGATTATGAGTAGGTCTCAGTCTACCTAATTTGTTTTTAATCCAGGTACCCTTTTTTCTGGCGAGGAGAAAATGAAAAAATGAATTATAGAAAAAACATTTGATTGCTTAGGAAATTATTTATATTCTGCACGACGTTGGGAGCTGGGTGCAAACTCTGAAGAGGCTTGGAATGTTCAATAATGCCTCAGATGAATGAATTCTCATGAATTTCGATTATCTGCAGTATTTTTCTTCGATAACACAACAATACCGAAATTTGCTTAATTTGACTGGTACAGATCTATTTCGGAGTAGGGTTCTACAACGAGCTAGGAATTGGTGAAATCGTGACGAAAAACACAAAAATCCAAAATGGACTGATTGGTCCGCAAGTTATACCTTAACCGCATTGTAATCAATTATGATGAATAGGGAAAAGCTAAATTTTCTGTCTTGCCTCAAATCAATAATTTACATTTTCACAATGTCGAAGAGATATAAATAGGCTTCAGAATATACGAATTATTCTTCAAAGAGGAATTCGAAACTGAATACATTAAACCGTTTAAAAGCAACCATTCAGCGCGCGCTTTAGATAACATCACATCACATATCCAATGATTGTTTACTTAGAGCGATTCAGTTTCTCAATGTATATTTCCAGTTTCGATTGCTATATAGATCGTATGGTACCACAAAAACTATCAGGAAAACCCCCGATGAAGTGTTCTTTCGTAATCCAAGCGATGCGATAGTACTAAAACAAGAATGTAAGATGATGAGGAGAGATAATGTATCTCCATTATTGTGTTCGAATTGTTGTATCGATGTAAGTATTCTTCATTCTTATACAGCTCAGTGCGAATTAGTCAGAAGTGAGTTTTGTGTAAGCAAATAGCTTACACAAAACTCAGCAGTAGAAAATTCAGTTTCAAACTAATACCTAAGTTCCTCATTATCAAACTAACGTAACCTAGTTTACAGAATATTGGAATATTAATTTATATTATACATCAAATCACTATATATTCATATAATATTTACAAGAAGTGAATGAACTCATCATACTTGAGTGAACCTCGATGAAATGATAGTAGGTACGTATACGTTAAAAGAGATGTGAAGTAAAAGTTTTGATGCAATTTCAATGACCAATGGTTATATGTAAGTCATGTTTTCGTATATTTGTGTGCATTTCTGAATACAAATAAAATGTTATGGACCGAAATATATCAAATAACTTGATGATTACCTTGCAGTTCCCCCTTTATTGTCTGATAGTGCTTGGATAACACTAGTTTCAGTCATCGTCCTTGATTCACTGCGAATCTAGATTCAATAGAAATCACCACAAAAATACAGGTTTACATTATTTTTCTCACAAACACTACTAACACAGTATAAACATCGTCGCCGATAAACCAAATGTTGTGTCGTTTGACGTCACATTTCCTTTCGACCAATGGTGACGCGATTTGTCAGTTTGAATTTAGCTCCCTTGTTCTTCACTTTTTATATAATATTTCATTGGTTTAAACGATAACTGAATAAAGAAAAAACTTTTGAATATGATGGCCTGATTGAACCCGCTTGAATTCAAAGAATCTGATTGATCGAGGACGGATTATATTGGCCCACGCTTTTTCGAGTCTTCGGTGATAACAATGCTTCTCCGATCCAACTAGCAGATAGTGAAAATACCGTTCTCGTCTCATATTGGCTTTTATTTGTCCAAGCTTGACTTTGGTCATTGCTTGTATGTAGGTTTTCAAGGAAACGACACAAGTTCAGACGTGAAAATCATAGATAATCCTAATGTACCTATATTGAATAACATGTGAAAAACGTTGTATTTGTCATAAATAAAATTTGATACTGTCCATTGCCTGAATTCCAATAATATCAAGGATCGTCAACCTTAGAGAGTCGAAATTCGTACAGGCTAAGGATTAACGTGGTTTTACGTTTTAACATATGATTCCCACCTCAAGCCGATAGTCTGCCTGACACCTAAAAGGTGCTTGATGCGCGATGAATCTTTTCTAGACATTGAGCTTTCAAATACTCTTTAGAAAAAACAGGCATTTCCCATCATTGTTGAATAACAAAGCTACTGCTTGAAAATTAATCAATCAATTATTCAATTTATTTCTCGATATCATCTGGAAAAATTCAGCATCGTCAAAGTAACGTACAAAACGAGAAAATTGATGAAAAGTTCGAAATTTGCAATTGAAAAATTCATCAATGCCATAGTAATAGCACACCTCATTGATTTCGTTCAAAAATTTTGGTGAAATTTGGCATCACGGAATTTGAGAAGTTCATGGTTATAAGAGAATTTTAGAAATCTGTTGATAAACGTGGTTAGAAAAAATCACTAGATATTGACTGGGGATCATACTATGTTGGCCTTTTCCAATTCGGGAAATATGATCAGTACTGGAAGAATCATCGAAGCGAAATATCAAAATATTATATTACAGAGAACCTTTAGCTAGAGTTGCCAGTCTTCAAGTAAACAATTTGTTGTACCAGAGTTTTCAGTACTTAACAGCCGTATCGGAATGGTATCCATATTTTTTAAACCAACCTCATAAAGAGAATTCAATTGTTGCAAAATGAATAAAATGAAAAATGGATTTGGCAGAGATAATCGGTTGCGTGACTATCAATGCTTCCAACACGAACAAAATACTAACTCGTTAAGAAATGAACAGTTCCAGACAATCGATAGATATCGAAGACTATAATTTATGATTTCATTGCATGGAATCTATTTCTTATCCAGAAGCGGCTTACTAGGAAAGTGAAAGGAGTATTATCTATGTATGAGATAAATTACCTACCCATAGTCGCTGAACCAGTGACGATGAATATTTGAGGATTAAACGACTTACCTGAAGGAAGTTCAATCCAAATTATACGAGGTTGGTCACATCCGAATAGATCACCTTGTAGTAGTACCTCTATGACTGAAATGCGCAAGTTGAAAGAAAGAATGATTCACGATGCCCCTATCTCACGATTCCTCACTCGAATATCCGTCAATATACCTTGCGATGATATCGCCTTT